>CAWUFW010004050.1:1200000-1640996 GCA_963921515.1 Calotriton arnoldi
GGAAACCCGCGATGAACCTGGGGGTTTGGTTTGAGGAGAACCTCTCTTTTTCCACTCAGGTCAAGAAGCTTGCCGGTAACTGCTTCGGACTTCTTAAAACCCTCAGGAAATTTCTTCCTCTTCTTCCTAGGGTTGCGAAAGAAACGGTCATCCGTGCTCTTATCTTATCCTGGCTAGACTATGCCAACGCCCTGTACGTTGGCATCCCTGGCTATCTGCTGAATAAGTTACAGGTGGTCCAAAATGCGGCAGCCAGGCTTCTTCTTGACATCCCTCTTAGAAGCAGAGTGAGACAACACCTGCGCTCATTGCACTGGCTTCCCGTTGCTGAACGGGTCAAATTTAAATCCCTAGTCATTGCTCATCGCGTCCTCCATGGCCTAGGCCCTACCTACCTACAGAAGCGGTTCTCCTTCTATGCCCCTATGAGATACCTGCGTTCTACGTCTCAACTTTTAGCTCAGGTTCCCCGCTTCAAACGACAAAGGTTGGGTGGCAGCTCTCTTGCCCTGAAAGCTGCCTTGGCCTGGAACGCACTGCCATTTGCCTTACGAAACATCCAAGACCCCATGGCTTTCAAGAAAAACCTGAAAACTTTTCTCTTTGTCTAGTGCATCCCTTTCTACCCCTCTTGGTTCGCGCCGGGACACTCCTCGGAGTATCTGTGCGCGCTATAAAATAAAATAACATAACAAGAAGCACGAAAATCAATTCAAACTTACATTTTCGGGTTGAATTTTGACCCGAGCGTACCATTCGGCTAATTATTATTATTTTTTTTAAATACTTTTTTTTTTATGAACATAAAAACAGCTAGCATTTGGGTAAATATACATTACACGCAGCAAAGTTACAGTTCTAGTACAAGTTACAGTACAAGCAAGTCGTATTAGCAAAAAGACAAGCATTCGAGAATACACTAAAAATGGGTTAGGGCTACATATCTCCTCCTCTCCCACCACGCAGTCCCCAAATCTCGGAGGGGTCTCTGATCTCTTTCCCTTCTACCCTCTTGGTTCAGGTCTGCATGCAGCCGTTTCGCATCTCTTCAGTCTCTATCTCGAGGCCATAATCCCTCAGCCATGGGGTCCATACCTTGGTGAATTTTTTAGGGCAGCCCCGGGCCTTGTATGTCACTCTTTCCACGACCATGTATAGGTCCATGCCCGTCCTCCATTCCGCTAGTGTGTGGGGGGGGGGGGTTAGGTCCTCCCCAGTGTTTGGCAATGTCCCTTTTAGCCACCACCAATCCCAGATCACAGAGTAGGAGTTTATATCGGGGAAGGTCTACATCTGCAGAGATACCCAACAATACGTACTCGGCATTTCTCTACCATTCAGCTAATTTTTTAAGTGCAAAATACTTTTAACAGGAGGAAGTGCAACAGAGACTGCAAGGCTAATGTACATACAACACCAAATTCCTATTCCTATCTTGAAGACTCATCCCTCTGTGTCGATCCGCAGTTGTTCATTTTGGATTTAGATTTTAGAGGAAAGCATCACTCTTTTTGTCTGCAATCTTTGCCTCATCCACATACTTGGAATTTTTCCTTTTAAATAATTAAGTGAGTTCAATGCAATACTTTGCAAACATTTGAGGGAGGACAAGCACCACTATTTTTGATCCTTTTTTGGAGTTTCTTTGCTTTTTATTTGATCTTTGTGAGACTAAGGGCCTGATTTCAGCAGACAGGCTATTCCATCACAAACGTGACAGATCCCGCCCACAATATTACAATACATTATATCCAAAGGCACTTTTAATACGGCAGACAGGATATCCGTCACATTTGTGATGAAGTAACCCCTCCGCCTAACTCTGATTCAAGCCCTAAGTCATTTTATAAAATTATGGGCCTGATTTAGATTTTGGCAGACGGGTTACTTTGTCACAATGGAGACAGATACCCTGTCCGCTGAAATATAAATCCCATAATATCCTATGGGATTTATATTTTGGCGGATGTGGTATCCTTTCTGTAAGGCCAGCACCTGCGTGCAGAGGTCTTCTATTGCTGGATGCAGATAAGTCAATATGGCTTTAAGGCTGAACTGGGCATCGAGCATTTCTCCGGGAGTCTGGAAGGGTGGGGGACATTTTAGGTCTCACCTAGACAGGGCATGGATTGTCTCTACGAGACATGTTGTCTTCACTCTGTGGGCTTACAGCCCACCCATAGCTTTTGATTTGTTACTTAGAGTGTCATTCGCAAAGGCTTGCTTCTGTGTGGTTAATCTTTGTTATATGTCCCTCCTTCTCATGTCTGTTCCCTCCCCCGGAGCATGGCCCTATTACTTGTACCCTTTCACTTTTGTGCATTTTGCTTTATGTATCCTCACTTTTGTTTTGTTGCTTTCTGCCCGTGTTTCAGGAAGGTTTTATTAACTTCTTATGTCGTGTTGTTGCTAAAGCTTTTTATTGTTTGTTTGTGAGTTGTCACTGATGCGTTCTAAGCGTATTTTTTTTAAAAAGTCTATTTTTTTTAGCGAGGCTGATGCTTTCTTAGCGTATTTTTTAAAAAATCATAATTTTTTTTAGCAAGCCTTTCCCATGTTGATGGTGAATGTTAAAAACGTTGTTTTTATATCGGCGTATTTATGTGCTTCTTGTAATTTATGTGCTTTGTTTTACAAAAAATGGGCTTTATTGCTTAGAAAGGCTTTCCCGCGTAGACGGTGAATGTTAAAAATATCGCCTTTGCATCATGTTATTTATGTGCTTTTTTATTTGTTTCTTGCTGAGTCTGCCCCACCTTATCGGACCATCAGAAGTATTATTCCTTTCACAATTGTCAGTTTGCTTCGCTTTACCGGCCATTGCAAGACGCTGCATTTATTATATGTGATTCATTCTGCCTCAGTATGTTCCATTTTCTTCTTATGTCGTGTTGTTGTTAAAGCTTTTTATTTGTTTGTTTGTGAGTTGTCGGTGATGCTTTCTGAACGTTTAAAGAAAAAAATCTTTATTTGTTTAGCAAGGCTTTCCCGTGTTGACAGTGAACGTTAAAAACATCTTTGCATTGTTTTATTTATGTGCTTCCTTTATGTGCTTCTTTGTTTGTTGCTGTCTGCCCCGCCTCATCGGCCTATCAGAAGCACCGTTCCTCTCACAACAGACCTAGTTTACCCCGCTTTACCGACCCTTGCGAGACGCTGCATGTCTCACATGTGATTCACTCTTGCCCAGCATTATCACCCTCACAGAAGCACTTGTCTCTCTCAAATGACCTGCGTATTTGAAGTACAGGTGTCTGTTTCATCTACAGCCCTTACTGACCAATCAGAAGCACTGGTTTATTATATGTGACTGCCTTACAAGAGCATGGTTCATCCCCAGTCCTACCGGCGGTTCAGAGGCACCGGTTTACCCGTGTTTCAGGAAGATTCTGTTTTATTTTTCTGTTGTGTCGTTGCTAAGGCTTTTTATTCGTTTGTTTATGAGTCGCTGTTGATGCTTTCTAATCTTTTTTTTAAGATCTTTATTTGTTTGGGAGGCATTCCTGTGTTGTAGGTGTTTGTTTCCTGATGAGACTGCATCGACCCATCAGAAGCATTATTTCTCTCACAATTATCTGAGTTTGCCACACTTTATCGGCCCTTACGAGACCCTCCAATATCTTCGTGTTGAAAACTGCAAAAAAATAAAATAAGTTTGCCCCGCTTTACCGGCCCTTGCGAGATGCTGCATGTCTCACATGGGATTCACTCTGCCCCAGCATTATCGTCCTCTCCGAAGCATTCGTCTCTCTCACAACTGATCTGTGCATTTGAATTTACAAGTGACTGCTTCATCCCCTAAACCTACTGGCCGTTCAGAAGCACCAGTTCATGATATGTGACTGCCTTATAAGTGCCTGCCTATAAGGGGGTTTGCTATGCTACGCTCCGCCTTGAAAGGGGCGTGAGTAATAAGGGACCATGTGTCACGTGATCCGGGAGGAGAATCACCAGTAGGGGCAGCACAGGTGGGGTTCGCCCCAGTGCTGCTTGGCTCATCAGGTGGCCCAGTTGGTTGCCTGCCCTTGGATCGCCCGTAAGATAACCCACCTATTACATAACGGTGTATGTAATAAACCTGCAGCAACTTTACCCAAACAAGAAATGTGTTGTGTGTTTATTTATTTGCATGCATGTTATGTTGGCGGGGTGGGGAAGGATGCCAATGGTGATACTATACTGGCCGTTCAGAAGCACCTGTTCATGACATGTGACTGCCTTATAAGTGCCTGCTTTGTCTCCAGTCCTAACGGCTGTGCAGAGGAACTGGTTTATTTTGCTTCGGCCGCTGATCGACCAGCCGTTCAGAGGCACCAGTTTATCTCTTATGTGACTATTTTGCAAGGTATTGCTCCGGCCCCCAGCCCTGTCGGCATGTTAGAGGCACCATTTTTTTCCCCTTTTCCGTGTCATTGGTAAAGGTTGTGTTTTGTTTGTGTGTCGGTTGTTGGTGATGCATTGTAATTTTTATTTGGAAAAATGTTTTCTATTTATTTGGAAGGCATTCCCGTGTTGTAGGTGTTTGTTTATTGGCCCATCAGAAGCTTAACAACCAAAGCTGCTGACTTTGGAACTGGGGAACCAGGTTTGAGTCTCGACATCGGCTTAACATCCCGTGATTCTGGGCAAATCATTTAATGTCCCCGCGCCTACAAAAATATGAATATGTCCTTGCGTAATGTAACTGGTGTTTATCTAAAGCGCTCCAATACCTACATGCTGAATTTACGCTATATAAATACTGCAAAAATATTAACTAGAATTTGTATTGCTTTACCGGCCCTCATGAGAAGCCGCATATTTCACCTGGGATTCAATCTGCATTATCACCCTCCAGAAACCTTAGCCTCTCTCACAACTGATTGGCGCATTGGAAGTTACAAGTGACTGCTTCATCTCCCACCTTACTAGCCTTTTAGAATTATCGGTTTATTACATGTGACTGCCTTATAAGTGCCTGCTTCATCCCTAGCCCTACCGGCCATGCAGAGCCACTGGTTTATTTTTCATTTGACTACCGTACAAATGTCTGCTTCGGCCGCTGTTTAGAGGCACTGGATTATCTTTTATGTGATAATTTTACAAGTGATTGCTTCAGTCCCCAACCCTATCAGCCTTTTAGAGGCACTGTTTTTTTTTACCCTTTGTCGTGTCTTTGGTATAGCTTTTTATTTATGTGTCTGTTTGTAGGAAGGTGGAATCTGACTATATGGTTGCCCCCACTTTTTTTATGGTGTTTTGCTGGTTTATGACTTAGTTGGACTGGGACCCTGCTATTCAGGGCCCCAGTCTATCTGCTCTCTCTAAACGACATGGAGTGCACTCTAGGTGCACTAGTGATTGGATACTGTGGTGCCTTATGAGTCCCTAGTATATGGTACCTTAGGTGCCAAGGGCATAGGTACTTCACAGGCCTACCAGGGGCTGCAGCATATATTATGCCACCCCTGGGAAGCAGTCTAAATCTGACACCACAGGCCTGCTACTGCAGCCTGGGTGAGGTGGTGCTAGCACCCCTCACTGAGATATAGGTTTCCTATATCTCTCCTGCACACACATATAAACCTATCAGTCACCCCTAAGGCAGGCCCTATCAATCCTGAGGGCAGGGTGCTTGGCTTCTATGTGAGGGGGTGCCTCTGCCTGAGCAGGGCCCCTCTGCAGCTCTCAGAGTCTATTCTCTGGTGCTGTTTGTGGATGCGGTTAAACCATATACTATTTAAGTGCATTATATCCTCGCGGTAAATGCTAACTTTGGAATGGCTGCATCAAAACATGTCGTGTTTGGTGTCAAACATCTTGGAATACTACCCCCCGCCAATCTTGGCGGCGGGGGTAGCATTCCACCCTTCTAGAGGGATAAGACATGTACCTGCTGTGGAAACGCGGTAGAATCCTAAAGAGCCCTGGCATCACAAAATGGATGCCACCAGTCACAGACACTGGGCTGCCCTCCTGCTGATGACCGAAACTCACAGTGGAGGAAGCCCAACAATAGGCATCCTGTCACAGGGAGGTGTAACCACCTCCCAGACAGGGTTTAGTGTATTGGGGCTGGGTGGGTGCACTCTTAGAGTGCTTTGAAGTCCTGCACTGGGGGAGCAGAAGGCTCCTCTGTGCATATGCCAGTTCAAACCAGCTCAGGGGCTACCTGCCCCTGCTCTGGCGCGAAACTGGACAAAGGGAAGTGGGTGTAGCCACCCCTCCCTTGACCCTCCCATAGGTGGGGTCATAGAGCTAGTCCATCCCCTCTTTTTAGTATAAGAGGGGGAACCTTGCCATTGCAAAGCAGATAACCCCTGGACGACACTCTACAGAAGAATCCTGGCCCTTCGACGTTCCACTACCTTTGGAAGACAGAAGAATCTCCCTTGGAGTCAAGGAGTGACTCCCCTGCTTGGCAGGCACCAAAAACGACAACGACGGTCGCAAACTACGCCGCTCCCGCCGGAGTCCGAAGTCCCTGCAGCCCAGGAAGTGGATTTCCTGACCTCTCCCAGACCATCGTGAGTCCCCAGCGAAGCTGAGGCAAGTGGACCCCACGAGTAACGAGGAACCGCGACCCCTGGGTACCGTGCACTATTGTCGAGTGCAACCCCTTCACAACGTTCTACGAACTTGTGCTTTGGACCACGTGTGGTCCCGACCTCCAGCAGGAATCCCTCCGAAGATCAGAGGCCTACACCATCCCGAGTGACCGTGGGCCCCTGTTGAGTGATTCCGCCCGAGGTGTCTTCGCGATCCCTTGCCCGCCGGCTTGTGGGTCCCCAGAAGACTTCTTAAAGAAACCAAAGGGCTCCCCTGGTTGCTCCAGGCCTGCCCTGACTTACCCTCGCTGGGTGAGTTCCACAGACCTTGCTGGTCTGCGCCATCGACTTTTCTCCATCTCCCCGAGACTTGCGGCTGCCAAGGCTTGTTGGCTCCGATCGAGTTGCCGACACCGCAGTCAGCTGCAGACGTCGAGGGACACACCGAATCCAGCTCCTGGTCGTCGTCGACGCCTCCTGGACCACGTGGCTGAAGAGTCAAGGCACCTGCAACCGACCTGAAGCGACCGACGACGGTGGGCATCCATCTTCCTTGCCCCGGGTCACTGCCAAGTGACTTTGAACACTGTCCCCTCTGCTTTCAGGTCATCCTTCTTCAGAATCCAGGCTTGGATTCCACCGGACACTTCTTCAGCTCCCGCAAGCAGCAAGTCTTCTTTGTTCGCCATTGAAAACGACGCCGCGACCCGACACCAAAGGACACCTGTGCACCCGGCTTCCCTGGGTGAGGTAACTCCAGCACTACGGTGCTCCTGTGGGTGTGGGCCCTAGAACTACTTACCCTGTAAGTGACTTGCTTGTAGGTTCTCCCGAAGTATCCTAAAACTCTTTATTTCCAACCGCGACTTGCCCCATTGAAGTTAACGGCGATTCGCGCCTGTGTATCCACACTGCACGCGTCCCCCGTGGGTCCTTTACTTACCTGCCTTGGGTGGTTTTGTGAGGCCCCAGCACTTCTGAAGGCCCTAGGCCTTGTCTCCTTGCAAGTCGTTGTTTCTAAGTCTCTTACTTAGTATATGGTCTGGTACGCCCCTAGGGCCCCAGCCATATTTTGTGCTTAACTTATTGAGAAACGTTGATTTGTGCATATGTTTGTCTTCTAATCTCATAAAGAGATTAGTAGAGAGTTATTTAGAAATAAATACATATATATTTGATATATATACCTGTGTGGTGTCTTTTCATTTGGTGATTCAAGAGATTATATGGTAAAACAAGCTGCTTTACATTCCTCCGAGACTTAGCCTGAAGGCTGCTCTCCACAGCTACCACTAGGATAGCTTTCTTTAAAAGGTTGTCTTAAACCTATCTACCATAAGAGTCGATTTGCCCTGGTGCAAGGTGTCCACTTTAATTAGTGAACAGCATATACCAGGCCAACTTCTCACATTGGTGGGCAGCGTGTGGGATTCCAGCTTGCCATTGTTTTACCAGAAAATCTCTATTTGAATTACTAACTGAAAACCATTATAGGTACTCAAGGTACATATAAAGTCAAGCTTAGTATCAATAAGTTCTACTGAACTTAGAGCTGTGTGCCAAGGGATAGCACACCCTTTCCACAGCTCAAGCTAGGATCAGTAGGCCACAAACTAGTGTAGGTAGTACAACACTGCACAACACTAGAATGTCCTTAAAGGGTGGACCCAGTGGATCCACTCAGCCTCAGTATAAGGACATGGCTTTCTCTGACTTGAGAGCCATGTGTGTTGACAGACACCTGAGGATAGGACAGAGTCCCTCAACACTCCACCTGATAGATCTGCTGACAGCAGATGACCTTAGATTGGCTCTAGGAGCTAAAGGGTTTGAATCAGTGGGTGGGTCAGTCATAGTATCTGGGTCAGATGATGAAAATCAGAATGACCAAGACTCTGTGATTGAAGGGCCAGGCTCCAAGGGGCCTGAAAAGGACAGAGGAATTCTCCATAAGAGAACTGACAGAGAGGAGGAGAGGCACAGATCCCCTTCCAGGGAATCTGACCACTCTTATCACTCTGGCAGAGAATTTGTCCAGCAGAGGAACTCATACTTTCCCTTAAGAGAGACCTCCTCTGAGAGAAGGTGCAAACTGCTCCAGTATGAGGAAGCCAGAGTGGCCCTCAGAACCAAGCAGTTGGCACTGGATAGGGAAGCCCTGGAGATCCAGAGAGCTTCTAGAAAAGAGGGGTTAGAACCCCCTGGTGGCAGCAACAGTGTCCCTAGAGGCAGAGAATATATTCCTGACCATAGGAACCTGAGCAAGGTTGTTCCTCCCTACCAGAGTGGGGATGATATCCACAAGTGGATAACTGCTATGGAGAGGGCCTGTAGAGTACAGCAGGTCCCCCAAAAGCAGTGGGCAGCAATCTTGTGGCTCTCCTTTTCAGATAAAGGAAGAGACAAGCTCCTCACTGTTAGAGAGGAGGATGCTGATGATTATGAGGTCCTGAAGAGTGCACTGATAGATGGGTTTGGCTTAACCACTGAGCAGTACAGGTTGAAGTTCAGAGATACCCAGAAGGCACAGACTCAGGACTGGACTGACTTTGTAGATTGTGCATCCAAGGCTCTGGAGGGTTGGCTGGTTGGCAGTAGGGTTACTGATTTCAAAGGATTTTATAATCTAATGATGAGAGAACAGATCCTTAATAATTGTCAAAACCAGCTTTTACACCAGTACCTGGTGGACTCTGATCTGACCTCTCCCCAAGAATTGGGAAAGAAGGCAGACAAATGGGTCAGAACCAGGGTAAGGCCTAAGAATCAGGGTGGTGACCACAAGAAAGATTCTACCAAGTCCCAAGAGAAAGGTGGGGATAAATCCAAGGATAAGTCCCCTGCAGGGCCCCAAAATTCCTCTTCTGGGGGTGGGTCCCAAACTCCTTCCTCTCCTGAAAAGAAACCCTATTGCCATGTCTGTAAAAAGCCTGGGCACTGGAAATCTGATCCCAGTTGTCCCAGGAATGGCAATAAAGAAAATGTTCCTCCAACAACTACTACCACCCCTCCTGGTACTACCAGTAGTAATCCTCCAGTTGGGAGTAGTGCACCCAAAAAGTTAGGTGCGTTTGCAAGAGGAACAGAGGTGGGCCCTAGTTTAGACAGGACCCCCTCAACAGACTCCTCAGATTCTGATGGTGGTGTAGGATATGCCACCTTTACCATGGGTCCCATAGCATTGGGCAGGTACAGACTGGAGCCAATAATTAATGGTCAGAAAGCTGTGGCATTTAGGGACACAGGGGCTAGTGTCACCATGGTGGCAGGGAAACTAGTCCCCCTCACCAGCTTTTACCTGAGTTTAAATACCAGGTGACCAACATTGATGGTGTCAGAACAGATCACCCCATGGCCATAGTCAATCTCAGCTGGGAGGGAGTCACAGGCCCAAAGAGAGTGGCAGTGTCCCCAACCTTACCTGTAGATTGCCTGATGGGCAATGATCTGGAAATTTCAGCCTGGGCTGAAATTGAACACCAAACCCATCTGAAGATGTTGGGTGTCCCTGTAAAGGTTAGTGGGGCTGTGATGGCCACAGCCCCAGCCCAAGATTTTGGAGAGATGGAGCCTGGAAGAATGGCCCACTCTCCCCCAGAAGAGAGCACAAGGGTTGAAGAAAAGTCTTCTTCCCTCCAGACAGTAGGTAAGGGTCAGCCTCCTCAGGGAACTGACCCTACCCCTAGTGAAGGAACTGCCACAGAGGTAGTCAGGCCTGGCCTGGCCACCCCCTGATGGCAGAGGACCCTTACAAGGTGGTACCCAGTCTGGAGCAGGTAACCTGCCCCTCTCTACCCTGCCTCAGTCAGCCCAGGGCTGCAGAGGTCAGGGAGGTCAGTGGACCCCCCAGGGCCCCCTGTCCAGAGGAACCCCCATCAGCAGATTAGGGGCACCCAGGCTAGTAGCCCTAGCCAGGTAGAAATTCCTCAACCCACTGAGGGATCCCCCATACCTTTATGTAGGGACCTCCCCCAGAAGGACTCTGTTAGGCAAGGGCAAACCTGGGACCAAAAGGTTCCAAACATGCCATGTCCCTCCAGTGTTCCACCCAAAGGGACCCAACCCCCGGCTGTAGGCAGTCAAAGGTTGACCCTTAGAACAGAGTACCACTCAGTCATGGAAAGACAGGCATACATGGTGACCAGTGAGCTGAGAAAGCTGAGGCCAACATTCCTAGGGCCACACTTCCCTACTCAGACACCTCACCAGCCTGGTACTTTACCAAAGCACACCACAGGTAGTGATTCCCCATGGTGGAGACCCTCTCATACCCTTAGGGTGAGGGATTGCTTAGTGGACCATAAGACAGGGGGCAACCATGCTAGTGCAAGTGCTTCCTTATATGGCCACTTAGTCAATAAAGGCTCAACTGGCCAAGGTTAGCCTTATCTCCTTTCGTTTGGGGGGGTTATGTAGGAAGGTGGAATCTGACTATATGGTTGCCCCCACTTTTTTTATGGTGTTTTGCTGGTTTATGACTTAGTTGGACTGGGACCCTGCTATTCAGGGCCCCAGTCTATCTGCTCTCTCTAAACGACATGGAGTGCACTCTAGGTGCACTAGTGATTGGATACTGTGGTGCCTTATGAGTCCCTAGTATATGGTACCTTAGGTGCCAAGGGCATAGGTACTTCACAGGCCTACCAGGGGCTGCAGCATATATTATGCCACCCCTGGGAAGCAGTCTAAATCTGACACCACAGGCCTGCTACTGCAGCCTGGGTGAGGTGGTGCTAGCACCCCTCACTGAGATATAGGTTTCCTATATCTCTCCTGCACACACATATAAACCTATCAGTCACCCCTAAGGCAGGCCCTATCAATCCTGAGGGCAGGGTGCTTGGCTTCTATGTGAGGGGGTGCCTCTGCCTGAGCAGGGCCCCTCTGCAGCTCTCAGAGTCTATTCTCTGGTGCTGTTTGTGGATGCGGTTAAACCATATACTATTTAAGTGCATTATATCCTCGCGGTAAATGCTAACTTTGGAATGGCTGCATCAAAACATGTCGTGTTTGGTGTCAAACATCTTGGAATACTACCCCCCGCCAATCTTGGCGGCGGGGGTAGCATTCCACCCTTCTAGAGGATAAGACATGTACCTGCTGTGGAAACGCGGTAGAATCCTAAAGAGCCCTGGCATCACAAAATGGATGCCACCAGTCACAGACACTGGGCTGCCCTCCTGCTGATGACCGAAACTCACAGTGGAGGAAGCCCAACAATAGGCATCCTGTCACAGGGAGGTGTAACCACCTCCCAGACAGGGTTTAGTGTATTGGGGCTGGGTGGGTGCACTCTTAGAGTGCTTTGAAGTCCTGCACTGGGGGAGCAGAAGGCTCCTCTGTGCATATGCCAGTTCAAACCAGCTCAGGGGCTACCTGCCCCTGCTCTGGCGCGAAACTGGACAAAGGGAAGTGGGTGTAGCCACCCCTCCCTTGACCCTCCCATAGGTGGGGTCATAGAGCTAGTCCATCCCCTCTTTTTAGTATAAGAGGGGGAACCTTGCCATTGCAAAGCAGATAACCCCTGGACGACACTCTACAGAAGAATCCTGGCCCTTCGACGTTCCACTACCTTTGGAAGACAGAAGAATCTCCCTTGGAGTCAAGGAGTGACTCCCCTGCTTGGCAGGCACCAAAAACGACAACGACGGTCGCAAACTACGCCGCTCCCGCCGGAGTCCGAAGTCCCTGCAGCCCAGGAAGTGGATTTCCTGACCTCTCCCAGGCCATCGTGAGTCCCCAGCGAAGCTGAGGCAAGTGGACCCCACGAGTAACGAGGAACCGCGACCCCTGGGTACCGTGCACTATTGTCGAGTGCAACCCCTTCACAACGTTCTACGAACTTGTGCTTTGGACCACGTGTGGTCCCGACCTCCAGCAGGAATCCCTCCGAAGATCAGAGGCCTACACCATCCCGAGTGACCGTGGGCCCCTGTTGAGTGATTCCGCCCGAGGTGTCTTCGCGATCCCTTGCCCGCCGGCTTGTGGGTCCCCAGAAGACTTCTTAAAGAAACCAAAGGGCTCCCCTGGTTGCTCCAGGCCTGCCCTGACTTACCCTCGCTGGGTGAGTTCCACAGACCTTGCTGGTCTGCGCCATCGACTTTTCTCCATCTCCCCGAGACTTGCGGCTGCCAAGGCTTGTTGGCTCCGATCGAGTTGCCGACACCGCAGTCAGCTGCAGACGTCGAGGGACACACCGAATCCAGCTCCTGGTCGTCGTCGACGCCTCCTGGACCACGTGGCTGAAGAGTCAAGGCACCTGCAACCGACCTGAAGCGACCGACGACGGTGGGCATCCATCTTCCTTGCCCCGGGTCACTGCCAAGTGACTTTGAACACTGTCCCCTCTGCTTTCAGGTCATCCTTCTTCAGAATCCAGGCTTGGATTCCACCGGACACTTCTTCAGCTCCCGCAAGCAGCAAGTCTTCTTTGTTCGCCATTGAAAACGACGCCGCGACCCGACACCAAAGGACACCTGTGCACCCGGCTTCCCTGGGTGAGGTAACTCCAGCACTACGGTGCTCCTGTGGGTGTGGGCCCTAGAACTACTTACCCTGTAAGTGACTTGCTTGTAGGTTCTCCCGAAGTATCCTAAAACTCTTTATTTCCAACCGCGACTTGCCCCATTGAAGTTAACGGCGATTCGCGCCTGTGTATCCACACTGCACGCGTCCCCCGTGGGTCCTTTACTTACCTGCCTTGGGTGGTTTTGTGAGGCCCCAGCACTTCTGAAGGCCCTAGGCCTTGTCTCCTTGCAAGTCGTTGTTTCTAAGTCTCTTACTTAGTATATGGTCTGGTACGCCCCTAGGGCCCCAGCCATATTTTGTGCTTAACTTATTGTGAAACGTTGATTTGTGCATATGTTTGTCTTCTAATCTCATAAAGAGATTAGTAGAGAGTTATTTAGAAATAAATACATATATATTTGATATATATACCTGTGTGGTGTCTTTTCATTTGGTGATTCAAGAGATTATATGGTAAAACAAGCTGCTTTACATTCCTCCGAGACTTAGCCTGAAGGCTGCTCTCCACAGCTACCACTAGGATAGCTTTCTTTAAAAGGTTGTCTTAAACCTATCTACCATAAGAGTCGATTTGCCCTGGTGCAAGGTGTCCACTTTAATTAGTGAACAGCATATACCAGGCCAACTTCTCACACTGTTGTTGGTGATGTTTTGTATTTTTTGGGGGGGAAATTGTTTTTATTTTGTTTGAAAGGCATTCCCATGTTGTAGGTGTTTGCTTCTTGCCAAGTCTGCCCCGCCTTATCGGCCCATTCCTTTCATAATTGTCTAAGTTTGATATATTTTACTCGCCCTTGTGAGATGTGAATATTACATGTGATTCACTCTGCCCCAGCATTATTGCCCTCTCAGAAACACTAGTCTTTCTCTCCACTGATCTGCTCATTGGAAATTACAAGTGGCTGCTTTATCCCCAGGCCCTGAAGCACCGGTTTATTACATGTAAGTGCTTGCTTTGTCCCCAGCCCCACCGGCCGTTCCGAGACACCGGTTTATATCACATGAAAACAGTGCTGTGCCCACACAGAGGTGAAAAGCTCTCCCTTTACAAATGCAAAGAAGGTGTCTAGTAGGTGCAGGTTACACCTTCTAAAACTCAGGCCTTTTGTAATTACAATTGGTGAAGAGGGGTAGAGCAGGAGGTTGCAGTCAACCGTCGTGTAGCAGTAAGCCTTTTGTCTATGTTAAGCACACTTTACTGTGAATTACTCACACCTCTTTGTACATGGTTTTGTAGGTACTACAGGATGGAGACAGCCCAGCTCCGATAAGACTGAGTAATAAAAGTCTGTATCTGGTTAGCAGGCCGGTTCCCCATATGGACCAGTAGTTAGGCTTTTATCAAGTGAAAAGGAAGAAAGCAACCAAGATAGTCATCACTGTACTAAAATCCATCTGCTTCCAATGCAAGTTCATAAAGCCTCTAAACTACTGTTGTCGTGTGGCTTGTACTTTCTCAAGTAAAACTGTGCGTTTGTTGGACAATATAAACGTTGGACTGGTGCGAGACTGAGTCTGAGCACACACTCCGGATATGTTGGCCTATAGTCTTGCTAGCTCACTGTGCACCGTCTTTACCCCTAACCTTACAGGCAGTGGCGGCTCCTCGTGGGAGTGCTGTGGGGCGGCGGGGGGTAGTAAACTCCGGCTTACGGCCGAACAGAGTTAAGTAAGTAAATAAATAAAACGAATTACATTGCGCGCGCTGCATCACCGATTTGGCGTTGCAGCGCCCCAATGTAATTTGTTTTGTTTATTTATTTATTTACTTAACTCCGTTCGGCCGTAAACCGGAGTTTACTACCCCCTCCCCCGCCCCGCAGCCCTCCCACGAGGAGCCGCCACTGCTTACAGGGTATCAAATGGATGTGCATCCTCAGAACATGATAACCCTGACACTCCAAGGAAATCATGGTAACCGATCTAGAACCCTTTCGTTCAGTTGCTTATGCATACCCAAAGAGGTTCACAAGAAATACACAGTAAAGCGTTTCAATATTTATTGAAGCATTGTGATTCTTGAGTAAAATACTTGCGCTGCAATTAACATTATGAGAATGGTGAAAAAGATGAACAATTCAAACATTTTGCCAATTACAGAAAACTATATGCTTGCATACAAGTACTGTGATAAAGTGTACTCCTACCTAGCGCATTCTACCCATTCGTGTCTAAGGTGAGTGGATATGCCAGATCTCTGTTGAGTGGTCTAACTCCCCATTACCTGTGGGTATGTGTCAGCAAGCTGCCAGTCTTGGTGGCGAGTTGGACAGCATCTCTCCTTGTTACCATGCCAAAGCCCCAGTCAGGCCACTATTGTTTATTCTGTTGGGATAGCTCTGTTGCTGAGCGGCCAAAAACAAATAAGATTGTGTGTGCTGAACTTCACCCTTGTACAGAATGTTCAAGGTGTTCTGATAGAGTGCCTACCAAGTACTATGGTAAACAAACGGAGTTCAAGGAATGTTATCCTGTATGTGCACGCAAATGAATGTGTGCCAAATGTCACCGTGTTTAGGGAGAGAAGGCAACTTAAAAACATGAGCATGGAAAGATGGCATTTCTTAGCTGGGCCTAATGCCTCCACATGACACTGTTATGTATGTTATTTTTAATTTTAAAAGAAATCTAAAGTAACTAGTCACATAATAGATTTGTTTGCTATTCCACCCGGCTCCTAATTAACCTTTTTTTAAATACTGCGGTTACAGTTTATTTTATGTTGCTAAGTAATCTAGAGCCCCAATTACGTAGTGTGGCACTGAGAGTTTAAACTTAAAGAAACATTGCAATCTTTTCCATAATATTTTGTTGTTGTTTTGTTTGTGGGCGTAATTGTTTTTTTGGGACTTTGGCACAGTGTCCGTGAACACATTGTAAATACCTTTGTTTATACATGCAGCATATGATGGATTTGTGCCAATATTAACAAAGCTTGCTTCGTGCAAATTAATATGGAATAGAATGCAACATTTCCTTAAGTTAAAAGTATCGCTGCCACAGTATGCGATTGGCACCTGTAGTGTCGCGCTCTAGTCATTACGCGAGAGCGTGATGACGTAGAGCGCGGCCGTCGTTTTGTGGGCGCATTGAGCGCCGAGATTGGAGCGGTCCGGACGCGTTTCCCGGCGCTCTCCTGTGTATAATTAAACATACCATCAAACAACCCTCGACGAGTGTGGCTCCTTAATTAGGGATATACCCACATTATTACAGTGGCGACGAGACTGGGACCCAGGGAAAGGCAACACAAGGACCCACCGGAGAGCACAGCAAGGGAGGCCACGAGGAACATTGGCCTGGGGAAGTCATACAGCAGGAGAGCGTGGCAGAGGACAGCACCACAGCAGGCAAGCACCTACGGAGAAGGTAGTCACAACCAGTGGGACACATACAGACCACACAAAGGTGGAAGGGATACAACCAAACCCCGTAGTGAGGGCAGAATCACATCTCACGGAAAAAAACCCACACAAACTGCACACCCAAGAACTAAAGAAGTGCGCAAGAGAGGGGGAAGCAACCCACAGAGAATTACCACCCACAACGGGGTAAAGAAGGGGAGCAGATGGACAGACCGTGTCGCAAGGCACCACGTCACCCCGCTATAAGCACCAATAGGACATCTAGGGCCCTGGCGGAACAAGTGCAGCACGGAGAAGAGTGTGCCTCGGAGCCCCAACAAGACCAGACACCACAGAAGCACAAGTGCACCGGGCAGTCCCAGAGGGGACGACGCTATACCAGAAGGTCGCGCCGAAATGTGCGCGCAGGTGTCTTCACTCACGACACCAATCCCATTCTTACCTAAACCAGGCGATCCCTTGATGAAATGGGAGGATTAGAGACAATATTTCATGAACTACTTGGAAGCCCTAGAAGATGAAAGTCGGGGAGCATTCCCCAGCAAGAGGAGGAAGAGAATATTACTCCACAACCTAGGCCCGGAAGGAATCATGGTCTTCCAGAACCTGGTCCCCACACAACGACAGGTCGCTGATGATGACGTATTCCGACACGCGATAGAGGACCTAAACAACCATTATAGACCGGCAGTGTGCACGTCCATTGACAGATATAACTTCCAACAGAGGAAACAAGCAGTGGGTGAGTCCATAGACGACTACGTTGCGGCGTTAAAGAAATTAGCGATCACATGCAAATTTGGGGCCTTGCATGACGAATTTATCAAAGACCAAATAGTCATGCACACAACAAACACAGCGATCCAAGACAAACTATGGGTAAACGGGGATGCTACCCTGAAGGAAGTCATAGCCATGGTGAAAAAGGCGGAACTATCCAAAAGATGTGCTGAGGCAGCGAAGAGAGAAACTACCGCGAGAACCATGGTCAACAGAGTCACCGAAGCAGAACCGCCAGAGAGGGGCAAAGCGACGGCGGCAGAAGGGAAGGTGCAGACTAAATGGACTTCACGACCAACACAGGCAAAGAAACCGAAAAAAAAGGCACAAACGCGTGCTACAGGTGCGGCAGTCCATCCTATGCGGCATATGATAAACGTTGCCCTGCCTTCAGGGCCAAATGCATGTACTGTGGAATCGTAGGGCACTTTGAAAAGGTGTGTCACCGCAAGGTGAAGAGGCCAACGGTCAAGTACATAGCACAAGACATGGGAGTTGAAGAAGAAGGAGGTGTAGATGAAGACGACAATGTACTGTGCATTGAAGAACAAGTACTAGGCATAGACTGCAGACGCTCCAAGAAACCACAATGTGACATGAAAGTGGGAGGAGTTCCGATCAAAATGGTGGCTGACTCCGGATCTCCGTATACCATCATTCAACGGACAGTGTGGAGTGAAAACTTCATACCCAGCCTGGGATCACACCTCGAACCCCCAGACATACGTCCGGTCACGTTCACTGGAGAACCCATCCCAATGGTTGGATATCGAATCCTGAAATTCGAATTCAAGGATCGCAGTGCAGAGTGCAAACTATATGTGGCTGAAAAAGGTCCCTCGGTCCTAGGATGGATGGACCAAGGCGACTTGGGCATACAATTGAACCCAGGAGGGGACACGCAAGTCCTGATGACCGGCATAGACAATCAACCCAACTTCACAAAAATGAAAGGCGAATTCCCCACAGTGTTTGGAGAAAGAGTGGGTAAACTAACAAAATTTACACACAGAATCGACCTTAAGGAAAACGCCAAACCAGTGTCCCACAAGGTGAGGAACATACCACTAGCAATCAGGGACGTAGTGCAACAAGAACTGCAGAGATTGGAGGACAACGGGATCATAGAACCAATAAACAGTTCGGAATGGCTGGCCCCGTTGGTGGTAGCAATGAAACCCAATGGCAAGGTTTGTTTGTGCGTGGACCTAAGAGAGCTGAACAAGTGCATAATAGTGGAAAAATTCCCATTACCGAGAATAGAGGAAATGCTAGCAAAAACAAAGGGGGTAAAATGGTTTTCCACCATTGATCTCGCCTCGGCCTACCATCAGATAGCCCTGCATCACACGAGCCGTAAACTGACATCCTTCATAACGCCCTTTGGATGCTACCAGTTCCGCCGGATGCCATTCAGTCTGGCGTCAGCAGCGGCGGTATTCCAAAAGTTGATGCACAAACTGTTCAAGGACATAGAGGGAGTACAATTCTTCCAGGACGACATCTTGGTGATGGGCAAGGATCAAACCGACCACGACAAAAAGCTAGCAATAGTGTTACAAATCTTGGAAAGAAATGGCCTGACGGCAGAATGGGAAAAGTGCAGATTCGGAATGGCGTCTGTCACATATTTGGGGCATGAGATCAGTGATCAAGGCATTAGGCCCAAACATGCCAATGTCAAAGCGATATGTGAAGCACCCGCACCGAAGAGCAAGGAGGAAGTAAGGTCATTCTTGGGGATGGCAGAATATTATAGTAAATTTGTGCAGCATTTCGCCACCAAGACACACCACCTGCGACTACTCATAAGAGACAAAACAGCCTTCGGGTGGACAGAAGATGCACAAAAGGAGTTTCTAAGAATCAAGGAGGACATCAGCAAAGCAGTCCCTCTACAAGGATATGATCCACAAGGTAAATCCATATTGACCACTGATGCGAGCGAAAAAGGACTAGGGGCAGTCCTAATGCAGGAAAGGAAGACTGGAGAGATGGCGACCATCAGCTTTGCGTCCAGGTCACTGTCACCAACAGAACAGAAATTCAGTGTGATAGAAAAAGAGATGCTGGCTGCGGTGTGGGCCATGGGGAAATTCCGCCAATTTATATGGGGCACGAGATTTCAGCTTAAGACAAACCACAAACCTCTGGTCAAAGTACTCACGTCCTGTGGTCACGAGAGCGCTACACCCCGCATCGCCAAAATGACCCTGAAATTATTAGACTACAGATATGATGTTGAGTACATCCCGGGAGCCAAGAATAAAGTGGCAGATTATCTTAGCCGAGCTTCAGCTATGGAGGAAGCCCCGACATGTAAGGACGAAGACGAAGTCCGGGTGGCATTCACGGAAGATCATGAGAAAGTGATAAGTGGTCAGTGGTCAGGAATGGAAACAAGCCTATGAAGATGACCCAGAGGTCAAGAACTTCATACTGCAAGGATGGCCAGAAAAAAAGCACCTGAAAGGGGAACACAGGAAATTCTTTGAAGTGCGTGAGGAGTTATCCATAGGAGATAAAGGAATATTCCTGTTTAGAGGGGATAAAGTAGTTCCTCCCGCGTCGTTAATACCACACCTACTAGCTGTGTTGCATGAAGGGCACTTGGGCATAGTGAAAACTAAGAGGCGAACCAAGCAGATGTACTGGTGGCCGGCAATAGACAATCAGATCGAGAGACATGTTCGGGAATGTGACCAGTGCCAAAGAGCGGATAAATCACAAACATTACTACGCCCGTCATTGGGGAAGTTCGACAACCCGGCCAACCCGTGGGAGGAATTGTCAATTGACATTCTTGGTCCAGTGTTGGACGCAGAGGGAACTCCGAAATATGTAGAAGTTCTCATAGATCGGTATTCAAAGTGGCCCGAATTAGACATACAGGAGGAGATGGACACGGAGACAGTTCTCAGATTTCTTATGGCTACCTTCCTCAGAGAAGGCATCCCCCCCTCCATTCTGAGTGACAATGGACCTCAATTCACATCGGAAAAGTGGAACAAATACATGGAACGAAATGGCATCAAAGTCAAACACACATCTGTCTACCACCCGGCGGGCAATGGTCTAGCCCAGTGGTTCCCAAACTTTTTCGATCCACGGCTCCCTTGACCTATTGGCCATAAGCCGTGGCTCCCCATTATGTTAATTTTTTTAGTGGGTGAGGGGATGTCAACCCTACCTCGGTAGAACTTCAATTTTTCTCCCTGAAAATAATTGCCATGAAGCTGATGAAGGTATTATAATCATAGATGCAATTAAATTTTTTTATAACAGCTGTTTAATAAAATATTTTTTTTGGTTTAGTCACAGTGCATTCAAAACAAAGTTAACCTTACAGGCCAGTGCAGGCAATGTATTGTGATGAATGCCCCCAACAGGTGGCTCAATAATAGACAGTGTATGACCCTGACTGTTCATGATTAGTAGGTAATTAACCTGAACTCTTTTTGTAATCATATTAAATATTTGTAGTTAACTGGTAAAGTTCAAGACTGAAGATACCTAAATCCAAAAGATGTTGAGGAAAGACATGTCAATGACCTCTTAAAATTGTACTGCATTCTAGTGTCAAAGAATTTTGAGGAATGACATGTATAGTGGATAACTATACATGTCATTCCTCAAAATTGCCTAAACATTGAAGGTAAAAAGAGAAAAAGATCTGAAAATCTTCCACACTACTTCTGGACCCCACTTGCAACTCTTAGATTTAATTTTCCACCACTTGGAACAGTTGGACCCTCACATTTTGAATTAGTTTACTAGAAATATTTAATTTTTGGAATAAACTGCATTTTGTGTTCAACTCAAAATTTCCTACAGATTTCTGTTAAGAATGGGATATTTTACTGTGAGGGGAAAACAACGTACCTTTTGGGACGAGATAGTGCAAATATTGGTTCAAAACAATTGTTGCAGCCAAGAAGTTATTAAAAGAATTGGGGGGGGAAAAGTCTGCATCGTAAGACTGTTTTTGGCTGCAAGATGCACGTCTCAGGCAGTCTGACCTATTCAGCCTCTTGTGCGTGGAGAGAGAAAAAGAATGCAGAAAGATGAACAGAGGGTTTCCAAATGTTCCTGCCTGCTCAGTTCTGACACAGGGGTGAAGGTGGCAGGGTTAGGACTCATCATCTGCCGTTGTGTGCGCAGCGCTGATTGTTTTCCCCTTGTAGCAATAAAGCTTTGCAGCCCGTGGTGTGCGTTTTGGCAGTGCATTGAAAAGTTATTTATTGGGTGTTTCTGTTGTTTCTCTTGATGTCATTTTCTCTCGCAGCTTTGGTAGCAGAGCTGTGCAGTTCGGAAGAAGAGGTCAAAGGCCTTGACAGTGGTTCCCAAATTGTGTTCACGGCGCCCCTGGCTAGTTTTGATGGCGCACCAGGGTGCCGTGGCGCACAGATTGGGAACCACTGGTCTAGCCGAAAGGTTTAACCGTGTCATAATGGGTTCCATACAATCAGCCATAGGAGTGGGGAAGGACTGGGAAAAGGAAGTGAGGAGTATGCTGTGGGCCTACCGAATTACACCCACTGGCACCGGATACAGCCCGTTTCAGATCCTAAGGGGACGTGATCCTTTCACCAAGGACAATCTGGCATGGAAGGAAAAGACTGTCACAAGTAAATGGTCCCCGGCAGTAGTTCACCACAACTTAGAGAGAGCCCAGAGAATATACACAGAACAGTACAATAAGAGACGCAATGTGAAGGAGACATCGTTGGAAAGAGGAGAGTGGGTCAGAGTCAAACTCGCTCAATTAAGGAGGAAAGGAGACAGCAAATACAGCTTGCCCATGCAAGTGGAACAGGTGTATAACAGAGCAGCATTGCTTAGTGACGGAAACGTCTGGTCGCAGGATCGCATGTCCAAGTGCAATAAGATACTGCAGTGGGACAGAGAGGAAAGATCAAGGACACAAGAGAACCAAAGTTCACCTACAGACAATGAATCACCATGCGAAGGAGAGCGAGACTTAGGGGCAGAAAGAAGAGGAGTGGAGCAGGAAGAGGATGACAATCCCATCGCAGATGAACATCTGGAGAACAAAGGCAAGACTCCCGAGAGAGAGAGCCCTAAGGGAACTGGAAAGAGACAGGCAAGCATGGCAGAGGACAGTGCGGAGAGTTCTACCTCTACTCCGGTAAGACGCACACGGGCAGGGAGAACAGTGGTAAGGCCAGCCAAATACAGAGACTATGACCTAGGAGAAGTGAAGTAAGTTCCTGCCTAAGGGACACACTGACTCTTATCTATGTTGTTGTTGTTGTTCCATAAAGAAGGGAGATATGTAGTGTCGCGCTCTAGTCGTTACGCGAGAGCGTGATGACGTAGAGCGCGGCCGCCATTTTGTGGGCGCATTGAGCGCCGAGATTGGAGCGGTTCGGACGCGTTTCCCGGCGCTCTCCTGTGTATAATTAAACATACCATCAAACAACCCTCGACGAGTGTGGCTCCTTAATTAGGGATATACCCACATTATTACAGCACCCTATATTACTTGATAAAATAAACTGTAACAGCATATTATTTTGCTCCTCCCACCTCGCTATTATGAGCCCAACAATCTCATGAAATTCACTAAGTGCCAGCAACAAAGCTGCATTTCCTCTTTGTTTTGTATTTCTCTACCTCCAGCTGGAGACAGAAAATAACAGCTTTTGAGTGCGGACCAAATTCTTTTATTTTCCTTTGTGTTTGTGCAACATAAAAAACTGATGGCAGATTTTGCATTTCTTACCCCACTATTGATTTCCCAAAACCCACATTAAATAAACCAAGTGCCAGCAACACAGATGCATTTCCTCTGTGTTTCTTATTTCCCGACGGCGGAGACAGAAAATAGCTGCTTCTGAGAGTGATATGTTATGTTTATTTTATTTGTAGCGCGTACGGATACTCCGAGGAGTGTCCCGGAGCGAACCTTGAGGAATGCAGAGATCACATTTAAACAAAGAGAAATGTTTTAAGGCTTCTCTTAAACAGAGTGAGGTCCTGAATGCTCCGTAGAGCGACCGGCAGCAAGTTCCAGGCTAGGGCCGCTTTCAAGGCAAGGGAGCTGCCCTCCAACCTTTGCCTCCAGAAGCGAGGCACATGAGCCAAGAGTGGTGCGGAGGAACGCAGATGTCTAGTAGGCGTATAGAAGGAAAAACGCTTTTGTAAATAGGTTGGGCCTGAGGCATGCAGAGCACGGTGGGCTATAACTAAAGACTTGAATTTAACCCGTTCATCAACGGGCAGCCAATGAAGGGCTCGCAGATGCTGCCTCACACTGCATCTGACGGGGACATTAAGAAGGAGCCTGGCTGCCGCATTCTGAACAACCTGCAGTTTGTTAAGCAGGTCTCCAGGGATGCCGACATACAAGGCATTGGTTTTCCATGCGGGATAAAATCAGGGCTCGGATGACTGTTTCTTTAGCGGCCCTAGGAAGAAGTGGAAGGAACTTCCGAAGGGTTTTGAGAAGCCCAAAGCAATTCCCAGCTAGCTTCTTAATCTGGGTGGTGAACATAAGATTCTCTTCAAACCAAACCCCGAGATTTTTGGCGGGTTGCCCCATTGAGGCTGGCATGGCGAAATCAGATGGCTAAAATGTTTCTCGAAACATAGGAGGGAACTTGCCGTACAGGAGGATTTCGGATTTCTCCTCATTGCACTTAAGTTGTGCAGAGGCCAACCACTTAAAGACTTTGGTCAGACAGTTCTTAGCAGAGGTGGTGGCACACTAATTTTTCCCCCAAGTGAACAAGAGCTGGGTGTCGTCCGCGCAGGCAATGATTTTAGCCCCCAAGTCCTCCGCCAATTGGACCAGGGGAGTGACATAAATGTTAAAGAGGAGGGGGCTCAAGGAGGACCCCTGTGGGACCCCCGTAGACACCCACTGAGGTGAAGACGAGGAGGGGGAAGCCATACCTGTTGCGACCGGCCCTCCAAAAAGGATTTAAGCCAGCCCCATGCGGTGCCGGAAATGCCAATCTCTGCAAGACGGGCAACCAACAGCGAGTGAGGGACTGTATCGAATGCTGCCGAGGGGTCAAGCACAACCAGCGCTGCCCTCCCGCCAGCATCTAAACAGTATCGAATGACCTCCACCACCTCCACCAACGCCGCCTCAGTACTATACGAAGCCCTAAACCCTGACTGGGCTGGATGCAATAGGCCCCCATTTTCAATGTATTCAGTCAGCTGTTTAGTAACCACTTTTTCGCATACCTTTGCCACACTGGGCAAAAGAGAGATGGGACGATAGCTACCAGGGCTTGTGGGATCAAGCAATGACTTTTTTAATAGGGGAAGAATTTTTGCCTGTTTCCAGGCTGACGGGACATATGCCTCCTGAAGAGACATGTTAACAAGTCTATTGACTTCCGGGTTGACAGTCTCAGCAACATCGGCCAAAAGTCTGGCAGCGCATGAGTCTGAGGGGGGAGCCAGATTTCAAGCTCTTCAGAATTCTGAGTGAACTAGGCAGGTCGATAGAACCAAAGGCAGGCAAAGATTGCCGGTCAGGTAGAGGTAAGGCCCCTGAGGTCAATGGCGCGTTGGTGTCCTCTTTACAGACACTGAATGAAGCCTGAATCGTGCAAATCTTTCCTATAAAAAAAAACTTGAAAGATTGTCGCACCAGGCATTAGAGGAAGGAAGCGGACACAATTGGGCTTTGGGGGCCATGAAGCTCTGAACAATGGAAAAAATGTCCTTGGTGTTATTCCTGGCTAAGTCGATACGAGCCGAATAGTAAAGACTTTTTGCGTGAGCTATGGCGTTATAGTAAATTTTTTGTTTCGTCCTAAGCAGGAGCTTAGCCAAAGGGCAAAAATCTTTCTGCCAAGCTCGCTCCAGTTTCTTACACTCCTGTTTTAAGACCTTCAGGTTAGGTGTAAACCATGGTTCGGAGGGAGAGACCCTGGAGTGCTTATGGGGGGTGGCAGGGGATAGATAATCCACTGTCTTTGAGATCCAGCTAGTAAAACGTGCCAGCTCCCCTTCAAGGTCATTTGTGGGGGCTGGTCTGGATGCCGCCAGGGCCTGGCTAAACACAAGCGGGTCAATTTTGGTGAAGACAGGTTCGCAGTTGGGCCGTGGCGGGGGAATGGGCCGTGGCGGGGGAATGATGCCACCTATTGCCCAGGAGAAGTAGGTCAAGAAATAGTCAGACCAGGAAGCCGGGAGTGGATCTTCGACCAAAATGGGAAAATTCGAACAAACTGGGTCGAGGATGTGTCCTCCAAGATGCGTCGGGAGGCTAACCCATTGGGTAAATTGGGCAAGATTGAATGTGTCTAAAAATTCAAGAGTGTCCCCTGCAGCTACCTAGTCAAGGTGTATGTTCAGATCCCCTAGAACCATATAGTGGGTGAAGCGCAGGGCCCGGGGAACAATGATATCCCCAGTGCCTTGAGGAAGGCCCCAGCCGGACCCGGGGGACGATAAATCAAAGAGCCTCCCAGAGTGCAATGTGCCGAAAAACTAATGCTGAAGTCCAGGGCTTCACAATCTCCCCATGACGTAGCTTCACCCCGCTTGAGGACCCACAGGTCCCTATATATAATGGCCACCCCACCCCCTCTCCCCCCTAAACAGTCCACTCTAGAGATCCTATATCCATCAGGGATGGCCACCGCAAGAGCGGGATTAGAGAAATCATCAAGCCAAGTCTCCGTAATAAACAGGAGATCAAGTGCCTTATCCGTGAGGAGGTCAAAAATATCTTGATGGTGCTTCCTGAGCGACCGGGCGTTGATCAGGCCAGCATGAATTAAAGGCAACGGCTTGCCCGCCCTATACGAGGGACTAGGGCAAGCTGAGTCCCCGGATCCAGAGCCCAACCCAAAGCCACATGATAGGCAGCTAGGAGCATGAACCACAGACAAGTCCCACCTGGCAAGGGTGCGAGCGGAGTGCCAGCAGTTGATTGCTTGTGTAACACAAACAATTCCCACAGAGGGGGGCGTCCCGGGCAGCATGGCTGGCGCTGGCCGCTTCCGGGACGCTGACGGACGCTGACGGGGGCAGACGGGCTTGCCTTCGGCCAAATTCTAATATTTTGCCTCGTGTTTTTTGGGGAATTTAAGGTTTGCTTTGAAATTTACAACTTCTAGACTTCTTTCTGTCATGGCAGAGAACGCTTTCTGATTTTAATATATGCATATTTTACGTACTTTCATCACAAGGACATGATTGATGCTAAGGTTCAACAATATACGTAAATCCACAAGTTACAACAAAATACAACTATTTTTACTCATAAAAACAATAGCACTTGCACTGTCAGTTTTCTTTTATCTTTTGGCCACTCACTCTTTAATTTATGTGCTTCTTTGTTTCTTGCCGAGTCTGCCTCGCCGTATAGGCCCATGAGAAGCACCATTCCTCCCACAATTGACTGAGTTTGCCCCGCTTTACCTGCCCTTGCAGACTTACGGGCATCAATAATGAACTATTATTGGATTGGTTCCTTATTAATCCCCAAGTGGAAGATTTAGCAGATGCATTAATACCACATTTACCAATTACATGTGAAATCATTTTTTGTAAGGGATGTATTAAAGAAATCAATTGTACAAGAAACTGCTGCGATGTAAATACAACAAAACATTGTGAATAATAATTTATTGTAAATGCAATGTTTTACAGCTTTAAAAATATTTTACAAATTAAAAATAAATGTTTAGATGCAAAAAATATATATTAAATATTTTTAAGTTGCATAATAAAGGAAAGAATAAATTTCATTGCATGAAAAGGTTACTAACTACCTATTACGCACATTACTTCTTAACTACCAATAACAATCACATTCACAATAATAGGCACATCCCACTCCATACCAAAAAGCCAGCAGTTTTCAGGTAACAATAAAAAAAAATGTCAAGATAACTGGTGATTAATGTTCCTGCTGGAGAGAGATCAGAGATTTGTCTAAAGGCACTTTTGACTCATCTAAAGTAGTGCAGAGGATTAACATATGTGCTGCAAAGAACGTGTACCATGCAGATCACAGAACTGTATTTTATGTGGGTAGCTCAGTGGGTTACTGCTTTTGTCAAAGAGATCCTTTTGTTACTGTGCAGTTCATAAGTCCCAATATAGCACAGTGAGCTTATGAACAGCCATCAAAGAGCGACATGTAAACTGCACGATACAGGTTAGAAAGTTTTGCTTTTTCCTAGTCTTTCATTATCCTAATGTTGCTAAAAAGGGGTTTGTTTGAATAGAAATTAATTATTAGTAAAGCCAATCTTAACCATTGTTCCGTTTTGAATCCGGAGTTTGTGCTTCTCCAGACTAAGCACTCTTAAAAATGCTTACCAGTATGGATGCCATTTGAATCCTACACCTTGTAGTCACCGTTGTCAAATATAACATTATTTATGCACTGATTTACACACATATGACTCGTCTTTTTACGTTTGTGATGTAAAGTGCTACGACACCATACACTGGTATGAGAGATGCTATAAAAACAAATGAAATACATGTGAGAGCGGGGCTATGGAGAGATGAGGGGCACTGTTGGAGAGCGATAGTGAGGGAATCTGTGGCCCAAAAATATTGTAGCACGGGCGCCACGAATGCTAAAGGTGGCCCTGCCGTGCTGCTATTGGGGTGGAGGATGCCAATATCCCTTGAAATGGTCTTTTGTGTTCTCAGCTTCTTGGTTGTGCTCAACAGTGAATGTGTGTACTTGTGTGATATTTAAATTCATGTTTCTTGCTTGACATCTTATTTTTTGTGTTCTCTGTAAGAATGTCTGTGGGTATGATTGGGTGTCTGTGTGCACCGTAAGGTCATCTTCACCAGTAAGCATGCACAGCTGCCAATGTGTGGCAGTTCTTCCCATTCCAGACCAGTACTGTGCTTTCAGTCATGCCTCAGTGGTGGCAGTTCAGTCCACCATGATTTGTATGGTTCTCCGATTCTTGCTGTGTAGTAGGTCCCTGCACGTGCCACACAAGCCAGGGATGGGCATCACCCAGCTTTTGTTCTCCACTATGCGCTCATTTGTTGCACATTTGACTGGCTTGACTCTCTCTATATGTACTTCATCATACCAGCCTTATGTAAGTAAAAAAAACAAAAAGACTTTGCTCTGATGGCCACCTCTCCACCGTTGCAACGTGCTCTCACACTTCTCCTGTCACTTCTACTGTGAACTCTCTTCCTACAGTTTCCAGTCTGTTCCTCTCGAACATGAAAGTGTTACTTTAGGGGTTCCTCATCAAAGTTACGCACAGACCCCTTCTGGCTTCCTGTCGATGAACTGCTGCCCCCCACCTTTGTTTCTGCGTCCAGGGTAATGGAACCAACTAACCCCACCACCCTGGGGCTCTGGTGTCTTGTATCCCTACAGGTAGTTCTGCATCATGGCATTGAGATAGATAGATAGATATATATATATATTATACACACACCCCACACCCTCCCTCCTCTGAGTTCGCCGGCTGGGCAGCTGCTGGCACAACCCTTGGTGTTGCTTGCAGCCATCTTGGGGATATGTGAAGACCAGAGATATCACAATCAATGTACAAATACATCAAATTATTTATTCAATTGACCATAAAAACAAAAAGATGGCGCAATGGGTGTGTGGTGAGAAACGTGCTTGGTGCTCTCATACAAGTGATACACGTGTGCGAATACGTGATCAAGATTGTGTATCAAGTAAGAACAACATGGCCCATTTTATTATTATGTACAATCAAATTGTGTCCATAGAACTAGTCAACAATGTTTCGATTCTTTAGACAGCTAAGATTATCATTAGGACTCTAAGTATATATGAGCCTGAGAAAAATAGAGGATTAACACTAATCAAACACTGCTGAATGCACCAATGGGCTTGATTCAGTTACACCTGTGCAAGGATTGCATAGACTCCTAAAGTCATCAGAAATTGCCAGTGTACTTCGGGCGGGATCCAGGGGGATCTAGTAATGTGAGCGGTGTAGAGTGGACAGCTTCTAGAATGTAAACAGGCTTCCTGACGAGTACCATGAGACATTCCTGCAACAATATTGCTTCAAAGGACTCAGCACCTGAGGATTCCTCACCTTCTGAATAGAATCCCCAAACAGTCCCACACCCAGAGGTGGGTGCAGTCTGTCTGTAACAAAAAATCCTTGAAAATAAAATGAGGGACTTGACCATCCCTCCACACTTCGGAATCCAAACAATGTTTCGCAAAAGTATGAAGGAAGGCACAAGTCACTGCTTTATAAATATGTCACAAGGACTCCTGAAGCAAAGGCTGAGGCAGAAAATGTAGCTCTAGTAGTGAGCACAAATACCTTCAGAAAACTCGTTGTGTGCAATGCCATAGCAGATTTTTTTTATGCAACTTTTTATTGTTAAACACCTATTGGTATTACGACATCACATCATCACCTTTAGCACATTATTATCTACTGACAAGCAATTCCACATTAAAAGTTTACAGTTCATTATACCCTCCTGCTTGATCTTTGCCTGGTGGCTTCCCCTTCTTGACTGCAGTTGGGGCGCATACTTGTCCTCTGTGTGTGTGTTCCACTTGCTCCAGATTTTTTCCCATTTCTTGGGGCACCCTCTTTTTTCATAGACTGACTTTTCTGCCACCATCGCCCAGTCCATATCTCTCTTCCATTCCACCATGGTGGGCAGCGCATCCACTCTCCATTTTCTCGCAATGTTTCGTTTGCCTATAACACAGCCTAGTGTAACCAAAATACGCTCCTTACTATCTAGGTCTGTTGGTTCCCATATATTGAGCAGACATTGTTGCGGTGTTTGATGGATTTGCTTGCCAATCACTTTCTGTAATTGTGCCACTATTGCTCCCCAGTATCTCTGGATGAGAGGACATCCCCATAGGATGTGGAAGAACGTGCCCTCCTCCCTACATTGTCGTCTACATGTGGAGTCATCTTTTCGTTTCATTTTAGTCATAGTGTTACAGGAGTAATAGGCTTTGTGTAGGACTCTGAGTTGTATTAGTTGTAGCCTGGAGTTTATGGCTACTTCTCTAGGTGAAGCCAGCGCTTCCTGCCAGTCCTCTTCTTCTAGTTCTCCTAAGTTACACTGCCATTGCTCCCTCAATTTTCTAAGAGGGTCTAGCATGGCGTTTAGTAATTTTTGGTATGTCTTCGATATGGCTTTGCCATCGATTTGATCGCATAGTAGTCTGTCCTCTAGCGGGGACGACTCTGGGAGATTTGATCCAGACGGGAGAACCGACATTATTGAGTGTCTAATTTGTAGATACCGATAAGTCTCGGATGTTGCCATCTCGAATTCTTCCCTCAACACATTGAAAGGCTTGATCTTTCCTTTTGCCCATAAGTCCCCTACTTTTGAAATGCCTATCATGTCCCATTTGTTGAACCCTGGCTGTTTGATCAGTTCTCCGAGTAATTCTGTGTCCCACAACGGTGTAGCCCGAGTTATTTTATTTCCCCATCCTATCTGTTTTGTTAACTTGTGCCAGAGATGGACTGTTTGTTGAGTCGGCCCCGTCAATACCTGTTGTTTGGGGTTTATATATAGTGCCTTCCTGTAACTTCTAGGACCCATGAGGAATTTGTCCATTTGGTATGCTGGGTCCGAGTGTGGGCCGTATATCGTTTGACTGATTACTGCTAGTTGAGTTGCACAATAATATAGTCAAAAGTCTGGGAGGGCTATACCACCCTCGTACCACCCCTTCACCAGTTTACGTGTAGCTATCCTCGGGGGTTTCCCTTCCCATAGCAGTGTTCTTATTTCGTTCTCAATCTGAGCGAAATATATGTCTGATACGGGGAATGGTGTGTTTTGTAAGGCATATAAAAACCTTGGTAATGCCATAAATTTTAAAAAGGGCGGCGCGGCCCATGTGGGACAGTGGCAGTGTTCTCCAGTGTTTTATGTCGTTTGGTAACCGTTTTAGAGGGCTGAGGAGGTTGTGTGTGTAGAAGAGTGAGGGATCTCTTGTGACATAGATCCCCAAAAAGCGGAATCCTTCCTCTGTCACTATCACTGCACAGCTTCTTGGTAACTTTGGTATGGGACCCTGAAGGATAAATAATATTGATTTGGACCAATTAATGGTGTACCCAGAGTATTTTCGGAAATTAGTGAAAATTTGCATAATCCTGCTTATAGATGAATGAGGTGACTCCATATAGAGAAGGATGTCGTCTGCATAGAGGGAGATTCTGTCCTCCCATCCCTCTGTCCATTGCAGGCCTCCGATTATAGGATCTCCTCTGATCCAAGCCGCGAGGGGCTATAGCGTCAAGGCGAAGATCAAGGGCGAGAGTGGGCACCCTTGTCGCGTTCCGCAGTTGAGGGGGAAGGGGCGTGAGGTATGTCCAATCACTACCACTTGAGCCAGAGGTTGTGCATATAATAGCTTGACCCAGGTTATATATTTGGGGCCAAAACCCAGTTTCTCTAGTACTGCGAATAGGTATGGCCATTCGATGGTATCGCACGCCATTCTAGCATCTAGCGATAAAATTGCTGCTGCTTCTTTAATGGTATCATTTCTACCCAGCACTCCGTGTAGACGTCTCAGGTTGAATGCAGTGTTCCTCCCCGGCATGAAACCGGATTGATCCGGGAGCACAAGGTTCATGATCACCGGCATTAGTCTGCTGGCCAACAATTTGGCCAGTATTTTGACTTCAGCGTTGAGGAGCGAGATGGGGCGGTATGAACTACAAAGTTCAGCTGGCTTACCCTGTTTATGTATCACTACAATGGAAGCAAGTCTTTGGTCTCGGGGTAAGTAACCCTGTTGTATGCCTTCTTCATACATTTCTCTTAGGTGGGGTGCAATTTTTGTAGCAACCAATTTATATAGTTCAGTAGGGAGTATGTTGGGCCCCATTGCTTTTCCAGATTGTATACTGTTAATTGCCCCCGTGATTTCCTCATCCGTGATGTCACTATCTAGTAAAGTAGTGCCGTCAGGGAGGGGAGACGCATTTCTGCGAATAGGTCTCGAGTCATCCGGTGTGGCCGAGGTAGTAGGTGTGTATAACTGTCTAAAATGCATTGCGAATATCTTGGTTATACCATGGGGGTCCCTTACTATTTCTCCATTCTCAGCTTTCAGACATGCTACCCATCTGTTCGCTTGTTCCCGTCTATCTAGCCATGCCAGTAGTTTCCCGGCTTTATCGCCGGTTTCATATATCTTGTGGAGCACAGTCAGTCGCTTACACTTAGCTTCTTCGGTTACTTTATTTTTGTATTCTTGTCTTTTGATAGCCAGCGCATGGTTAGCTTCTGCGCTGTCTGTCTGGGCTGTTTGTGATTCTTTCTCTAGAATCTCTGCTTCTAAATCTATAAGGTCCTTTTTCTGGTCTTTTTTATGCCCAACCATCAGGGAGAGCGCCTGTCCCTTTATTACAGTTTTAAATGCTTCCCAAAGTGTCTGTGAAGAGGAAACGGGGTCTTTATTTTCTTTAAAGTAGTTTTCTGTGGTATGAATTGTCATCTCGTATTTGTGGGAGTCTTAAGTACCCGGGGTTTAGGGAGATCGTGTCCCGAGCTAGCTTTGTTCCCTGAGAACAGATGAGCCAAACCGGTGAATGATCTGATATTCCTCTCGCTAGATATTGGATTTCTTTAAAATAGGGAAGCTGATGTGCCAATGTTAGTATATAATCGATACGCGACTGGCTGTTATGTGCCCCTGAGTGGAAGGTGAATTGTGAGGTCTGTGGGTTGTTCGCTCTCCAAACATCTACTAGACCCATTGCTTCTAAATAATTTGATAGGGTAGTGTTCTTACTGTGTGTCCTTCTAGAGCGTTTTCGGTCTTTTTGTCCGCAGAGCGTGAGGTTTAGATCTCCTCCAAGTATCAAGTCTCCCTCTGGTAGTTCAAGGAGTAGTGCACTCAAGTCAGGTAGGGTTATTCTCTGTAACGTCAGAGGTATATAGACTGATAGTATATTCAAGGGTTTGCCCTCCCACCTCCCTGTGGTGGCTGCAAATCTCCCCAGTGGGTCTGTCCACGTGGGATATATCATATATGGACATCCATTATGCAGGGTTATTCCTGTCCCTCTGGAGCCTGTCGTGAAACCAGAGTTTGTGACTAATTTGTATCCCCGTCTGTTCAGTGCTTTACATGTGTTGCCCACCAGGTGGGTTTCTTGTAGTAGTCCGTCTGGTGTCAGTCGTCTTAAGTATTGTAGGGTTATCCCTCTCTTCAGCCCGTCCCCCAGCCCATTGATGTTCCAGGAGAGAAGCCGGAGGGTGGAATCCGTCCTACCCGGGTTCATGCTTGTCACAGTGGTAGGTGTCTAATCTCTTCTCTTCCCTTACTGAACGGTGTGACGGGATGTTTGCGGTGTTGCGATATGTATGTCATTCCCTGTGGTGGGCTGGTTCTTGTAGATGTCTTTGCATTGAAACTGTCTAGTGTGTGCTACTCTTACTAAACTATATTTCACACTATAGCTACCCCAACTTGCTATATTAAAACAATGTTCCGAACTGTTAGCAATAGGAAATGCTTCATCCCCCCTCCCTGTATGACGGTACTAGAACTGCCCGCCTCCGCAACATTGCAGAGTGCCTGTCGTCCCTTTCAATTAAACTCTGGGGAATCTAGGACCCCCGGGAGCCAATGCCCTACCCCATGCTCTTCTCAATTATGAATGCTGCGTGGTGCCAGAATTACAGTTCCATATACATTTCCCGTTATCCTCTTTTCTCCCCATAGCAGATTTTGATGTGGAGGATAATCCTTTTAGATAGAGAACTCCTGTGTACTGCCTTTTCTTTCATTTTTCCAATGTACCCCAAAGAGCTGGTCATTCAGTTTGAGTTCACGTGTCCTGTCCACATAGATCTTTTTGGGTCTAATCAATGAAGTCTTTCCTCCTCTTAGGTTGAATGGGGAGGAGGAGTATAGAATGTGGATAGGGTGATGGACTGACCCAAATGGAAGGGAGTGACCACTTTCCGAAGAAAGGTAGCTCTGGTTCTTAACACCAACTTGTCAAGAAAGAATGTGGGGAAAGGAGGTTTTACACTCAAAGCTCGAAGCTCACATTATTCGCCTTGCAGATGTGATGGCAATAAGAAAAATTGTTATAAATGTCAACAGCCGCAAAGGACAATTGTGAAGGGGTTCAAGTAGGGGAACACATTTGATATGTAAGAACTACATTGAGATCCCACTGGGGCATAATAAAGGGAGTGTAAGTATATTTATTTTTAAGCACCCTAATGAATCTCAAAACTATAGGAGATTTAAATAGGGAAAGTTGTTCTTGCAAACAGACAAAAGCTGAAAGGGGCAGATAAATAACCTTTAACTGTGGCAACTGTACAGCCCTGCCAGACTAACAAGAGAGCAAAATAAAACATATCAGACAAAAGAACGTTTAAATGATCTAATGCAGGGGTTTTCAAAGTCGGTCCTGGAGGGCCGGATCCATGCCAGATTTTCAGCATATCCCCATTTAGATAAATGTAGTCATTTAAAAGATCTGGCATGGAACCGGCCCTCCAGGACCAACTTGTGAGAACCCTGATCTAATGAATCATTATCACACCAGTTAACACATTTAGCCCATCTGCCAGCATAAACAGATTTGGTGGAGTGGCGTCTGAATGACAAAAGAACATCCACCACTTCAGGGGTAAGTGAAAAGGAACTCAAGATGCTCTGTTAAATCTCCAGGCATGTAGGCACAGGCTCTGGAGGTGGGGTGTAGAATCTGCCCCTGCAAGAGGAGGTCTGCCCTGAGAGTGAGACGGAGCGAGGGCACAGGAGTGGTGAATGAGGACTGCATACCATACTTGTCCAGTCTAGGGCAGTCAAGATTACTTGGGCCCGGTTGAGGCAAATCTATCTCAGCACCCAAGAAATTAAGGCTATGGAAGGAAACGTGTAAAGCAGCTGGGAGCTCCAGCTCAATCAAAACACATCCCCCAGTTCTCCCTGCATTGGATACTGTAGGCTGCAGAACAACGGGCAGTCTATGTTCTCTTGTGTTTTTAAGAAGTCTATCTGAGGAATCCGCCATAGTTGGAAGATGTATAGTACCACTTTCGTACAGAGACACCACTCGTGATCAGCTAAATGGCGCCAACTGAGACGGTCCGCATGTACGTTGAGTACTCCAGCCAGTTGATTGGCTATGACACACCTTTGGAGGGCCTTCTTGTACCTGCATACATGACTGACCAGTAAAAAGCTGGTAGTAGACTTAGCAGGCATAAGACGTTCAGGACCAGAACTTTTTCTCCATTCTGGAACACCGGAATCATAGCCTGAATGTCGTGATCTTCTGAGGAGGATAAAAGGCTCGGTTCACAGTTGTGTCTAGTACTGCCCCCATAAACAGGGTGTGCTGAGAAGGCACCAGATGAGATTTGGGCTTGTAGAGCTCAGGTCGAACAACAGCTGAGTTGTTACCTGCAAGTCATGCAACACCAACTGCGGACATCTGGCTTTGAGGAGCTAATCGTCAAGGTATGGAAATGCTGGTATTCCCGGCCTTCTGAGATGGGCCGCAACCCCCACCACATCCTTCATGAGACTCAAGGAGCAAGCGCGAGGCCAAATGAAAGGACTGCAAACTGGAAATATTGAGATCCTACCGTGAAGCGAAAATACATCTTGTGTGACTGCAGAATAGGAATGTGGAAATAGGCATCCTGCAAGTTGAGTGACACCATCCAGTCTTCTATCTCCAGCGCAAGAAGAACCTTAGCTAGGGTCAGCATCTTGAATTTTTTCCGTTTGAGAAACCAGTTTAAACTCCTGAGGTCCAGGATCAGAGGTAAACGACTGTCTTTCTTGAGAATTAGGAAATACTGTGAGTAGCATCCCTGACCTCATTCCTGCTCTGTAACCAATCCCACTGCACTCTTTTACTAGTAGGGATTAGACCTTCTGTTGGAGGAGCCGAAGATGGTCTGCAGGAAGAAAATGTGGTTGAGGAAGAAAATATGAGGGGAAATTCTTGGAAGGGTTGGCCATACCCCTTTTCCACAATACTTAGCACCCAAAGGTCTGATGTTATGTACCGCCATTCATGTAGAAATTGGGACACCTATCCCCCCCACTAGTAAATCATGCTTTAAGATGGGAAAACTAGGGCTGCTTTCCTGTGTTTTTTGCAAAGGAGGTTGAGGAGGAAGATGGAGGGACGGGAAGAGCTTGCTGTCTTCCTCTACCAAGCCCTCTGTAGCTCTTATAGAGGGGATCAGATGACTGCTGTTGTTGGCATCCACAAAATGAAAAACCTGTAGAAAAACATTTCTTGATTTGCCTATAATCCCTTGGCTGAGAATGAAGTCCAAACGAACGAGCTGTGGCTTTGCTGTCCTTAGTTCCAAACAGGCAAGATGCATCAAAAGGTAAATCCATAAGGGTGTTCTGTACATTCAGTGAAAAAACAGAACCCCTCAGCCATGCATGTCTACGCACAGAAACCGAAGTGCTCATTGCCCTTGCCACAGAACCAGTCGTATCCAGTCCCGACTGTATAACCAGGTGGGCTGCAGTCTTTCTATGATTCAGCAGTTCTGAGAAATTACTCTATACCTCCTCCAGCAATTTAGGTATAACAGTCTGCATTGAATCCAGAAGGGCATGACTGTACCTAGCCAGTAGACTTAAGAGCCACGCGCTTCCAGAACATATTTGTAGCCGATTGCTCCATTTACTTGGACTCTCTATCCACAGGCAAAGTGGGAAATGAGCCTGGGGTCAGCTTCAAAGAGCATAATGCTTGGCCAGCCAAGCTGTCTGGTGTAGGATGTGAAGATAAAAACAGGACACCAGGAGTTGGTTTATAGCAGCTGGCTATCGGTATTGAAACAGGTGTGGCTTTCGCCAAATATCCAAAATAGGTTCTGTCCAGCTTTCACTGAGGGAGTAAAGGCTCAGATGACTGTGAAGAAGAGTGGAGCACCTCAGTAATAATATTAGATTTTGGCTCCGTAGTAGGGAGTGGAAGATCTAACATTTCTGCAGCAATATGGATGATCGAATGATATGTTGTGGCTTCCAGAGATGGAATTGGAGAAAGCATTTTCCACTCTGGGGACGTATCCAAACCACTAAAATCTTTTGAACCTTCAAAGTCCAGATCCATGAAGGCTGGTCATCAGCATCTCCTCAATTCTTGGGGAATCTTGTTCCCCAAAGAAAAACTGCTCTTCCTCAACCAGTCTTTGTGCTTCTCTCCTGGACCTGTGTTTAGGTACTAAAGAGAAAGGATTCAGAGGAAATGACCCTGGGGAAGGTTGAGGTGCCAATGTAATTGACACCAGCGTCGGTTACATCACAAGAAATTTCAATAATGCCACCGGCGTCAAAGTATGAGACAACTGTGCAGATGTAGCGGGCTCCAGTGAAACCTGAGAAAGAAATCATCAAAGGAGATGGTGTTGTCTCCGGGAAATTCTATTGGCACCGGAGTCGGACAGGGAATCTAGGCCATCGGCATGTATGTCATAATGGGCGCCTGCTGGTATGTGGCTGAGAAGCCTTCCAGGGAGTAAGTTGGAGGTCCCAACTGGCCCACAGGCACACCAGATGGGACCATCGCCCTATTAAAAATACTAAACATAGTGTTCAGGAGCTGACTGGGATCCATATCTGGAGTTGGAAAGGCTGGGTACACTTGGGGTCGAGGAACTGGATCTGAAGGCGGCGTTGTGTCAGGGACCTCAGGTCCTGGAGTCGTTAGAGGCGCTGGCATTAAAGGCAGCATTGGAGATGGAGCCGGCCTGACTTCCTGCCGATCTTCCTTGGAGTTCGGTTGCAGAGACACTGACCTCAGTGGCTTATTTTTTGCTGACTGATGTCAAGACCCATGGCGCTTCTTTTTATGCTTCTTCCTGGCCAATTTCAGAGAATGAGGTGATGGGGATCTGGTTCTTCGCCGAGAACTTACAACGACTTCTGTTCTCATCTCTGGCCATTAACATTTTGCCTCGTCTCTCCTTCAGGGCCTTCGAATTCATCTTCTGGTAGCTGAAACAGGTGATGACATCACGGTCCGATCCTAATCGCCAAAGACAAATGTCATGCGGGTCAATAATAGACATCTTACCGTCATATGTTTTTGCAAGGCGTAAAACCAGACTGCTAAGGTGGTGACATTCAGAGAAAACCTGCACCTATTGGAGCTCTAACTAGGAAAATGTTGAAAAACGAGCATCCCTTATGGAGAGTTTGAAAAACAGTTACACGTCAAAGGCGCAGAAAAAAGGGAACTGACGTCAGCACGCCAATGTGGACGCTTTATGGCTCCAGTGAGGTCACGCGGTGCCATGTGCAGAGCAGTATTGGAACCGATGCCCCCATTGGCGTGGGAGAGCTATCAAAAAGCTTCAGTTCCAACCTGGTGCATGGGATAGTCAAAAGGTGAGGGATCTGCAGCTGTAATCATCAGAAAGTTACCTACTTAGGGAGATATTTTTGAGTTTTTGTTTTCTCTGCTACCTCATGACTTTGAAACATTCTCAGCTGTAAGCCTTGAGGTCTTCTGCAAAAACATTTAGGGGTTACTGGGCAGTTCTCTGATGAATTTCTCTCTAGTCTTCCAGGCACTTGGGTACCATGGTACTGCTCAATTGGTGCCAAGTATGCCAATTTGGGTCATGGTTGTTGAATGGTTTGTGCAATTGAGCAATGTGGGCTTCCCTAGGAGGTGATGAACTCAGATACCTCATCGCAAACATCTATACCAATAGATAAAGGTCAATGACTAATCAGAGCTATATATTTATAAGGCCTTTATTACAGCAGTAAAACACAGAAAAGTAAAAATAAGATAAATACCAAAAGAAAACAGATGATCCAAGCACATTCTTGGGCCAGAATACAACTCCAATTTAATGGCAATTTCATGGTTAGACATACTTCAGAGCACAACGGGAGGTTCTATAGGGTACAGGGACCTTTGTAGATCTGTCAGGCTGCAGAATGCCTCATACCCAATGAATGTGCTGAGCATGTGTGACAGCATTTTTAGTGTTTCAATGCCAGAAGAGTAACTTTCTGTATAGGGACAGGTGTGCAAGTTAGTGTCTAAGCAGTGAAGAATGCTTAAGATGCCGATCAACAGGTGTAGGTTTATATGCAACATAAAGTAGAGGACAGAGTAGGTTTGAACCTACATTTGTTAAAAGGCACTGAAGTAGTCGTATAGTATGATTTAGGGAGGGGGGGGGATGCGGTCAGTGACAAAAACTGTTGCTAACTAGGCACAAGAAACAAAGGCATTGTTATACCCAAGAACCACTAACATCATCTTCTGCTTGGAAAACCTGCCAACAGCACCAAAAAGCTGACACTTAACATTCATTCATATATAACATTTTAAATAAATGTTGACTTCACATAAAATAGGACAGTAAGCCATTATTGAAGGTCTATTGCTTGTTTTCTTTACAAATCGTTCTCTCGTCCGATCCGCTAGCCCAACCACTTCCTTCCAAACTGGTTCTCCTAATATGCAATGTAGTGCTTAGCCAGGGTCACTGAGGTGGGAGCAGGAACGTAAGCTGCTTCCGGAAATACATTTTGCACGCCAGAAGCTGTTTTTGCCAAGTGCATTAGGAATCCCTTCGTTCAATAATTAACCACTTTACCATCTATACACATGCATACTTCTCACAGTTGGGGGTAGGTTGTGGGGAGAGGGTATCCTAAAGAGCAAAGTACAGAATCTGAAAAAAATATTAAAGGAATATTATGTCTATTATGATATATTCCATCTCCTTTTTACTTACCTTGTCTAGCTAAAAATGTATTGTGGGGCTCTACATATACATTGTGTTCAACTGAAAACGCTTCCTTTAAAATGTAAATACTCACAATAAATCTCATATTTCGAATTTCTGGGGAAAACTGATCATCAACAAAAGAACTACAAATTCTAGAAATAACTGCAATTATCCTGTGGCGAACAAAAGACGTAAAATATATTGTGATACCTTCCATTAAATAAAACGTTTCAATTAAAGTATTGGAAACCGGATTTGGAATGGAAATGAGAAATTTCAAACCTAAGGGAATGCATGTTTATTTAATGGAGAAATACATTAATTTATTTGTATATCTTAATCTGAAAGTACTGATTTAAGGCCTTTATTTTAAGAGGATGGTAAACTAATCTAATTCTTTCATTTAATATGTATTTTGTAGTGTTACTTCATGGTGGCAAAGACTCATTTTTATGAAAATATGTCACAAGGACAAAACAAAAAGAGGACTTGCTCAAAAAGCTTCTCAATGTGTTTATTAACAAATGTTATACGCTGGAATGACTGTGCACCAATACAAAGAAGTAACAACTGTGTCACCAAAGCGTCATGGGCTCCGGTAATCTGACAGATGCTTAGGATTTGTACACAATGAAAGAAATCATAGTTTGTAGTGTATCTCAATAAGAAAGAATACAAACCCACGTTTTAACAATAAGCATTTTGGTGTATACTGGTAAAAAACACATAAAAGACCCATAAATCCACCCCTACTTGCAACCTGGCCTTCAACCCTTTTACTTTATGTTCCCACTGCATCTGCAGCAAACAAAAGAAGAGCTCACTTTAATGACAATACAATCCTGATAAATGGCAAAATATGTAAAGTTTTACTCAAAATATCAATCATTATTGCAATCCGGACAAGATTTCCTGCATCTCTGTGTCTTGGAAGACGATATTAAGTTGCCAAGCATTAATTACACGGACAAAGATCTAATAAATGTGATCGGGGAAATTGACAGGCCAAAAACAAGAGTCTAGGAAAGAAATACCATGGCACGCCTTGTTACAAGCTTAAGATTTAGCATCATCAACACGCTGTAAAACTGGTTAATTCATTTGAACAGCTTTTGTTCCTTGTATACAATAAATACAGAGCTCTAAAGAACACTCCCCCTCGCTGACAAAATACAACCATTTTATGAAACAAGTTATGTATTTAAATATAATCTGATGTCTGTACACGATCAATACATGGAGTGCTTATATATCTGGTTATACATTTATTTAGAGTCTATGCCGGCTGTACTAACTTTAACAAGATGTGATTGACTGCCCCATTACATATTTCTTCAGACTTGCAACGAAAGGTAGACTTGTATACCTAAATCTTGGAGACGAACTCTGAGGAGTCAGTTTTGTGGCCGAGGAGCGATTCTTCTGCCAGAATCCCAATAGTGATTTCTGTGTTTGCTTTAATTAAAAGTCCTGATGTTTTCCCAAAGCAGTGATGCTGACACCATCTTGTAGACTGATCAAGTCCATGATCACACTATTTCATTTCATGCAGTTGCAAAGGATGAGCACTGAGTGTGGAATTTGCACACCGTGCCCACCACCAGAACAAGCTGCAGTGGTGAAGGCACTAACTCCATAGACAAAACTCTAGTGTTCTAAAGTGGGGATTTGGCAACAAGAGGAGACTGTTTTGTGCTTTTCATCTAAGCTACTTCCTCGCCAATTAGGACTGGATGGGCATGCTTTGCTAAAGTTCACTGTTAACACACAAATACAACAACTTTTTCTGTGGCTGACGTTTTCCTATTAAAATAAATAACTTTTAAGGCAGAAATTAAAGTATATCTTAGTAATGTAAATAATATTTCATGTTAAGTTACTTACCTTCGGCAACATTCTTTCTGATGGATATCTGATCTTACCACAAATTTCAAATGATGAACCATTTCCCAACCTTCGGAAGGCATTCGAAAACATTTTCACCCAGGGTACTTCACTGGTGCAATAAAATATAAGGCGAGCAGGCCCTGTGCTAGCTATCTGGCTGATAAATGTAAACAATAGTAACAATATTTGTTGGGCGCATAGAATAATCCAAAGTACATCAGTAAGGTTCACTCCTTTAAATAAAAAAATAAATATATATATCTATATCTCTATATTTATATATATATATATCTCTATATATATATATATATATATATATATATATATATATATATATATATATTTAACTAAGAATGACTCTTGATCCATGCTTACATCTTTTTATCTAGATTGGGAGTACCTGGGAAACAACTTTGAACTCTACATACAATCGACTTATCCACACACAACTTATTAATTGATGTGTATTGGGAAACCGTTTTATATGATACACTACAGACATATGTAACTAGCCCTCAAGAAGCGGCGTAGTCTGCCGTGAAACACGCGTTACTGAAAGTTGTCAAGTTGGCTCTACACAATAGAGTGATACTAAGTTATCTTTATGTTCTAAGCATTGTTATTTGCTACCTGTTTTAATACCAGAATGAATGTATAATTTAATGAAAAGCATACATAGTTTATACATAAGAGTTCTATATTTCAAATAAAAGGAGTGAACCTTACTGATGTACTTTGCTGGATGCACAGAATAATCCAAATATTGTTACGATCGTCTACTTCACTGGTGCCATGTCGCACTGTTGCGGCATCAGGTGCAATTCCAAAATATGTCATTGTAGGGTAAGATTAAGTGAGCCCACAAAGGCAGCACAGAGGAAGCTAATTTATTTGAATATTTATCGCTCCACAGAGGTCAGACAAAGTGGAGCCAAACAAATTATTTTAATAAGAATGCTACAGAATAATTAACAGCATTCTGAGCGGAGATGGAAGGATGATGAGAATTTTATGGGAAAACGAATTCTCCACTAGATAGATTGTTACAATAAGTTAAGTAACTTAAATTACCAGCAAATACGTGTTCCTGCAAATTTGTCATCTTGAGCCACTCCTAAGGCAGGAACACACAAGGACGTAGAGCTAAGCTCACCAATATTAATTATTGTATTACATATCTCCAAGAGACTGCCCCGCCAAGCTGTAACTTGTTCCTTGCATCTGAATCAAGGTAGTAACGTCTGGTGAAACTATATAGAGAGACTCAAGTAGTAGGTTCACAGATGTGGACCACTAGTGCTCCTCTCAGTAGTGCAGATATAGCAGAAACCCCTCTTGTTAAACGTGCTCTGAAGAAGGATGGAGGTACTAATTAGTATCCATAGCATTCTTTGATGCACTATGTCACCCATCTTAGACAGTCTTCTTATGAACAAGTCTATTTACGTTCCAGCAAAGTCAATAAATATAGTCTTTCATGATCATCCATGTTCTCTAAACTATGGAGCTGTTTCTTCATCTTGAATGGGAGGGATGCAGAAGAAAAATTGACGATCTTCCCTTTGTTGCTGAAAGTAATCTTGTAGATTCAGTTTAAAGAGGATTTTACTTTCATGGCAACCCTAGCTCAAAAAAGACAGAACAGGGACGAGATGCAGAGAGTGCACGCAACTCCTACAGTGTAATTGCAGCGGTGATCATAAAAAGAAAATTTGCCTTCATGGCTATGTACTGCAATGAATGTGAGCACAAGGATCCAAAAACATACACAAAAGTAAGATCAAAACCTAATCTTAATAGCAGAATGGCAAACAAATGATGACTTAGGAAGGTAATTCAGAAGATCATCCAAGAATGTGTTGAATGTTTTGACAATAGGAAGACTGGTCGCGGAAACACACATGAGCTGAAAAGGCATCCCGGTACCCCTGATACTGAAACCGTTCAATGTAGGGGATGTGGCACACAGCACAATTTAAGCAATATTTGCTGCCAGGGCTTGAATGTTTTTATCTACAAATCATTTGGAATAAAATCCCCATCGGCTGGAGTAAAGAGGAGGTAAACCCTTCTTCAACTGAATTTAAAATGTCCTTTGCTTGAAATGGTTTCAACTCTGGAACAGTAGAAGGTCCATCAAAGTCTTTAAGCATACGATTAGGACAGTGCCATCCCCGCCGAGCTGAGAAAATACCAAAAGCCTTTTACCCCTCCAGGCACAGTATTACACAACTTTGGATTGATAAAATACCATTCAAGTCATCCTGGAATTAATAAAATGTAATGAATGAATACAAGTAACCCCTGACAAGTGTTTCGCGTTAGTTAGAGCTCATCAGAGAGGTACAGCTTTGTCTAGACACAACGGAGCACACAGTATACGTTGAGACAATACTCTTTCAGGCTTAGTGTGCCGAATAAATAAGCGAGGAGCAGTAGACCCCCGGCAGCCAAAACTATATCTGGGACACCAGGTGGAAATAAATATTTTATATTTGAAAATGATGGAGAATTCACAAAAATAATGAGTTAACGTGAGGAAGAAATGAATAAGGCAAAAGCACACTAGATCGCAGGTTAATGTAAACATAATGTTTGTTTTGAAATTCACAACTGTATCTACGTATCTATAGATACATATGAAAAATGTAATGTTGCAAAATAATCATGTCTAAATATGCATAAGAATTTAAGTAATGCATTTTTCATGTGAACCACATTGTCGCAAAGTGGGAAAGTTGTGTGTGTGAAGGTACTGCATGAACAAGAACGTCTTGTTTGTAAAATAGTTGACGCACTACATAAATAGACAACAATTATGGCGGCCACTTTGTATGAGAAAAGACTTAAGGTCGAAATGCGTCCTGGTGCTTTGTATGCTGCTTTAGTTTTTCATTAAAAAATAACCCAAGATTTCTTTAGAGTGATATATATATATATATATCTATATATATATATATGAAACTTTATTCGTCTCATGCGTGGCTCAAGTCCAAGTGGTCACATGGCCCATATTTCAAACTACAGGCCCCAGAGTGCATCATATTCACTGTTGTGCAGCATGGAATGGCACACAGTTCAATTTTGCTTAATAGCGTTATTTCATTGCCAAAATCCCAACATTATGCTGTCGTACTACAAGATGGTGTAGGTTAAGAATTTCTCTGAAGAGATTAGATTTTGCCTTATGGAGTGTAGATGGTCCAATACTGCTACAGACCTCTTAACTTTGCCTGCCAAATAGGCATGCTTCTCTGAAGGTGGTCTTTAGATGGAAGAAAATCTCTTTAAGGTTAGGTATAACAGATGCAGACTGTTTGTAGGTCAAGAAGAGGGATTTATACAGTGCTCTATGTAGTGGGTGTGTTGGTAGGGTGGTAAGGAGGGGGATTCTCCACTGCGTTTATCTTCTTCACTTGAGGTATAGGGTACACAGCAGCTGAGTCAGGCCTAAGGACGTCCAGAAACCTGGAAAATTACCCTTGCCTGGTGATCCTCTTAAGCTCAGGCAGCTTGTAATCCACCAATTAACTGGCTGTTCACTTTTTTTGCCTCAGTAATGATGCGGGAGATATAAATGTTACATGAAACAACTGCTATGTCGCCGGATCAGAGTACGATGTCTAAGGTGCTGGTAGCAGAATGGTATGAATGCTAATATATAAAGGTGCTAACATCATGATGGAGCTAGCCGATGCTTTTGACATCAGAAGCTCCCAGGTGGGAAAATTAAAAATAGCCATCATGGCCTCTAGAACAACTCACTACACCTTTTGAGGCACAAGGTGGTAGAAAGCTTACAAGTGGCTGCATATTCTGTAGAATCCAATTGCTTTTCCTTGGACCTCTCTTTCAACTCTTACTGCCAGAATTGTAATGCTAAAAGGACAATTCTTTTATTTTTCTCTGGTTATGGGGTTTGTGGTAATGGGGCATTTCCCTCACTGAAAGCTTCTGTGAGGGGATTTCAATTTGGATTATGACCTAAACCATTCATTGTGCACGGCAATAGAGAGTTTGCTCCTCATCCCTCACTCACAATTGCCCCTAGGTATTTGAGGGCACACTGTGTACATGTACTTGTCTCATGGTTGAGCCCTAGGCACTATCAATATTAACAGTTGACAAAAACCTCAGCAAGCTCCAAACATGACTTCTATGATGTGTGTGTGTGTGTGTGGGGGGGAGAGTTGGCACTTTTATGTAACTGCTTCATCTATCTGAAAATGATGTCTTGAGTACGAGACTGGTCCAACAAAAGCATCACCTGGAATGGTGAACGGGAATTATGGAAAAAAAAGTTCCAGGTGAAGCCCGAGGAAGGATTCATGACCAAAACCCTTCAGGAAGGAAGAAGCCATTAGAAATGTTCAATTTTTTGTTCTTCCTGCACTCTTTCATGAATCGGATAGTTGCAGATAATTGTGTGCTCAAGTCTACATAACAAACATAATAGTTTTAGTGTTAAAATATATTTAAAAATATAACTGACCTACTACTCCAAAAATGAAATGCGATTCAGTACATCAGAGACTACAAAAAAAGGAATGATACATTTTAAGGTAATATAGTTTTGCTAGGTACACATTTGTTCTTAAAAACCTTTGGCCAGCCCAGGCCACTTTTTTCCCTGACTTTATGTAGATTACTGAGGTCTAGAATGTTCACTGTGCGGCAATGGAACAAGAAAACAATATGAAGAGAATTTACATTCCCTTCTATGCAAACTATTCATAGTTATCAATATTAAAATCCTTTCAACATCAACTAAATTCTACGAGCTTCAAAACAGATTAGTCTGTTTACACAAAGTTACTTAGACTACACAGAAACTATTCATATCTAATCATTTCTGATGGAATGGTCTTCAGTACACAGGTGCATTTGAAGTCAAGTAGTCGGAAGGGTGGATGGAAAGCAGATAACTCAATGATATATGTATAAGTTAACAGTTTAATTTCATACAGCGATACTATTTGTACATTACAGATACATATTTTCATGGCTCACTAATTTAAAGTAGCAGTCTTTAGTTTGCAGATGTTTTAAAAGATTTTGCTATCAGGACTTCTAGTAAGTGCGCTTCTTCGTTCTCCTTGTTGGACATTCAAGTGGTTCTAACACACCATCTGAAAGCCGTGGCTAATAAATCTTCACTCGTTGTCAGCTACTTTCCCTCCACCTCTTCAGTTTTTCGTTGCCCACCAGATGATCAGGCCCAAGATGATTGCGGCGATGGACAAGACTAAGATTAAGATGCAAATCTTCTTGCGGGATTTACTCTAATACAGATAAAAGTAGAAGAGAACATTAGAATACAAGAAACAAATATCGAGACCAGAGTAGACAGAAATACCATTCACAACATGAAGGCGTTGGTTTTTAAGTAAAAAAGATCCAACTCTTCAAAGGTCACGGATTTCTAATTACAGAAGTAAGCAATGACTCTCCCACAACACAGCTAACCACTCTCGCACCAACAGCACCCAACACCAAAATCACTCATACCAACACTCAGCACCCACCGACGGCACAACGCTCCACACTCATATGTGCTCCTCTAAACCCAATCTTTCACTAAATAATCCACTAGATAAGGGACCTGCTGCATGACCATGAGCCGGACCGGTTATTCCTCACTGAGACCTGCCTGAATACTGCGTCAGCACCTGACATCGCCACAGTCATCCCTCCCAGATACAAGATCGCCAGGCAGGACATTCAGCACAAGCCTGAGGTGGAATTGCCGTAGTCTTCAAGGATGCCATCAGCTGCACCACCTCTACATACACTACCACCAGCTATATGGAACACCTGTTTTTCATCTCGAAATCACATCCAACTTTACCCTGAGAGGCACACTCCTCTACAGAACACCAAGACCACACATCATCTTCACTGATACCATCGCGAACTTCGTCACACCCCACATCCTCAACAGCAGGGCAGTCATCCTCCTCAGAGACCTGACTTCCACCTGGAAGAAAACTCTGACCCAAACACAACCACACTACTTAAAGACCATGGAAGCCTACGCCTCACAAAATTCATGAAAGGACAGACTCATTCTGCCAGACACATCCTTCAGCTAATTCAACAATGTTTCAGTAGACAAGCCTATGCTAATCACTTGGACAGAGCAAGCCTTTGTCAAGTTCACCATCCCAGTCCCGCACCAACACATACCTATCAACACTAGGCCACATGGTGAATACTTCAAGAACATCCCAAAAGAAGACTGGACAGCCTGGCTCACGGAACACAAGCCCAAACACAGCAGCAGCCTACCAGATTTAATCAACAACTGGATAACCACCTGCGCAGACTCCCTGGCTCCGCTCAAGCATAGCAAATCCACTAGTTCCAGAACTCAAGCCAGCTGCTACATGGAGAAATTCAGGATGACGAAGAATCACTGCAAAAAACTGAAGCACAGGTGGAGAAAGAGTCAAGGCAACGTGGATAGGAACACCTACTAATCCAACCTCAGATGCTACCACCAGGAGATCCGGAAAACTAAACGCAATACACTAGCAGACTGCTGTGACGCCAGCTTCAACAGCAGCAGATATCTTCGCCACAGTGAAAGACTTCACCAGCAGCCACCTCCAACAGCATCACCCTCTCACTGACTTCGACAACCAACTCTTGCAGTTCTTCTGCAGAAAGATAACGTCCATATAAGGCAATTTCTACCTTCAACTGCACCAGACAGACCTCTTAACAAGACTCCCCATCACATCCAAGGGAACTACTACAGCCACATGGTACGACACCAACACAGAAGAAACCCCTGCCCCCATGCAGTACATCAAATTTCAGGCCCATCGGACCCTTGCCCCACCACACCTTCACCAGAGGACTTCTATCTATCAGCACAAGGCTCATCCTGAACTCCTCCATCACCTCTGCCATCTTTCTAGATGCATGGAAACACGCAGCATTTTTATCCCTCCTGAAAAGGACATCTGCGGATCCATCAATGCTCGCCAACTACAGACCAATGCCCTTGCTGACATATCCGGCCAAAGCCCTAGAGAAACCCATCAATAAAGGCCTCCTAAACTGTCTGAACGAACACAGGCTCCTTGACGTCTCACAGTTCAGTTTCACACCCAGCCATAGCACAGAAACAGCCCTCAGCACCATCACATGCGATATCTGTATGATCATGTACAGAGGAGACAGCTGCCCCATCCTTCCGGACATCTCTGCTGCATTCGACATGGTATCCCACCCCATCCAATGCCTACACATGGTTGGAATCAGAGGACCCACCCTTCACTGGATCTACTCCTTCCTGTCTGGGCGGACCCAATCCGTCTGCCTGCCCCCCCCCATCTCTTCGGATGCCCACGACCTCATCTGTGGAGTATCACAAGGAACATCACTGAGCTCGACCTTCTTCAGTACATACATGATCCCTCCTGCTATCATCATCCACTTTCACAACATCAACATCCTCTCCTACGCTGCCGACACTCAGCTCATACTCTCTCGCACGGACGAGTCTCCCAACACCCAGAACAAAGCTATGTGACACACCAACCAACATCCTTGGGCTGGTCATTGGCAGCAATCTCAATATAGCCACCCAAGTTTATGCTGCAACAGCCTCATGCTTCCACACTCTGAAGATGCTGAAGAAATTCTGAATATTGTGCCCTACCATCACATGCAAACAGGTCACTCACACCCTCATCTCTAGCAAGTTGGACTATGGGAACACCTTATACCCAGGGATCAACAAACAACTCACCAAATGACCACAAACCATTCAGAACACAACTGCAAAAACCACTCTTGATGTCCCACACCTCACACATATGGTACCACACCTCAAGAAAATCCACTGGCTCCCAATACACAAAGAAACAGTTCAAAATCCTCACTCACAACTTCAGAGCAATACACGAGAGCCCAGCCTACCTCAATAGCCAAATCTCTTTTCACAAGCCATCCACACAAACCATCGAGATACCTCAACTTGCTGGACTTCTACTTGCAAACATCCCAATGCACAAGCAGGTCCACAGCAGGAGGTCGAGCCTTCTCCTACATTGCCCTAGAAGCCTGGAACTACCTGCTACTACACATCAGAGCTTCATCTTACATTCTTGAATTCCAGAAGAAACTGAAGACCTGCCTCTTTCAATAATGCCTCCAGCTGCCCTTAGCAAGGCTAGAATCACACAGGCTCAGCACCAAGATGCCCTTCTGGGTGACAGCGCACTCTACAAATATGCAAAGCAGAACTCAACTAGCACTGAAGACTGTTGAGCACTAAAGGCATGCTTACCTGGTAATATGAAGCTCTCTGTAATTGTTCACTGGCTCTTTCTACGTGCACTTCTGCGCTTTCCACATTTGCTTCTATACTATCTGCAAAGCAAAATTTGCATCTTATGTTTACACTTGTAAGTATCCTTCATTTAACCCTTAAATAAAGATCAAAAGTTCTTTACTGCTGATGGAATAAAATAAGGAACAAGCATAACCCATGTACGTGATCCTCCAGCCCTGCAAGTAACCCACTGAATAACAAGTACTGATAAAATTAAGAGGACTTGTCTTTTTGAACATTGCCCGAGCCAATAGGTCTGACTTCTAACTGAAATGCAAGTCTGACCGATAACCTCTGCCAGTGCTTGTTCATGCTGCACATGCCCTCAGAGTTTTGAAAAGGTACAATTGGCACTTTCCTGATGCAGGCTACAGTACCTTAGGCCATTACATAACTAATGGTCCTTCTAATCAGACATGTCCTTGCAGTAATCTGCATTTCAAGGAGTGCTTCAGTTACAGAGAGCTGCCATGTTTTTAGTGTGCTTATGTGTGAACTTTGCACATTTTAGGTATGGCTATACGTGATATAATCATCTACTATGTGAGCGATCCTAAATCATCCCAAGTAGCATTACCCCAATTGTTCTTTGATTCATTTCACAAGTTTCTCTAATTACAGGTCTCAGCCACATACCACTAAGTGCCCTTCATAGCAACATTAACATTTTCAGTAGGTCATTCTCGAAGACCTCTTCCGAGGCATCAGTGCAGAGCTATCCCCACAGTTTATTTCGCTCAAAGGCTTTACTGCAAAGCACAGCACAATACCGCACAGCGTACTTATCACAGAGGCTGTGCTGAAAAGACTCATCTGTCTAAATTACTCAAAACCCAGAGATTTAACGGCCGCAGTGTGGGTTTCTCCCCTTCCCAACACTAGCTTTCCCCATGCAACTATTGTGCTCCATCTCCTTTAGCTCCCAGCTCTTCAAACGTAGCACAGTAAGTACGTACCTTCCATCCATGGCATACAGATGCTAGGTAAAGCTTGTACTCTATGTGACAATGAGTCAACACTGGCTATTTAGTGAACAGAAAAGGGAGTGAATGCAGAAAGAGTATGCACATCACACTGCTAAGTAGGGATTTCTGGTTGATCTATACTAAGAACACATCACTTTTTTTGTCAAATATTTTCTTTTTGATGTGAACATTGCGCTGCTATTAAGAACCAACTGTAAATGTTGTAAGGATAACATTTTACATAGCTCCTAGCAAAACAAAATACTGCTATGCGTTCAAAGCTTAGATGCCAAATGGCCTATGTCCATTAGCTAAACAAGACTTTCTAACCAACCACACCTAACATACTCTAGGATCCATACTTGCAATCGTTAGTGAAACAACAAATCCCAGGAAGCAAAATGCTGCGAACTAAACAGCCAGGACTTGCATAAGGCACGCCTAACAACCTTTACAGACATTAGCGTTTCATGCAATTTGATGGGAGCGAAAGAACCAGGATCCATGCCCTTCGACTCTTTGCAAAATTTTAAATTAGATTGTCAGCTAGTGAACAGGCCAAAGAAAGTTGAGCACTTGCAGCGGAGAGATTATCTAGCATGCTGACCACAATTCAGCCTTTTCTTAAGGTTGATAAAATTATACCTTTGCATTTGATAAAGGAATCACCAATGACAGTACTTCTGAGGATGTCTGATGTATTAAGCAATGTGTTAAGTGAGAAATTAGCTTTCAGGCAGAATTGTATTTTATTGTTCGATGCAGATCACAGAGATTAACACTTTTGACAAAAGAATATGGACCTCACTTCTGACATAAAAAGGATTAGCAGAGCTCACAAGTTTCCCAATTGCATGCATGAGTTGCACTTCCTGTCGTGTTTTCAATTTGCATTCTGGTAACTGTACTGCTGAATTTGTGATCAATATTCAGTATAAGTAATACAATGCAATGAAAAAGCTGAGATGAGGTACACGTGCTAAATCAGGATTATTGAATTCCATATTGTAGTTTCACAATGTATGGTTAAGATTTCTGAGAAACAATTTATTTTGGGCTCTCGAAACGCAACGTTACCCATTGAAAGACTCATCTGGGTGGGGGGAGGGGAGTGGCCCAGAATCGCACGGAGCTAGTTGAATAAAACCAAGCTCTGGCGTGGACTGCCCACAGACATTTATTTCTCATGCGACGATTAGCAGCTGGTGGGACAAGAGCATGAGGTGAGCCAGGGCTGGAAGGACAGAGGTGAGGTCGGTGGACAGCAGCCAAGATGGCAGCAGGTGGCGCAGCCTCGCAATAGCACGGGTGACAGGAGCCCGCAGCAGGGATTTCGGGGCTGAGCTTTGAGCCCCAAGGACTCTGTGGCTGCAGCCGGGAACCAGAGATGCACAGGGCCCTCCAGTGGTTTTATTTAAAGAATTAGGGGGGCCTTGACTTGGTGAGGGAGCCTCCCCCCACCTTTGGAGCAGGAGGCATCGGCCTCGAGAAGGCCCAAGAAACCTGGGGCTGCGGCAGTGAATGGTGGCCCGAGGAGCAACTGGATGAAGTGTGGGCCTTCTGGGCGATCTGAAAGAGTGCCCCCCATCAGTGGACACACCTGGAGGTCCGGAGTGGCTTCTGTTCAGCAGTCAGGCCCCCGGGGAGGGGGGCAGAAGGTGTCAGCTGTGTCCCACGACCAGCAGAGGGGAAGGAGGACCTTACGGAGTGAGGGGCGTGAAAGCCCTGGATCCCTGGTCGGGGACCTCTCAGTGAGTGAGGAGTGGGGCGGGGTGCTCATGCCCTGCGGTGAATAGGACACTTAACCCCGCACACTTTTACTCCGCATGCCATTACCCCGCAGTTTTTACACCGCAAAATCTTTTATAACGCAGGGCTTTACAACGCAATTTACTATTCTAACTCCATGGGGGCGTTACTTTAGGGAATGCGTTGTAATAGTTTGCGGTGTAAAGCCCTGGGTTGTTAAAGATTTTGCGGTGTAAAAAATGCGGGGTAATGGCATGCGGAGTAACGCATGCGGGGTAAAGGATGTTTCCCCCTGCGGTACCGGCGCCTCGCCAGGGGCTGGTGTGTGCCCTCTGACGCGCCCCCCTTGGGACGGTGGATGGAGATCTGACTGCTGCCCGGGGGAGGTATGGGGGTTGCACAGACATTTGAGGGTGAGGAGAGCTGTGGCGTGCAGGCTGCGGGGCGGCCCAACCTCCCAACAGCAGCAGTGAAGGGAGACCGATACGGCGTTGATAGTGTAGCGAGTGTGCTGGAGGAGGCCCTGGGCCAAACTTGGGGTGTGTGGTGGCTGGCCAGAAGGGCTTTCTTGGGGAAGATGGGCTTTGGCTGCTCCTTTATGGGGTGGGTCCAACTGCTCTACGATCATCTGGTGGCCTGGTTGAATGGTTTGCTGTCGGAGGAGTTCGAAATTGGGCATGGAACCAGACAAGGGTGCCCGCTATCCCCATCGCTATTCGCAGTGGCACTTGAGGCATTTGCGAATTGGCTGCGTAGGGCTGCTCAGATTCGGGCCTTGAGTTGGGACATGGGATGGGAGGATGCAATATCCTTATAAACTGATGAAATCCTTCTACACTTACTAAGCCCCTAGGTCTACTAGGGGCTTCGCATGAACTGGAGCAAATCGGTTGCTTTGCCTCTGCCCAACTGAGCTCCTTCCCTGGAGTCATTCCCGGTGCGCTGGGAGGCCCATGATTTCAGATATCTGGGCTTGTATGGAACTACAGAGAAGGACTTGTTTCTCCAGGAAAATCTGGGAAAGATTTTGGCAGGCTTACAAGAAGGATAAGGGCCATTGGCGCTCCATGACATTGTCGTTGGGGCGTAGGGCTGGGCTCTCTAAAATTATATATCTGCCAACATTTTTATATGTCCTGCAGAACACGCACGATGTGATGCTGGAAGGGTTCTTCAGACAGGTGGATGAGGTTACTAGAACCTTGGTGTGGGACAGGAGAGCCCCCCAAACTCCCCGGATAGCCCTGGTGACGTTAACTAGGAAGGTGTGGGACGTGGTATTGCACTGCCTAACCTGAAATTGTACTATTGGGCGGCTCATTTGGTAGTGGAAAATGACTGGGTCTTCTCAGACCAGTGGGAGCCCTCCTTGCTGGCAGATAGATGAGCGTTGGCACCGTCAGGCCACCAGTGGTATTTGTACGGCTGGTAGAGAATGCGATTGCTGCCATTGCCGACCGCCCTGGTGACAGATATATGGCGAAGGGCAATGAGGTTCTTGGGCTGGGAGAGGAGGCTTACAATGGCGACGCCTCTGTGGGAATCAGAGATGCTGAGTGAGCTCAGAGCGATTGAGGGTCATGGGTGTAGGGATCTGCGGGGGATTTCGTTGGTGGGATATGTCTGGAGGGTCCGGGGCTAATCCCCTTTCACAGAGTTGCAGGCTGAGGATGAACGGTCAGGGCACAATATCGCCCATACCTGCAGATGCGGTACATTATGGGGAAGCATGAGGATCTTTTTGCCGGCCTACCAGGGGAGTCACCTCTAGAATTCACGGTGTTCCCCTTACACATGCATGCAATCTCCGAGGTCTACCGCACGCTGCTGGCCATGGCCTGCCTCCGCTCGATGCCCTTAGAGACAGGTGGGAGTGGGATCTGGGGAGACTGGAGGATGATGCGTGGGGAGGAGCTTGCCACTACCTGAGGGAGGTGGCAATATGGGTAGGTTTCCGCTTGGTGCTGCTGAAATTGCTGCATAGGGTATACTACACAAGAGCGCAACTATACAAATTGGGCATGGAGAGTCGGAGTAATTTTTGAGAGGCTGCGGTCGGAGGGGTTACCCTGCTGCATACAGTGTGGGACTGCCCGTCAGTGAGGAGATTTTGGGAGCGAGTGGGGAAACACCTGTCTCGGGTGACTGAGATACAGATCCACCTCACACCACAATTGATATCCTTGGGCATCTGGGGGGCGCAGACGTTGGATAGGTATACACTGCTTTTCTGTAATGTGGCCCTAGCAGTGGATAGGTGGGATGTTGTGCGGAAATGGAGGAGCCCCCACACGCCCACACTGCAGGAGTAGGAGGGGAACCTGGATTGGTGTATGGGGGCAGAAGAGTTAGTGTACAAAACCTGGGGATGTCCTCGAACGTTTGAGAAAATATGGCACCCCTGGAAGACTACGGAGGATGGCTGAGGAAGCTGGTGGAAGCAGGGGTGGGCGAGTGGCGGGAGGCATGGGAGGCCCCACTGCAGACAGGGGGAGAAGAGGCGATAAAATATGCTGGGCTCAGAGTGGGAGTCTGGGTGATGGACCCCATGGTGGTGCCGGACAAGCATATTGGACTAAGGTCCTGATTTTGACTTTGGCGCTGCTGCACCGGCTCTCTGCTGGCACAGCATCACCAAAGCCGCGCAAACACCGCCCACCTGATTACGAGTTCAACTCGTGCCAGCCGACAGTCCTTTTGCCTTTCCCACGGCGGTGCTCTGAAAAAGGGCACCGCAATGGGAATGCCAAAAATGTTCCAGCACAGCATGGACTGTGAAATACATGTCGTGCTGGAACTGGGGGTGCAAGCAGACATGGGTGTCTGGGGGGTTTGGGGGCCCTATAGGGCCTCCTTTGTCCCCCCACCGCCAGCCTTTTCGTGGCGGGACTTCGCTAGTCCCGCTCAGCATATTGCATTGCTGCTCTGCTGTGCCTCCGTGAGGGAACGGCGGATCCCTAGTGCAGCCAGCGGTCCACCACCGGAATGTCTCGCCACGGTAGGTCTGGTGGTCCATGGAGCGCCAGACTCGTAATCAGGCCCTACGTTCTTATGGGTGAGTTCTTGGTAAAATTTTGGACGGCAGAATAGGGGCAGTTAGCTGCCTGGTCCTGGTTTGGGGCAGGGAGGGGGATTCTACTGAGTTGGGGATATTGGGCCTGCAGTAGGCTGCTTCCAATGTGGGCTGTACTGTGGGCTCACATGGTATTGACGCTGCCATGTGCTGTCAGTTGAAATGGTCATAAACGTTTTTACTGATTAAAGAGGGGCAACACAAGGGAAGGAATTGTAATTTCAAAAGATCCTGTATTAAGCTGTCGGCTGCATAACTTGGTCATACGCATGACACGAGATTGATGTATTCACCATTACTGTAATGTGTTGATGTTCAACTTTGTGGGAAACCCAGTAAAACTATATATATATTTTTTTTAAAAAGACTCCTCTGTATCTCTGTTTCTAGCGTGAAAGTAAACACCACTACTATTCATCTAGTATGAGAGTTTCCAGTTTAAGGAGGATTCATTTTCTAGAAACCAACACAAGCAGCAGACTGTTTCTAAAAAAAAATATTTACCGAAACTTGAAGAATAGCAAAGCAAAACTGGCTTTTTCCTTAGTAAGTGGATGCGGAGGAGCCCAGTTAGCACTATTGAAACCGGGATGCTGCCTGCAGTAATTTGAAATCACATATGTTCATCTCGAGGCATAGGAATAACTCCTAAAACATGCAGTAACTCTGTTGTAGCAATTGGCGACCTTAGGTAGCCAATAACTCATTATACAAGCACTCTGTTACATATCCTTGCACTCGTGCATCCAATTATCCATCAACTGACTCAGTTTTCCATTTACCTACTCACCCACCCACCCACCCACAGAAACACACACAAAAATTCAACAACTCAAAAAATAGTAGTAGAAAAAACAGAAAACACAGTCCCAAAAGCATAGCAGGCATATGCTTGCAATAAAAAGTAAAACATTAAACATAGCAAGGGGTGGCCAATTGGGAATAGCTCAGTTCAGTTTAATAATCTTTATTCGGCCAAATAAATGACCATAAAAGCACAAAATAAATACAATCTTCACAATCATGTGAGGAATAAAAACAGACAATTCAGTTAAAAATCCTTTTAAAACATAAAAAATAAATAAAATTCCACAATTTGTGATTTAGGACACATAATTTTTCTTTAGCTTTATAGCAGCAATGAAATATTTAAGTACAGAAAAGCAAATTTCCAGTGAAGCTAAAGATTGCAGGAATCCCAGCCCTTCTTTAGATCAGGTAAAGTGCTTGTGCAAAAGAATCGGTCGTAGAAATCGGGCTCTTAACATGTGGTACAAAGTGCAAAATAGCATAAAGTGCAAAGTAGATTGAGAGGAGACATCATCACATGGGCAGCAGCATGGAAGAGGCAAACCAAGAGCCAGCCAAGGGACAGGCAACTGAGTAATGGACCATATTTAGTCTTAATCTCGTCGAGTAAAATCTATGCTCAGGATTAATAAGCAAGGTTAAATAAAGTTGCATGCCTAGGACACTAAAGATTTGGACATTAAAGATTTGCATACAACTAATAATTGAGCACATATCAAGGGTCCTTCCAATTTCCTTCCTGTATGAAGGGAAGATCTTTTTGACCCTGTCTTTTGTTTGTGGGCCGATACATTTGGGGGAATCAAAAAGGGTAATCAAACCTAGATTGTAAAAAACTTCTTTTGACATAAGCAACCATGGAATGGCGGTTATGTCACCAAGATTTAAGCAGTCCTCCAATACCGCCATCCAAAAACCCGCCTTAGGAGTGCTACTTAACTTGAACCATAGCAGTAAAGGAGCTATAACAACAAAATCCTCCCAAAAAATCCATATCCAATTCCAAATGTGAAATAAAACTTGGGGTAGTTTGGGGTATCGCTATGAGCCTACACAAAAATTTGTTTTCAGCTACCTGCAACTTTCCTGGGACAGCACAAACTCCTGCTCCATGTATACCATCTGAAAAGCACTTGCTCCTATAACGCTGAGTCATCTCCTTGATTGGTTTGTGGCCTAACCTTTTGGCCAATCTAAAGATCATTTAACAGGCTGCCCCCATCGTTTGCGTTCTCTGGTTGATTAACCTCTCCCACGACCTATTAGCATCAAGCAGAAGGCCGAGATAGTTAAAAGAAGGTACTTTTTCTAATGGAGTCTCCCCGATAAAGAAACGTATGGACTTAGTGCATTTGGGACCACAAGTCATTATAAATGATTTTTGATGATTCACCTTGAGATTTAGTTTTGTCAAAATCATTAAAAGGTTCTGAAGGCCTTTTGCTGTTAATGCTAAAAGAACTGCGTCATCCACATATAAAAGTACCAGAACTGCGTGGGGACAATTCTTGGGGTATCTTTACTGCATGACCCAAAAAGGAGTCTAGTGAGTTGATATGAAATAAAAATAGGAAGGGAGCTAATATACACCCCTGCCTAACTCCTCTAGCAACCATTATTTGTTTTGTGTAGTCCCCAGATTCCGAATAACGCACTTTTGTGGTTGGGTGCCAATACAAGTGCTTAACAAGATCCATCAAAAGATAGTCAACACTCGCCTGTTCCATTAGTTCCCACAGTTTCCTCCTATCTACTAAGTCGAAAGCACAGGAGAGGTCCATAAATGCTATGTGAAGGGCACCTCTCCTGGCCTTGACATACTTCCCCCAAATTAAAGATAAATTAAGAGCTTGCTCTACCGTCACTGAAATGGGTGGGAAATCATATTGGGCTGGTTGGCCTCTGCCCAATCCTCCAATTTGCCCAGGGTGACCCGCCGCCCAAGGATCTTTGCTGTGGAATCTATTAATGAAATCGGGCGATAACATGGCAGTAGATTCCGATCACCTTTTTTGAAATTGGTACTATGACGGCCCCTCTACAGGAGTCGATTAAATTACCCTTAACTGCTGCCTTTAAGACATTTGTAACAAGTGGGGCTCAAAAGTCTATGTTGTATTTGAATAGATCTATTGGGATCCCATCAGGGCCTGGGGCCTTTCCACTTGCTGCACTCATAATGGCTTTAGTGACAGATGACAAGTCTATATGGTCGACTAGCAAGTCCTCTTCTAGTGATAGGGGGTCTGACCTAAATCCCATTTCATGACCCTCCCCCTCATTTTCCGGGTTAAAAGTGGTCAGTCCAATCTTGTTCAGGGATATGGCATTCAATGCCAATGGTGGGGCTGTCCATGAAAAAAGGCTGATTTACTACTTCCCAAAAAGTCTACTTTCGTTCAAGTGAGCAGCTTTATCTAAGATCTCCCAAGCCTTAACTCTGATTTTTTGCTTCCTATTCTCTACAGCTTGCTTATAATTATTTCTGGCTATCCTGATGTCAGCTATATTACGTGGGGTCTTATTCGTAACCATTTTTAGTGCTTTGAGCACTGCTGTATATTTAGATTTAGCAGGGCGCTCTTTCAGTGGTTTGATTGTGATTAACTCATGTGACACAGTTCTACGAATTTCAATAAAGCTCTCCAAAATATTACATGGGGCTTTATCCAATGAGAGGCAAAAATCATATCATTAATAGCTACAGTGATCACATTATTAAAAACTTATTTGGTTCAACATTACCCAAATTCATTCGGACCCCTTTATATGCAGAATACCTAAAAGGCAGCTTGGTTATGCCTGGTGTACATGGACGTAGATCAATCGAGAAGTGTCAAGAAATAAAATTATGATCACTATAGGGAAGAGGGCACACCTCATGATGACCAAGGTTCCATGCAAGATCTGTTGTCAGGAGCACGAAGTCTATAGTGCTTACATCTTTCTGTGAAAGTGGGGGGATTTACATCACCCTGGGCATGAAAATCCGAGGAAAAGGTCAAGTTGTGTGTTAAAATGATCTGATTTAAAGCTTCTCCATAAGTCAAATGTATAAAGTGGCTAGTGTCAGCCCCTTGAACATTAGAAAACCCACAAATACGATCCCTGCTATGAGTGCATTCATTGATATAGAAATCACCCACCCATATAATTGAGATGTTATTTCCCTGTCTATGCACAAGTTCTAAAACTGTCTTCCATAATTCTTGAACAATCTCTACGGGTTGTGCAGAAAACAAATTAAAATAAAAATGTATTAAAATTACATTAAACACTTTTGGTAATTGTAAATTTCAAATTTGATATCATGGCCTAGATGCACGACTTTGACCTTCAAATTTCGAATGGCACATGACACAAAAATAACCAGGCCCCCCTTTCCTCTTCCAGCAGGTGATGGGGTTGCTTGAGAACAATAAAGCTGTTGACGGTGATAGAGTCAACAGCCCATGTTTCCTGACAGCATACAATGGCAAACTTTTGTATATATGCCGCCCAGTCTTCATAATCCATTTTGAGCCGAACCCCTGCAATATTCCAGGAAAGAAGCTGCATGCCTTGCCCACAAACAGCATTATTCTTATCCATGTTTAAGTTGCCCGGCAGCTGAACAAAAGAGTGGGGATTTGGTGGAAGCCTCCAATGAATCAGTTGCTCCTTCTTAGGAGGACGACTTCAGACATTAGTCGTTTTCTGTAAGGACAAATAATGCTTCAAATTGGGTGGGATGAGCAAATGATACCGGAGGTGATAGTCTTTGCAGGGTCCTCTGTATTCGGCTATGCTGAACATTAGAGGTGTATTCTGGAAGCGGTGGGTAAAAATGTCCTAGTGGACATGCCCTTACCTTACAGAATTTAGAACGAAAGGTACTCAGATGAGACAGTAAGAAGTGGACTCACTCTGGATCTTTAAAGTTTAACACTACACAGCCCCCGCTATATATTTCACTGTGGGGCCGAACCAGTTTACTCTGCGAGTCATGCTTAATTTGTCAATTATTGCTGGATGACGGTCTGCGTTCTTCATGCACCAATGTGCAGCTTTATTTATGAGGCTTTGGCTATTCTCCTATGTGCCTTCTGGAAAGGTGGGACCCCCACTAAAACAACCGTATATGGGGTGCTGTCAGGGGGTAGATGCACGTTTTCAGGATCATCTTTAAACCGTGAAAAGGGAGTAGTCTGAGGTTGATTAGTTATGTTCTTGACCCTAGGTGGCCGATTACACTGGGGCTCCCGGTTTGTATCAGGATGGTCTCTAATCCTACCTCCCCGGATGCTTTGCCAGTAGACGTGATGATACTGGTGCTGGGTCATTGGGAGTAAACTTGTGAAGGGTCTGCAGAGGCGTTGGATGAAGAATCATAGCACAGGTTTTTCTTACTTGTGAATGATCAGATTCTTGATTTACCAAGCCCAACATGGGGGTGTGGGGGAGGAACTGTCTGGTGCCCCTCTTTGATGGTATTATTCAAAGATGAAAGCTGGTCTTCTATTTTAACCAGGCGGGTCATTATACTTTCCAGAGCATCTGAGAAAATATTTGCGATACAAGAGATAAAATCCTCAGTCACAGGTAAGACCATGCCTCCACCAGTAGGGTTATTCAAAGGGTTTACATCCTGGCTAAGACTTTGCAAACATTTTTGAAGAGCAAAGCATTGTTATTTAGATTTTGTGCCAACCTCTGCTCTTCTCCTCTTTCCTCCATAGGATTTTGGTCTTTCCTCATTGCCCACGCTTTGATCAGGGGATTGAGAACAGTTAACAGGACCATTAAACGCATCAAGGGGAGAGAGAAGGACTGCTGAATGGGGCGTCGGCCGGTCCTCTGTAGCTCTGATTGCAGGCTCGAGCTGCAGTCATATAGGGAGGCGATAAGGAGGACAGAGACAATCTCCACTTTGCGAGTTCAATTTCTTTGTTAACACCGACGGCCCGCTGTAAAAAGCTGTCTAGAGTAGTCCCAGTACCAGGTGGTGCAGGGGTCATTTTACGTTTCCCCATAGCTTTCCCTTCACAAAATAAAAACCCAGCAATAAGGCACAAAAGGTTAACCGGATTGAGGAAAGTAAGATGTTTTGTTACCTTTGGACAAAAAAGGCAAAAAAAAAAAAAACGTTAGTTGTACAATACTTCAATAAATCCCCCTTAGAATAGGGCAAAGAGGGGTGGCCAGCCTTGTCTAGGGCCAACCATTGGCCTGGGCGCGTCGCACGTAGCGGGGCTCACTACTGCGCTTTATAGCGCCTCTGTCAGCTGCCAGGTGATGACAATGAGAGGGATGCCTCCTGGGGCCCTAGGTGTTATGGGCAATGCAGTCCCACGCCGATTTTCACAACAAAGTCTCCCACGCAGCGGGGTTCACTACCGCACTTTATAGCGCCTTTGTCAGCTGCCAGGTGCTGACAATGAGAGGGCCGCCTCCTTGGCCGCTAAGTATTATGGGCAATGCAGTCCCACGCCGATTTTCACAACAAAGTCTTGGAAATAGCATTGTGCATAGTGAATCGTTGTTTTAAAGTTCCAAAATCACTCCTTTATTTAGAAGCAATATGTTGGCAGCCTTTGAACATTAAAGCAATGATTCACTGTGACCAATACCATTCAAAGTTGGCTGCCAGGGATGAACTACACTACAGATGAAATGGGACTCTCTGGGGGTTGCCAGGTTCTAAGATCAATAAATTAAAGGGTAGGAAAGAAATGAAAGGGGACCTATGAAAGGAAAAATGGAAAAATAAAGGACTGGCAAACCAGCACTGGCTCTAAAGAACACATTTTCAGAACCTAAGAAGACCTAGCCAGGATTATCACAGTGCAAATCTCTTTTCTCCAGGGTTTGTCAGACAAGTTAACAAATACTGACAGCCTTGACTACTATGGCAATCTGAGAAATTTTATTTAGGAAATTACCCGTCTACAGGCTTTACTACAGTGTATAACAACCCATCCTCAAAGACCTATGGCCTTAACATTTGGCACTTAATATAAATAAACAGGTCTTCTGACCTTGTCATACCTTTTCTAGTAAACAGGTGAGGCTATTGCATTTGACTTACGTTTTCAAAATAAAGCAATCAGGCCTATTATTGGCTTGTCATAATAACATTAACTCAGGCCTTCTATATTGAGCATAAGCTTTCTCACACCGCAACCATCAGGCAATCATACATTTACAAATTCGGAGGTGGATCAACAATATTCCACTCCTCCTAGGAGGCCCCAACACAGATTTTTACAGTGCAAACCTTACACCCCCATTGTTTGTCAGGTGGGTAACCAACACCAAAATGCTGGCCTACTATGGTAATCTGAGATTTCATGTAACAAAAAAACCTATATGCAGGGTATAACTCACTGACATTATAATCTACCTTAAAGGCCAATTAGATTTGACATATGCTTTTCATAATAAAAAGTGAGCAACACTGCCTCTGTCGTAGCGTTTCATAAGGAACAGACCTGTGGCATCAAACAAAGACTCCAAAGCAATAAATCAGGTTAACAGCCATGCTCATTTTTTGGGCCCCATAACCAACTCAGGCCTACTGTACTGAGCATACTTAGTGCAATACAAGTATTATTTTCAGCAGAAGCACACAAGGTCTGCCTAATCACATTCTGTAGGAAGGTGGAACATGTGGTCGGAGCTAAAGCAGCCTCTCAGTACTGCTTCTTAGCTATTTTTCTATCACATAAGGCGGCGTGGCTGCTGTTTTGTGAAACCAGACCTAAAACCTTCCTTTTGATTTAAAAAAAATCTATTTTTTTAGTGTATAAGAACCTAGAGTACAAGTTAACAAGTGTGTACAAGGAAGCCACGAGGCTCCGCTTTCAGGTTATCTAATAAAATGCAGCCATCTGCTTTTTCAATATTCAGTATCATGCCATCGGTTGAGGGGCTGCAAATTGCTTTGTGACAATGCTTCATTCTTTCACAATCTAGGACCTCACAGTCAGTAAAGTGTAAGCATAACCAGTGATGGACACATTAACAGTTGCAATGAATGACGTGAAAGGTAGCTGACAGTAAGGGAGCGCTTTTCATTTTAATAAGTAGTGACTGGGTAACTCGAAGAGATGCTGCAAGGACCCGTGTCTGAAAGGCTCATGCAAGACGGTCAAGGCACACAGGGAGAGAGAGGCAGCAAGCATTTCCCTAGATGTATAACGCTGACACCATCAGCTGTGCGTAACCTCATGAGGCAAAATCATATGCTGAAGAGAAAAATATGTGGAGTAAATGTAGCCAATATCATATTAGATGATTTAGGCTTGAAATTCTACCTCAAGGGTGGTTTACTTGTAATTATTCAGCACCTGAGGGCCGTTTAGATATTGTTTTTATCTGTCGAAACTCTTGCTTATTTATTCTTGTACCCATTAAACCATCAAAGAAAATATTAGGTGAAAAAAGTCGTCATCAGTTTCAGTGTGAGACATGTTAAGTCCCTGCTCTGCTGATAGGCATAGCAGTGGAACATACTTCAATAGTTGCATTGGTTTTAAAATAGATTAATGGAGGCTGGCGAAGAATGTTAAAATATAACCTGAATTTTAATCAGCTAGTATAGTCAATGCTAAAGCAGAAGAAACTGGTAGCATAACATCTTAAGGGGCTGTTGCTATGAATTCAATTACTATAATATTAGGAACCTTGCACTGAAAAAGAAATGTGAAGTTTCAAAGCGTTGTTTTCTAGACTTAAGGCTAGGAGAATTATGGTGAAGTATTTGTGTCTGGCTACAAACAGCATTATCTCTAAGCTGCCAAGCGCTAACGTTATCCATAAAGGGCTCTGCAAAGCACAGATTTTACATTATGGCTCTCTAATGTCTACAATTTGTTTATGCAAGCAGTAGTCGTGTGAACCTGTACTACACTGTTAATTACAAGCAAGCATTCATATGCAAAAGAACGCCATGGCATTTACTAATGCTTGTTTTTTGAACTGTAAATATTTATTTCTAAATTAATCTCACAGCCTTCTTAATATCAAGTTAAATGTATACGATATGTAAAATCTTTAATTCATTGCATCTCTTGATGTTCAGTCCCCTCGTTAGCATGGAGTTATTTCTTGACATTTGTCACGATCCTTCATCAATGTGTTAATATATATCTAGAGCGCCTGCACCTCACAGCTATTTCTCGCACCTTTTGCACTTTACTACCACTTTGATCTGAATGCAGGGGATTGGGGGGCTCTTTTTCTGAGCCCTCTTTCACTCCTTTCTGAAAGCTTCGTTCTAACTTACAGGCCACCATTTTGGGGGGAAGAGATTGAATTTATCTATGTTGCGGTTTAGCTTCCTGAAGAAAACATGAATTTAAATGCGGGCGTGCCGAAGGCAAGCCCCTCTGCGCCCGGACGACGCCAGGACTCCTGACCGTTTAGAACTAAATCCCATGGGGAGAGTTACCTATACCCATGTACAGCTTGTGGAACTGAGTCTACCCATAAAGGTAAAGACAAATTGCTTTGAATGCACCCTTGTGGCTACTGTAGGACTTTTTTCATGTATTAACTGACAATTGTCGTGCTCACTAAGCTTCACCTCAGACTTTATGGGTTAGGTAACTGGATATCAAGGGAAGAACATAGATATCAATGTTGTACCAACTCAACACTCTTTACCAGATAGTTTAAAACTGTTTGAGTCCTCGACGCATAAGGGCACGGTAAATTACATATATTTCAATGTCAGATGCCTACCTAAATAATTGCAGTATTATAAAAGTGGACCGGGAAAATAAGACCGGCAGATGTTTAGCTCTAATTTTCAATGTATATTAGCAGATTCTTGCCGAAAAGATAATTTTGAAATTCTAATTTTTCGGATCTCTATACACATCCATCACAATAGGAGGTGCATTCAACAACAACAATACTTTATTCGGCTTTTGTTAAAAACCATAAGTCAAGTTTCAAAAAATATCCAGGAGGTGCATTCCACCTAAACCTGAGAACATTTTTAGCGCTGTTAGTAGAAGTATTAGCCCCACATTACATCAGGTTTGATTACTTTTTTGTTCTATGAGACTACAGCTTCCATTTTGAAGATCAGTAGGAGTCCACATATATAATTTGAGGGATGATGCGAAAGCAATACATTTACTACAAATAATAAGAGGCCCAACACACGTAGCTAGTCACACTCTTGACCTTCTTTTTACTAATATAATGCCATTGTCAATAGACTCGCTGGTCCCCCATTTATGGACTGATCATCACTTAATAAAGTTTTCAGATACATTTGATACCAGTCCGTTGAAACGCCCGGAGGTCATGGCTCCCTATTTAAATTTTTTGAAGAGAATCAATAGGAATATTTTATCAGAAAATCTTCAGATGTCTAATATGAATAATATTCTTAACAATAATGTGGCTGTTACTCAGTTTAGTGCAGCTCTTGTGGAGACTATTGACACTATAGCGCTACTAAACGATCAATCAATCAATCAGGGTTCTTATAGAGCGCGGCTACTTACCCGTACGGGTCTCAAGGTGCTGGGGGAGAAGGGGGTTCTGCAATTCAGTCAAAGAGCCAGGTTCTGAATTGAGGAAGTGATGGTGATTGCCTGAGGTGCAGAGGTACAGAGTTCCAGGTCTTCGCAGCGAGGTAGGAGAACGATATTCCTCTAGCCGATGTCTTGCAGATCCGTGAGATTGTGGCCAGGGCGAGATGGGCGGAGCAGAGGTGTCTGGTCGGTGTGTAGAAGGAGAGTCGGAGGTTGAGGTATTTGGGTCCGGTGTTGTGTAGGGCTTTGCAGGCGTGCTTGAGGAGCTTGCGGGTGATTCTTTGGTTGATCGGGAGCCAGTGGAGGTCTCTCAGGAGACCGGAGATGTGGTTTCAACAGGGGATGTCTAGGATTAAGTCTGGCAAAGGCATTCTGGATGTGCTGCAATTTCTTTTGGAGTTTTTGGGTCGAGCCGGCGTAGTGTGTGTTGCCGTAGTCGAGCTTGCTGCTGACGAGCGCCTGGGGGACAGTTCTACTGGACTCGGTGGGGATCCATTTGAAGATCTTTCAGAGTAGGCAGAGCGTGTGGAAGCAGGAGGATGATACAGCATTAATGTGGCGATTCATAGAGAGAGAGAGAGAGAGGAGTCGAAGATGATGCAGAGGTTGGGTGCGTGGTCGGTGGGTGTGGGGGGGTTCTGAGTGCTGCTGGCCACCAGGAGTCGTCCCACGCGGAGGGAGTAGAGCCCAGGATGAGGACTTGGGTTTTGTCAGAGTTGAGTTTTAGGCAGCTCTCCTTCATCCAGACAGCTACTGCCTTCATCCCGTTGTGGAAGTCACTCTTAGCAGCTGTAGGTTTGTCGGTGGGGGAGAGGATCGGCTTTGTGTCGCTGGCGTAGGAGACTATGTTGATTCCGTGGTTTCTGACGATTGCTGCGAGCAGGGCTATGTAGATGTTGAAGAGGGTTGGGCTCAGAGAGGAGCCCTGGGGAACGCTGCAGTTGATATCTGTAGGATTTGAGGAGAGTGGTGGGACCCCGACTCTCTGGGTTCGGCCGCAGAGGAAGGAGTGGATAAACTCTAGCGCTTTGCCACAGATGCTGACGTTGTGGAGCCTTGTGCAGATGGTGTGGTGGGAGACTGTCTCGAAGGCGGCAGAGAGATCCAGCAGGATGAGGGCTGAGGTGTGGACTTGGTCGAGAAGAGCAAGGATGTCGTCAGTTGTGGCTCCTGAAGCCAGATAGGAAGGAGTCCAGGGTGTAGTTTGTTTCGATGAATTCTGTGAGTTGGATGTTGATGGCCTTCTCAATGACTTTGGCTGGGAAGGGGAGCAGAGAGGTGAGTCTGTAGTTCCTGTGGTCCGTTGGGTAAGCAGAGGGTTTCTTCAGCAGGGTGTTGATCTCTGCATGTTTCCAGTCTTCAGGGAAGGTGGTGGATTTGATGGAGCAGTTGATGGTGCGGTAGAGTTCGGGGGCAATGGTGGCACCTGCTCAGTTGAAAATGTGGCGGGGGCAGGGATCCGAGGGGGCCCCAGAAAGGATGGTTTTCATGATCCTTAGGGTGTAATCAGCGGTGAGGGTAATCCAGTTGAGCAGTCTGCTGGGATCTGGAACCTTCGGGTGCGGTGGTTGGGGTGGGTGGGTCTTGGATTGAGATACTGTCATAGATGTCAAAAATCTTGCGGTGGAAAAAGGTGGCAAGGTTGTCGCAGAGCTCTTGGAGTGGGGGAGGGAAGGGAATCTGTGGTGTCCGTCCAGGGTTTGGCAAATTATTTGATCACGGTGAAGAGTTCTTTGCTATTGTATGCGTTATCATTGATGCATTCCTGTATGGCAGCTTTCTTGGGTGGTTCTGATGAGGTGGTGGTGTGCGGTGACGGTGGTCTTGAGGGCTGCGTGGTCCGCCGAGGTCTTGCTGCTCCTCCATCTTCTTTCGAGCTGTCTGCAAGTGCGCCTGGACTCTTGGATGGTGGGGGAGAACCTGCTGGCTTTCCCGGAGGGCTGCTTGCCGGAGGGTTTCCTAAGGGGGGGCCAGTGTGTCATCACAGTTGGAGATTAATTGGAGGAGGTTGCGTGCCGAGGCGTTGGCGTCTGTGGTGGTTGGCGGTGGGGCTTTGCTGAAGGAGGTGGCGAGTTGGTCTTCGAATATGTTGTTCCAGCTTCTGCGCAGGTCGCAGTGGTCTTCGGTGGGCTTGATGAAGGAGAAATGGACGCAGTGGTGGTCTGTCCAATGTAGTTCGGAGGTGTGGCTGACGGAGATGTTGTTGCCTATGGAGAAGATGGGGTCGAGCATGTGTTCTGCTGTGTGGGTTGGGGAAGAGACCAGTTGTTTCAGTCTGATGGTGGCAATGATTTCTAGTAGGGATGATGTGTTGTGGTCGTCGAGGTTGTCCAAGTGGAAATTGAGGTCACCAAGGAGGATGTAGTCTGTTGAGGTGGGAGCGTGGTGCGCGATGAAGTCAACTATGCCTTCGCTGAAGTGGGGATAGGGTCCGGGAGATCTGTAGATGAGGGTGCCGCGGAGGGTGGCGTTCGGGTTGTCTGGATCTGGAAGTAGAGGTGTTACATGTTGGGTGGGTGGTCGTTGGAGCTCGTTGTGAGGCGAAGGGTGTTTTTGTGTACGATGGTAATGCCTCCTCCCGGTCAGTTGATACAGACCTTGTGGATGATCTTGTAGCCGTCGGGGATGGCGGTTGAGATGTCCGGGCTGAGGTGGGGTTCAGCCAGGTTTCCGTGAAGAAGGCGACGTCGGGGAGATGGAGTTGAGCAGGACTCAGATCTCCACGGCGTGTTGAGTAGGATGCAGCCGAGGTGGTCGGGTCCTGTTCTTGTGGGTCGTGTGGTCAGTGGGTCAGGTGTACGGTGGCAAGAGAAGATGCACTTGTGGCAGGTGAACGTGCCTTGGGTGTCCTTCAGTGACGTGAGGTGGCAGGAGGTGGAACGTCCGGTGGAGTGTGTGGAGGGTGCTGGCGGCACACTGGTGGAGGCTGCGGGGACCATGGTCGGTGGCGCTGGGCAGGGTCCGGGCGCAGACGGGCTTGTCTTTGGCACACCTTCGGGGCGCCGGCAGCATGCCTGCTGCGCGGCTGCACATCGGCCACCATTAAGTAGTGTTGGGGAGGCAGGAAGGCTGGTCAGCTGGGAAATGGCACCGGAAGGGGGCAGGGCCATGGGGAATGAGCAGCAGCGAGGGCGGGAAGAGGGGACACAGAGAAGGGGAAAGGGAAAGAAAGAAACGCGAACCAGGGCAAAATTAAAAGGACTGCAAAAGGCTACAAATAAAACAAGAAAATAAAAACAGAATAATGAAAGACAGAAAAAGGCTATGAAAAAGAAACAGCAGAACAGAAACAAGAGACATGATCATCACTGGGCCACCAGGGATGAGGCGCAGATGGGAGCCTGCAGATAGAGAAGGGCCTTGAACACAGAACCTAGTGCTCCAGAGGGCAGACCACTACCAGGTGGAGCTGCGCAGCGGGGGGGAGCAACGCACGCTGACAAGGTCAGTGAGGTCGCTCCTTCACCGTGCAGAGGCTGCCATTAAGTAGTGTTGGGGAGGCCTGGTCAGCTGGGAGACGGGAAACAGCGCTGGAAAGGGGCAGGCCGCGGGGAACGAGTAGCGGTGAGGGCAGGAATGGGGGGACACGGAGAAAGGGAAAGTGAAAGAAAGAAATGCTAACCAGAGAAAAATTAAAAAGAAAGCAAATGGCTAAAAATAAATCAAGAAAATAAAAAATGAAAAATGAAAGACAGAAAAAGGCTATGAAAAAGAAACAGCAGAACAGAAACAAGAGACAGGCTCAGCACTGGGCCACTAGAGATGAGGCGCAGGTGGGAGCATGCGGGTGGAGAAGGGCCTCGAACACAGAACCTAGAACTCAAGAGGGCAGACCACTATCAGGTGGAGCTGCGCAGCAGGGAGAGCAAAGCATGATGACAAGGTCAGTGAGGGCGTTCACAGATGTACAACAAAAGCTAAATAGCATACTCCTGAATTGAAAGTGAGTAAATGCGAGTATAAACGTCTTGAACGGCGATAGCATCACTTTAAATCTGATGCAGATAAAACAATTTTTGAACTCCGCCTTAATTCTCTTAATGGCTTTTATAAAATGCTGTACCAGGCCTGTCATTAGCACTCTGTATGTGGACAGTACACCCCTGCGCCCCTTTTTATTTTGTTGATATTTTATGGTTTAAATCTTTTTATCGATTTTGAAGATGCATAGGTTAACATTAGCCGCCACCTACATCCCATGGTCGGTGGGGAGCAGTAAAGAAAGAATTGTACAAGAAAGAGTTAAAGGAAAGGAACAATAAGCGAAAGTATAAGAGAAGGAAGATTGAGAGTTCTAATGCCTTAAACGGGTTTCTGATTACGCATGGCTGACAGGTAGCCACAGGAGGGATTATTCCCTTATTTGGGGGCAGTCTCCTGAGTGGGAAGTCGTGGTGGGGAGTCGGAGTACTCGGCGGTATCTTGGACAGGTAAGTTCCATAAATTCGGAGGAAAGGAATTCAATGGTGGTACCCCATGTTTTGTCAAATCTGGGTAGAGTGCAAGACAAACCGGCCGTAATCTTTTCCATGCCCAATATCTCCCATACCTTGTACAGCCGGTTTATTTTAGTCGGAACCTCTTCAGTTCCCCAACGGGACAGTAGCGCCTGCTTAGCAGCTCCCAGTGTTAGAGTGATGGCCCTTCCACAACATGACTTAAGAGGGTAAGTAAGGTGATTTGGCAACCCCAGCAGAGTGTAACTGGGAAATCTGGGTATTTCGGTGTGGTGAATGGAATCCACATCCTGTAGGACTGTGTTCCAATAAGCCTGTATTTTCGGGCACTGTCAGAGAATATGGGTGAGGGTGCCCTGTTGCCCACAGTTGCACCAACACAAATTGCTTCCACTGGGTTTCCATATTGCAATTCTAACCAGGGTATAGTACCAGTAGTGTGCTATCTTTAAAAACATTTAATTTCCCGCAATACTACAGGAGGAGGCTCTGGCCCTTTGAATTTTATCCTGCCATTCTTCAGGGGAAAATTCCCGTTCCATCTCAGATTCCCATCTACGCTGCGCCAGGGTCTTAACGCTATGTTTGGGCTTATTCAAAAAGGAGTAAATATCTGACAGCAAGCGCTTGTCTGAAGTGCGTGTGATGTACCATATCTCAAATTTTGTGAGGGGGCGGCCAGCATGGGGTTGCATCTGAGGTTGTGTTACCCAGTGCCGGATCGCTAAATATTGCCAGTAGGTGTCTTGGGGGAATTCCAAAGCCTGATACCAACCCGGGAAAATCCATAATCCCCTTCTCATCAAATAAGTCACCAATCCTTTTACAGTTGGCTTCTTGCCATTTCAGATAACCAGTCCCTTCCATCGCTGGGAGGAAGTCTGGGTTGCCTATGAAAGGGGTTAGTGGAGAAACGGGGGTCGAAAGGCCAAGGGGCTCCTGTACCCTATCACACACCCCAATGGTCACCCTCAGTACCGGTGAGATATAAGCTCAAGCCGGCCTATGCCGTTTAGGGAGCCAGGGAACCTTCCATATGTGCATCCCTGCAATTGCGCGATCGATGAAACACCAATGCTTTTCAGACTCTAATTTGTACCACTCAATCATATACCGTAGCTGCGCTGCTTGAAAATATTTCTCTAAGTGTGGGACCCCAAGACCCCCATCGGCCTGCTTCAGAAATGTTTGATGTTGCGCCATGCGGGCTCTTTTCCCTTCCCATATAAAGGTTTCGATAAGGTGTTGTAGTTGCTCCAGTATTCGGGGGGAGGGGGAGAGAGGGGCATAGTTGCTGCGTCTGCATCACATATAGGATGCGGGGCAGAAGAGTCATTTTTACGGCCGCCAGCCTGCCTAACCAGGACATGGTGTGCTTCTTCCAGTTAAGGAGTTTGCGACTGGTCTCATCCAGCAAGGATGAATAGTTAGCCTTAACCGTCTTTTCCGTCGTGGGAAATATCTGCAGCCCTAAGTAGGAGACGCCCCCTGGTGCTCAGGCGAACGGGAATTTCTGCCTCAGCTTATCCTGCTCAGCTCGGGGCAGGGTTAGGCCGAGTGCCAATGTCTTTTGTATGTTGATTTTGAATCCTGAGACCGCGCTAAATGTTGTGACTTCTTCTAATAGGGGAGGAAGGGAGAGCATCGGTTGCGTGAGGAATAGCACCACATCGCCCGCGTACAGGGATATTTTGTGCTCTCTGTCACCCATCCGAATCCCAGTAACCGTTTGGAGCTGTCTGACTCTTTCGGCAAATGGCTCCATATAGAGCGCAAAGAGCAAGGGGGAGAGCGGGCACCCCTGGCAAGTCCCCCTCCCTATCACAACCGGACGGGAAGCTATACTGTTCACTCTAATGCGCGCTTCCGGTGCTCTGTATATGTAATTCACCCATCTCCGGTAGCGTTCCCCAATCCCAAACCTGCTCATGACGTGACTCAAGTACGGCCAATGTACACGGTCAAGCGCCTTCTCGGCGTCGACCGACAGAAGTAGCGCGGGCTGTTGGGTACGCTGAATTTTGTCTAGTAAGTGACAGAGGCGTCTCATCCCATTGCTGCAGTTTGTTCATATTTTAAAGAAAAAAATACAATTTATTTTAAATTTGTCTCAACCTAGTCTTGACTGTCTTCTGTTGGAGGTGGAAAAACATCATCCAACATCAGGTTTATCCCTAGCATTTTTTAATGTCATGACGATACTCATAGTGGAGAAGGCTATGCATCATATCAGTTTAGAGTCTCCCGATGACCCCTGTCCTTATCATCTTTTTCTTCTAACTCGACTATACTTAGCTCTCACTTAACTGATTTTTTTTATATGTCCCTTAACATATTAATTATCCAAATGTTTTGCAGTATCAATTTGCATGTGTTCTTCTGCTGAAAAAAGTGGAGGCTTTTTGGTCCTATTTCTTTACTTTAACTTCTAGCCAAAACCTTTGAAAAATTAATTAATGTACAATTATTATCCTTTCCGGAATAGAATATTCTTTCGGACTCCTCTCAATCAGGTTTTAGGGCCACTTATGGTACGGAAACAACTCTGTTAGCAGTGACTGATAATATCAGGTTAACCTTGCATACAGGCCGATCTTCTGTCCTCAACCTTCTTGAACTCTCAGCAGCTTTTGACACTGTATCACATGTCATTTTGATTAAATGGCTGTGCTAGATTGGCCTATATTCAAAGGCATTCGATTTGTTCCAGTCATTCTGGTCAGGAAAATCCCAGTCTATTCACCATCCAAATCAGTTCGAATCCAAACCGGTCTCAGCTACTTGTGGCATTCCCCAGGACTTGTCCACTAGCCTGACTTTATTTAACATCTACATGGCCCCACTGACGGTCATTGTAAGAGCGAAGAACGCTGACACTGTATCATACGTGGTTGACACACAATTATATCAACTGCAGACAATTTGGAAGTAACAAGATGCAACCTTGTGGACTGCATGTGTACTCTAGCTACATGGATGCAGGGCCACTGTTTGAAACAGAAAGGGGAGAGACTGAGTTCATCCTTTTTGGGGAAGCCAACTCAATCTGGAAGGGCAGCCGGTACTCTGTCCTGCCCCTACTTCAAAGAAAGAGGCAAGGAACCTGGACATCACAGTTGATAATACTCTTTCTATGAGAGAACAGGTCACTGCTGTATTGTACTGCAACATTTATATAGCACTTACTACCCTTATGTGGAGGCACTGAAGCTCTTGCCTATGAGTAGAGCGCTTCAACATATAGGGTCTGTGGTTGGAAGTGTGATGTGTTTGTTTTGATCCAATGTGGGAAGTGTTTCAATTTCGTGTGTGATGACCACTGAGGTGCGGTTATCATGTTATAGGACGCAGCACTCAGCATTGTGATGAATTTAGAGGTGTTAAAGAGGCATGCGCCCCCCCTCCGATAGCATCCTAATGCCCCAGCTCCTCTGTTGTATCCTAGGGAGCCAACATAAGCGACACCGTTTCCCTGCCTGCAAGAATGGGGCAGGAAAAACCTGTCTGCTCCACCCGGCAGGAGCTGCAAAACATTTATTTTCCTGCCCAATCTCTTGAATATAAATATATATATTTTCCTGCTGGACGGGAGCATACCCGGGCTCCCCCCATGGCCCCCAACATGCTGTGTGTTGTGGGTGCCCTGGGTAAAGACTGAGAGGAAGACTGTGCACCCTCCTCCCTCAATAAAATACAATTTAAAAAAAAGGCCTGATGATGAGATCTTTGGGACCCATAAATGTTCAGGGAGGGGAGACACCTGCCCTCCCTCGCCTTAAAAAGAAATCATGGCCCCGGGGGATGGGGTCCCTGGGCCCGTAAAGGCTCGGGCAGGAGGTGCGTGCCCCCTCCCCTTAATAAATGAGTACAGCCCAGGGGATGGGGTCTTCAAGCCTGTAAAGGCCTAGAGGATTGGGCTGCATGCTCCCTCCCCTAATAATTATAAACAAGAATTGGCAATTGCAATAGGCTTTGCCTATATGGTTAATAATACGTTTATTTTTGTAAGTTTTAGCTTGGTGAGCAGTTGTGCAATATAAACTAAAGACACTCCATAAAAAAGTTATGACTTGTTTAGTTAGAAAGGAAATATATTGTGCGGTAACTGGTGGTAATATAAAGCACTCCTGTACCTTCGGGTGATGTTGCCGCTATATAAAACTGACACTAAAATAAAATTGTGAAAAGTAGGTTTAAATGTGGAGGCGATTAGATACCTGTGTGCTTATATTAAGTAACTGGTTGAACTATAAAGCGCTCCTGTACCTTCAGGTGATGTTGGCGCTATATAAAAGCGCCCCAAAAAGTAATTAAATAAAAAGCATGTTACATAGCAGTGCTGTAACATTTTTTATTTAATGACTTTTAATTTTTAAATAATGTCTTCTCACTGACTAAGGAATCGCAAAGGTTTCTGGATTTGTTGTACGTTGTACAACAGTTTGATACTTTATATGCTTAGTATTGATTGCTTTTCCTATTTTATGTACTATTGTTAGAACCGGGATTCCCTAGTTGGCTGAGGTAGGTACCTTAGGCCAAGTAGGGACCCTCGCTTCCACGTCAGGGAAAGGAAGGACACCTTCTCAGATAGCCCCTGCTCACCCCCTTGGTAGCTTGGCACGAGCAGCCAGGCTTATCTTCAAGGCTAATGTGTAAAGTATTTGCAACCACGCTCTCAGTGACCCAATGATGACACCACAAAAGGACTCCACACGAGTTTCATAGAAAAACAAGTATATGTTTATATAGAAAGATATACGATGAGACCACACGATAAAAATCCAACATATGCGTATTTGTAATATTCCTCCTGGCCGGTTATTAGGCCAGCCAACCCTTGTAGGGTCTGGCGGTATTAATGAGCAATTCTAGGTGATCCAATGCAATCCTATTGCAATGCTTTGCAGTTCGTAAAGCAAGAATCAGGCACTTTGCAATGTAAAAATAATGCAGTTCGTTATGCAACAATCCAGGAGTTCGTAATGCCAAAATACTGCAATGCGTGATGCAACAATCAGGCAGTTCGTAATGCAAACTAATGCGATGCGTAATGCAACAATCAGGCAGTTCGTTATGCAAAAGTAATGCAATGCGTAATACAACAATCAGGCAGTTCGTTATGCAAACACAATGCAATGCGCAATGTAACAATCAGGTAGTTCGTAATGCAAACTGATGCGTAATGCAACAATCAGGCAGTTCGTTATGCAACCACAATGCAATGCGCCATGTAACGATCAGGCAGTTCGTAATGCAAACTAATGCGATGCGTAATGCAACAATCAGGCAGTTTGTTATGCAAACACAATGCAATGCGCAATGTAAGAATCAGGTAGTTCGTAATGCAGAAACAATGCAATGCGCAAGGCACTTGGGCACCGATCACGGTGCTTTAGACGGTCTCTCTGCCTCTCGTACTGACTCGCGGTCAGCTTCCGCCAACATATGCCCCCAACACGGGTATGGTGTAAACCAAAGTACAGCTCCACACTCAGGCCCCGGTACTGCCACTCCTTGGCACGTAGAGGCCGCGATACGAGCTTGAGCAGAGGCTCGTGCTGCAAGAATAGGAGAGGCCGAGAGCGTCCCTCTCCGAGCCCGCACCCCGCCTCAGGCAGCGACACACGTTACCTGGGGGGTGCGACCTCGCTCTCCTCCTCTCGCGACTTGGGCCTCCGATGCGACTTGGTTGATTCCGGGCCGATGGTGATATCGAAGATCTCAGGCTGCAACAGGGCACACGCACACAGCGTCGCTGAGACTCACTTGAGCTTCGGGTGTGCACGGTCACAGGGCAATCCTCACGAAGGTCTCAGGCTGCACGAAGCACAAGCACACAGCGTCGCTGAGACTCCCTCGAGCTCCGGGCGCACACGATCACAGGGCAATCCTCACGAAGGTCTCAGGCTGCACGAAGCACACGCGCACAGCGTCGCTGAGACTCACTTGGACTCCTGGTGCCCACGATCACAGGGCACTTCTTACGAGGGTCTCGGGCTGCAAAAAGCACACGCACACAGCGTCGCTGAGACTCACTTGGACTCCAGGTGCCCACGATCACAGGGCAATTCTTACGAAGGGCTCAGGCTGCAAAAAGCACACGCACACAGCGTCGCTGAGACACTTCTGGAAACTTTTGTGTTCCTGAGTTTCCACAACAGGGAGCCAGCTCCCCTCGGGCCCTTGGGGTTAAGTTACTTCATGACACAGCACAGCAAAGTCCTTTCAAGCAGGGGGACACAGCAAAGTCCCTTTAGCCTCTCCTTGGTTAAATCAGCAAACTGCAGGCCAGCCCTAGAACACACAGCAAGGGTCAGTCCTTTCCTTCAGTCTATTCAGCTGTTTCTTCCTTGGCAGAGGTTCCTCTTGACCACGAAGTAGGTTCAATCCTTTTCAGTCTTGAACAGTTCCATTCCCCAGTCCAGGGGTTTCAGCTCTCATAGTTATACCCCTAAATGTCTTTGAAGTCTTTGTGTTCAGGGGGGCACTGTCCCCTGTCTAAACCAGTTCTGGGTGTCTCCCTGCCAGTGACACCTTCTGCTTTTGATAGTGGGGGTCTGGATCCTTAATCGCTCAGCAGGGGACGGAGCCATTGGTTTATGGCAGCAACCCAGGCCTCTTCACCTCCAGGAGCTACTCCTCCCCCCTACACTCCAGATGCAGGTCAGCCTGTTGCTGTCTCACCTCCTCCCCTGGGTCAAGACATTCCCCAGAGCCTATCACATTTAAATCCAGACAGTTAATCCACAACCAGGCAGAGACACACAGAAATGTTAGAGCACAAAAACCCAGCCACTTCTAAAAGAGTGGTTTCTAAACACGCAATTCAAAAACCACCTTCACAAAAAGATGTGTTATTAAATGGTGAGTTCAGGCACACTAAACTTCACCTCTCCATCTTAAGCCTTTGGGAAGATAGGCTGGAAACATATTACACAGCCTTCCCCATTCTGTCCTATGGGCAAGATGGCCTTTCAACAGTGAAAAACGAAATGGAGAGTATTTCACTGTTAGGACATGGTACACACCTCAGTACATGTCCTACCTTTCACATACACTGCACCCTGCCCAGGGGGTACCCTGGACCCACCATAGGGGTGTCTGACGTGCATAGAAAGGGAAGGGTAAGGCCTGGCAAGTGGGTGCACTTGTCAGGACAACAAGGCAGTTTAACAAACTGCGCGCAGGCACTGCAGTGGCAGGCCTGAGTTCTCTCTTTAAGGCTACTTGTGTGGGTGGCACAATTAGTGCTGCAGGCCCACTAGTAGCATTTGCATTACTTGCCCTGGCACACATAGTGCACTTTACTAGGGACTTTACTAGTAAGGCAAACATACCAATCATGGACAACCAATTACCATTATACTTTACACAGGGAGCACTTGCACTTTGACACTGATCAGCAGTGGCAAAGTGCCCAAAGCATCTAAGTTGGCAACACCATGTCAGAAAAAAGGTCTAGGGGGAAAGCAAAAAGTTTAAGGAACTTTAGCCAAAAAGGGCCAAGTCCAACAACTATTAATATCTTTTTTTGGCCAGGAATGGTAGGTGTTCTGCTTAATTTAGAATACTGAATGTGATCTAGTGTATGTGAAGGATAAATGCAAATAATGTACTGGTTAATGTTTTCTTGAAGTAAAAGAAAATATAATAAAAATATTTAAACAAAAAAAATGTGTCCGTCTCATATGTAGCTGTTTCTCAATGTATGAAATAGTATGTCTCTCTTTGTGTGTATACACACCTGTCTATATGTGTCGGTATGTGTATGTATGCATGTATATGTCAATCTACATGCAAATGGGCGTGTTAATCTGTGTGTCTACATATGTGATGTTATGCAGATTTGTACAGCGCACTATCACCCAGGATGATATCCTTGCGCTGTTCATACTGTTCTGCATGCCCCATAACATATCTACATGCCTCTCTGCCTCTGCTTATCTCTCTATGCAATGTACTTGTTTGTTTAGCTCTACGCATTTATTTCTGTGTGTCCATCTCTGTTTTTTTTAACCTGATATGGAAGTTCTTTGTTCACTATCAGCGTCTTGTTCATAAGCACGTTTCTAAACTCATTGTCACACACCATTCACACCTTCCAGAGCGGATTAACAAATTCTTCACAGTGCCTTTTATGCGTGCACATCAATCAAGCTCACATTGTGTTTAAAAAACATTCTACATAGCAGCACTGTAACAAGTTTTTTATTTAATTAATATTTGGGGCGCTTTTATATAGCGCAAACTTGACCCAAAGGTATTGGATTGCTTTACATAAGCCCTACTTACATTACACAGAAACACTTTCATTTTTTAAAACCTGTTACACAGCAGAAAGAGCTGCTGTGGCTTAAAGTAAAAAAAAAGCCCTATGACGTGGTCAATGCTGGCCGCGTCATAGCTCTTTTAAAAAAAAAAAATTAAGATATGTTGTACAGCAGCTAGCGCCACTGTGCAACATGTTTTAACAAGCACATGAAACAAGGGACTTAAGTTGCAGCAGACAGTGCCTCAGTAAAATGACCTTTGTCGGGTAAATATGTTTACATTCATGTTTGAATTTTCCATTTAAATTACAGTCAAAATATTGGAACGAAGTTGACATTAGTGGCTGGTATGAGAGATGCTCCATTCTGAATACCAACCAGTGGCTTTAGAGAACAAATGCTGCAGGGCACAAGGGCAGTAAGGAGCGTGGGAATGGGAAACTAATGAACTATTTTCCTGGCTTCTGCTATCTGTCCAGTATGAAAGAAAGTGAGCTACAAACCCTGGACAGGATTTGACTTGAACCGCAAAGAACAAGCTCTTCTTGCAACATCCAGCTTGAAGCAGACCGGATCCCGTGCCCTACCACCCAGTGAACTCACAGCTCAACCAGCAAAGGCAAGAAACTGCTTCGTAATCTTTTAGCAGACCTTAATGAGAAAGACAGTGCTGTGCGATCACCGCTCACTAGGATCGTAGTTTTCTCTTACATTAGAACAACTGAGAGGGGAAGGAAATGTTCACAAGAGCACGTGCTGATGCTGGTGCTGCAGTCCGTCCTGAGCTCGCGCCGAAGGTAGCCGGTGCTGAAATATGCTTCTGTAAACTTTGCAGCACATGGTTAAGTACACTCGCGACAGGTACAGTAAATATGGAAGATGTGGCAGGCTCTGGTGAGGGGGAGTATTACGCATATAAGCATGACTCAGCAGCGCACGCGTTACTATGCCGATAAATGAGCTGTGGACGGATTACTCTGATGTAATGCCCAAACTGATCGAGAAGGCAATCTAAGAGCTGCAGAGTTTGTATTAAGAATAAATATAGACAGTGGAGCAAAAGCCGTGCTTTCATGGTGTGAGCCTGTTTGTATAAGCTGTGGGGGTCAAGGTGCAGGATAGGCTTGCTCAATGAGTGCTTGAAAGGCGTGCTCAGACAGGGAGATTATAGTAAAAGGCGTCGGACAAATGCGTGCTGAAGGCGGAGGGCAAACAAAACAGCAGCCAAAACCTAAAAGAAGTTCCACAAAAGCGGATGAACATGAGTACTTGGGCCATGGGACACTGATAACAGAAACATAAGAAGAACAACAACAGGTAATAATATGCTACTACCGATAGAAACGGAGGAAAGGTAAATGGAAAGCACCTGAATAAATAAAAAGTAAGGGTGGGATGTGAGCCCCTCATAAGATTTATATTAAATACAATTGATTTCACAAGCACAGCGCAAGCGAAACCTAAAAAGGGTGTCCTGGGTGGTCACCAAGACACCCAATATAAAATAATTTTTAAAAAGTCATCTCATTTATTGTTCACTGCTCCTCGAAGGAGCGCCCAATAATGTGGGGGCTCTTTAATTTTGGTTTCTTTTGAGCTCGGTGATGTCCCTAAAAGGGACCGGGGCACAACCAAACATTTTTTTAATGCTGCATGGGGCTGCAGGGAGTGCTGCAAGCCCCAAGCAAAGTTAAAAACAAACAGTAAGTCTCCTGGGTCATTGAACCCATGACCCCTGGAGAACTTACCATATTTCTCAAAAACACTCCTTGATGGAGCTCTATGGACTTCAGCTGGAGTGCACGGCTCTCTTGTGGTTGTTTTTGACTGCGTTTTCTGGGGTAAAAAATGTTGAAAGACTCTGAGGCATGTTGGTTTTATGTAAAGTAAAAAAACAAAACTGTTTTTTAACATTTTCTGCCCACAAAAAGCATTAATAAAAAATATGCTAAAATAAAGACCCACAGGCATGTTGATTTTATTTTTTCCATTAAATGTTTATAAAGATTTTTATAGTGATCACTATTATTAAACATTGCATTGTGTGAATTACTGAAACATACATTTGATTAAAATATTGGTGATTTGTGGAGAAAGATGATAGAGCTGCTTTATATATACTGAAATGCTCACCCCGTGATAAAGCCAATAGGCCCACGTTTTATAATTTGGTGTTGTGACTCTTTGACAAAGTTAGTAAGTCTGTCTGAGTGCGGCCAGGACCTGCAAGACCACCTGCAGCTTGGCCAGAAGGCTGTGTGCAGCGTTGGGTTGCTTGCCAGAGAGGGGCTGGACGCAAGTTAAAAAAAGAACTAGAAATCCACTGAAAAAAAACAAAGGTTAGAGTGACATTATAGTTAGGTATGATACTATCTTACTTTGCATTTAAAAAACCCCTTAGAAATTCATCAAAATAAACAAAGGTTAAAGAGACGTTATATGCGGTTTGAAACTAACAAAACCATGGAAATTCAACAGTTATATATTTGTGCCCTAAGGTAACCATAACTCATACCCTCGCAGCCACTGCTAATTACCTCACATATTACATCACTCATGATATGAACTATGATCACTGATAGCATCACTGCAACATATGAAATGAGATCATTGATGACAAATCAATACCAAACAGTTTCTTATTTTTATAAACTTCTAGGCTAAACCATTCACAAATCCACAATCTTGCTTGTTTATTATGTAAACCCTCACACACCTCATAGGGTTCAGGACTTTCATCAGGAATAAAAGACTAAATGCCCTGGTATAATAATGTCTAGTAATGTCAGCCAACCTAACGTCATTGGTTTAGGACAATATATCACATAAAACATGAGCAGCACGCAAAGGGCTAAATCGATGATCGTAGGGGGAGGAGAAAGGCAAAGAATAGGTGACATGACACCCTTGATGAAGGTGGGACTACAGGGGCATGTCTCTCTCTTCTTCTATACTTCTATGTACCAGGATATCCTGAAAGTTCAGTGACCCAATATTAGGTAGGTCGTTGTGGTATATGGCGATTTAGTCTTTTGCATGCTTTTCATGTTGTATGTGATGTATTGTCCTCTGGCCTTTAATGCTGAGGGCTGAATCATGTCTACTTCCGAGTAGGGTATAAGTCCATTATCTCCATAAGCACCCCCTTTAAGGTTTTTAATCATACCAGGAATGCCAAAAATAAAGGTATACCAAGGTGTTCCCAGGTATTTTTATTGTAAAGACACTGGCAGGAAATTATCCTAAGTGCTCCCTGGAATATAGTAGAGCCCATCCTGGTTTTTAGAGACCAGGATGAGACCCGATGATGAAGCATGACACCAATAGGGTGTGTGAGGGTCAAACATAATAAACAATCAAGATTGTGGATTAGTGAATGGTTTAGCCTAGACCTTTATAAAAATAGGATACTATTTGGTATTGATTTATTGATGGTGGGAGGATGTATCCTAGGATTCTTTCTTATCGTCCCTTAGATAGCATTTGACTGACCATCTGGTCGGTCTTGGCTATTAAATGTGGTGATCAATCATTGATGACAACACTGTGTATAGTAGGGGCGTTCAGTGAATATAGTTATTTATTTATTACTGACCATATGAGGTATCTATTGAAGGACCAATTACTTTATAATAACCAGCAAATGTTCAAACACTTACCGATCATGTCTCCTTGGTCATGGACCATAACAGCCAAGTCTTTAAATATTTGATTGACATCCAAAATGTCTGCCTGGTGATGGGAACAGATGAGACCACATCATTACAGCTTTGTGAGGACTAGTATTTTGTCTTACAAGAAACTGTGTATGGGCAACCGCTTTCACGTTTTGGATGATAAATTAAGGCATATCTGAAAACATAATATAGTTTTTGAAGGCAAAAATAGGTTTCCAAACACAATGACATGACCGGATAACAAACAGTAATCAACATTTCTTGTAATCATTTACAAAGAGTGCACTCCTCAATATATAAAATCATTATGTCTATCAAAATGTCAAAATAGTCAAGTAGATTATAAAGGATCTGCCTAAACAAGGTACACTTGTTATTTACACTTATACACAGACATTTTAAGCCTATACATTTCTGGAACTGTATCGGTTTGCTTCACTCTCAACATTGTTTAAACATAATAGTTTGAACAACTCGACAACTGTACTCTCACAATGAAATTATGTTATGCTGGACGTCTCTGTATTTTTTTTAACTCTTTTTATTGGGTACATGACTCGCGGTAATATCTCATACAGTTATAAAACCTACACATAGTAAGACAATGCTCCACATTACATAATTCCATCCACAGGTGTGCATTTCCGTTACATAGATGCATTTAGTGAGTTATTCCATACATGGCACCCTGGTTTGTCAACTGTCTTCCAGTGAGGGCCCCGCCGAAGGTAAAGTACATATACCTCCCCTGAATGTGTTCCACTTTCCCCACATCCATTCCCACATCTTGGGACACCCCCTATGAATATACACAGCCTTTTCAGCCACCATTGCAGTATCCATATCATTACACCATTCCCCAGCAGTCAGAATATTGCGTGCCCCCCAGTGTTTGGCGATGTTGCGCTTGGCTATTATCATGCCTAGTGTCGCCCAAGCTTGAGCTGTGCGATTGAGGTCTGACGCCTCCCATATATTTAGTAGGCATCGCTTAGGCTCTGGTGGTACAGGAGCCTCACTAACCTGCGTTATTGTGCTCATAACTGTCTCCCAGTACATCGTGATTTCTGGGCATTCCCATATCGTGTGGTAGAATGTGCCTATTTCACCGCACTGTCGCAGGCAGAGTTGGTTATCAGTCTTTCCCATCTTAAATAAGGTCACCCTAGTGAAGTAGGTCCTGTGGAGCACTTTAAGCTGTACTAAGCGTAACTTTGAGGATATCGCCACCTCCCTCTGGGATTCTAGCGCCTCCTGCCAGTCAGTGTCATCTAGTTCCCCAACATTGGTCTGCCATTTTTCCCCAGAGAGACTGTGTAGGATCTGGTTGGTTGTTAATAATTTTACGGTAGGTTAGGGATTTGGCTTTTTTATCCATATACTCCGTTAGGAGTCTATCCTCCAGTGGAGAGGCTTCCGGAAGGATAGTGTCTGGTGGGATGACAAACTCAAGTGCATGCTTGATCTGCAGATAGCGGAACAGTTCAGTGGGTGCCATCTCGTACTGATCCTGTAGTTGAGTGAATGTGATAACTTTCCCAGTGATCCAGAGATCCCCCACCTTTGATATTCCTATTGCGTCACATTGTTTGAACCCTTTGCTATTGCACAATTTACCCAGTCTACCGGTTTCCCAAAGTGGAGTTGATTGTGTTATCTTGTTATCCCAGCCCAATTTTCTAACTACGCTGTACCATATTTGAACTGTATGCGCTGTAGGTCCCAGGAGAGATGTTTTCCGGGTTTTGCTGTAGAGTGCTCGGTTGATTCCTCCCATTCCCAGGACATGTCTATCCACTCGATAAGCAGGGTCAATTTGGGGGGCGTGAAGCCATTAATTGATCACGATCAGTTGGGAGGCCCAATAATATGTCTGTATATGTGGGAGTGCAATGCCACCATCGTACCAGCTCTTAACTAGTTTAGTCAAGGCTATCCGCGCTGGTTTTCCATTCCAGAGGAGATTGCTCACTTCCGTCTCTATTGCTCGAAAGTACGATGGAGTGACCAAGAATGGGATATTGTGCAAGGCATAAAGTAATCTAGGGAGTGCCATCATTTTGAAGAGTGCAACTCTTCCTAGCAGCGTTAGCGGCAGGGATTGCCAGTGTTAGGCATCTCGACGCAATCTTTTCAGGGGCTCTAAAAGATTTTTGGTCATAAAGTAATCTGGGTCTGATGTAATATGGATCCCTAGGTATTTGAAGCTGTCTTCCACCAGCTCCACCGCACACCCTCTAGGCAACGCCGGTGGGGGGCCATTCAGGACATATATAACTGATTTATTCCAATTAATGGTATACCCAGAGTATCTCCCGTAAGTCTTGCAGATGTTTAAGAGTCTATGTAGTGAGCGTTATGGGGATGCCATATATAGCAGAACGTCATCCGCATATAAGGATATGCGATCTTCCCATCCTTCTGCCCAGTGGAGCCCGTGGATAATCGGGTCTTTTCTTATCCAGGCTGCCAACGGTTCCAGCACAAGGGCGAAGAGGAGCGGCGATAAGGGACAACCCTGTCTTGTTCCACGCCCCAGGGGGAATTCATTGGATATATGTCCATTTGCCACTACGTGTGCGAGTGGTTTTGTGTATAGCAGCCGTACCCAAGAGCAGAATTTAGGCCCAAACCCCATATGTTTGAGGACGGCGAAGAGGAAGGGCCACTCGACCGTATCAAAGGCCATGCGTGCGTCAAGGGATAGTATAATGGCCTCTTCCTGAATGGTGTGTTTACGGCCTATTACGCTATGCAGGCGTCTCAAATTGAGCGCCGTATTTCTACCCGGCATGAATTCAGATTGATCTGGATGTACTAGTTTCGCTAAGTGAGGTGTTAGTCTATTGGCCAACGTTTTGGCCAGGATTTTGGCCCCTGCATTGATCAATGATATGGGACGATAAGATGTGCATTCTTGGGCCGGTTTTCCAGGCTTATGAATGGCCACTATTGTCGCTAGTCTTTGGGGAGTTCTCCCTCCTCCAAGCTGGTTTTGTACATCTTTAACAAGTGTGGGTGATTTTGGTTGTGGCTCTCTTGTATAATTCGATAGGGATGCCGTTGGGTCCTAGGGCTTTCCCTGATTGTATGTTTCCTATAGCCATTGTTAGTTCTTCTGTTGTGAGGTCTGTTTCTAGCGATTGAATCTCATCCTTTGTGAGTGTCGGAAGCTGAATGTCTCTGAGGAATGCTGTCGCTTCCTCCTGCGCTACTGTGGTTGTCGGGGCATAAACGCGCTCATAATGAAGTGCTAGTGTATCTACAATTTTATGTGGGTCTACTATGGTTTCTCCAGTGTCAAGTCGGAGTTCTGCCACCCACCGGTCAGCCCGTTCTCGCTTATCAAGCCAAGCCAGGAGCTTACCGGCTTCATCCCCAACTTCGTATATCGTATGTCGAGTGGCTGTTATCCTGGTTTTTGCGTCCTCACACAAATGCTCATTTATATTCTTGTTTCTTTATATGCAGTTGATGTGCATTTATGTCAGAGGGATTTTGGGAGTGCACTGTCTCTAATTGGCTCACCTCTCGCTCCAGGGCCACCACTATTTTTTCTTTTTTCTTTTTATGGCCCGAGATCAGAGAAATGGCTTGCCCTCGAAGAACAGGCTTATATGCCTCCCAGAGAACGAGCGGGGAGGATACTGAGGGTTCGTTTTCTCTAAAGTAGTGTTGTGTGGCAGTAATCAATCCCTGCCAAATCTTGGGGATCTTCAAATAGCCTGGATATATTGGGAAAATGCGACGTTGTGCTGGGGTGCGCAAAGTATATTTGACTCGAACGGGTGAGTGGTCCGAAATGCCCCTGCGCAAGTGAGTCACTTCCTCAAACCTCCCCACACAATCCGCCAGTGCGAGCATGTAATCTATTCTGGAAAGGCTGTTGTGTGCGCCTGAGTGGTATGTGTATTGTCGCGTCTGTGGTAATTGAACGCCAAACGTCTACCAGGCCTATTGCCTCCAGGAAGTCTGCAAAGTTGGAGTGCGTACGGTGTTGTTGCCTGGGGGGTGTTCGATCTAAAGTGTCATCAAGGGTAGTGTTAAAATCGCCCCCACCTACTATTAGTTCTCCCTCTGGAAGTCTGAGTAGGAATGTGCTAAGTGCCGGAAAGGCTAGCGAGTGGAGTGCGGGGGGATGTATACCGAGACTATGTTGATTGTGCGCCCTTCCTACTGGCACGAAACGGCTGCGAAACGACCTTGATCGTCTACCTGAGTGTGTTTGATGATGAGTGGGAATTGTTTCCTGATTAGGATCCCCACACCTCGTGAACCCGATGTGAACTCTGAGTGTACCGCCATCTTAAAGCCCCATCTGTCAAGGGCCTTACATGTCGACCCCACCAGGTGGGTTTCTTGTATCATGGCCACTGCTGGTGCCTGGCACTTAAAATATTGTAGCACAGGTCCCCTCTTTAACTTGTCTCTCAGGCCATTTACATTCCATGAGATAAGTGGTAATTGCTGAACATGTGGTGGGTGTATCGTGGGCGTAGAAGCGATGTTGCTAGCCCGCGTGGATGTCTGTCATGGGAGTCATCTGTGTGAGGAACCCAGTTCGGATAGTGGGGCGGAGGCCCCACCTGGAAGCATGCAAGTCGTACAGTAAACCATATCAAACAGTGTAAATAAACTAAACAAAAACGATCTAAACTTGTCACTGGTCCCTCCCCCCCCTCCCTGCATGACGGATTTAAAACTACCCGCCTCCCCAACGGTGCAGAGTGCCTAATACCCATTCCAGGTTACCTTTGTGGGGGGGGGAGGAGTCTCCAATATTCTCCCCAGAACATCCCCTTATCTGTAGTACATTAAATTGGCAATTTTGCAGTGAGGTACATAGTTAACCAAGAGCACAGAAACAACAGATTAGTTTATATAGGACATCAGTCCATCGTTTGTCTCTTGTTGCTTCAGGGGCTGTATTAGGTGCCATTGCTCACCCGGCTGGTAGTCGTTACCTTCAGGACGGTCTCTATTGAGGTCCATATCATGCTAACCTCATTCGTGCGAAAGTCTATTATATCGGTGGGTGATACTATAGATTCTAGTCTCTGATGGGGGGGTGGACCCCTTCCTTCTCAGCTCCCCATGCCCGATTCTTCGTTTACCAATACTGTCTCCTGCAACTCTGATTGCTTTGCTCCCGGTGGTTGTCGATCATGTTTTTTCCCGGCCTTTCTAGGGTTGGTGACACGGCGCCAGCCCTCGAGCCATTCTTGGGCCTCTTCCGGTGTTGTGAAGAACCAAACTTTTCCCTCCGCCTCTACTCCAAATTTGGCAGGGAATATCATAGAGTACTTAAGTTCACAGTTCCTTAGTTCTTTCTTAATGTTAAAGAAGCTGCGTCTCTGTTTCGTCACCGCTGCAGTATAGTCAGGAAAAAAGGTTATCGTACTTTGTTCGAAGCGTACCGGTGGAGCCACTCTGGCCGTTTGGAGAATGAAATCACGGTCTCGGAAGTTAAAGATGCGGGCTAGTATGGGCCTGGGAGGGGCACCTGGCTTAGGTCTGCCGCCTGGGACGCGGTGGGCTCTTTCCACTAAGAAATAGTGGGATAGACCTCGCGGTTGCAGAGGTCCTCCACAAATAAGTCCATTGCTGGCCCCCCCGTCCCCTCCGGCACACCAACGATTCTGACATTATTGCGCCGGGAATGGCCTTCGTAATCGTCCAGTTTTGCAGCCATAGCCCTGCTTTCGGCTTCTAGTTGTTTTACTTAGCGTTTGAGTGCGGCAGTATCTGCGCAGAGAGTCACTATTGTGGTTTCTACTTCCGCTCATTTTTTTGAAGTCGGCACGGATTAATGAGAGTCCTGCAGAGACCGTGTCTATTCGTGATTCCAAGGATGTATGTACCTTGTTTAGCGTGGTCATTATGTCCTGCAACGTGACATCCTTCCCTCCCGTTGCAATATGGTCCGCTGCGTGGGTAGTAGTTTGGTCCATCGTCTCCTGTTGAGTTTTGGTGCATGGGAATTTGTCTAGTTTGGTTTGGTGTGTGGTGCGTTGGCCTCGTCCCCCCATTATTGTAGGTCCTCAATAGCGTTGCACAGTAGCGGATATGTGAATGGTAGTACTCACCGCTGCCTGCCAGTGTGATACACAGTCACATGCGGCCTTTCGGGTTTCCTACGTCTGATTTATGGCACTGTCTTCTGTGCGCGGCAAAGTGGAGCACCTGGGTCCTCCAGGGGAGTTGGTTACAGTTTTGGGCGATCCTGCACCACAGTCTCTTCGAACGGAGGTTCTACAGTTGCTATACCCCCCCGGGAGTATCATTGCAGTTTCAACCTTCCTCTCCCTGGTGTCGAGTTCTGTTAAGCCCCCGGTGAGTGGCAATACAGAGCGTAGGTTATATAATGTAGGCGGGATCGCTTTCTGATCGTTGTGTGGGGTCCACTGGTGTTTACTGGTGAGGTATGTCTCGCATAATGGCAGAGTCTTATTACCTTAATTTGCAGATTACAACCCTTGGTAGTTATTGCCCAGTACCACCCATCAGCAGCTGCGAGGTGGGGGAGGGGGAGGGAGCCCCGTCTTCAAGATCGCCAGGGTTCCCAGGTTAATGATGTCGTCGAGCGCAGGGTTTGGCTCCCTGTGTCCCCCAAGGCTTATTGTCAAGGCTACGTGTTTCCTCAGGGCCGCGCCCGACCTAGATTGTGATGGCGCAGGGGGCGCACAGCACCCCGGTCATATCACCAATTGTCTGCTCGGGCCGTGAGGGGGTCTCCACAAGGTGCAGGTTTTACCCGCCAGCTGGTTCGGCGCCTAGCAGTGTGTTCGCTGTCTCTAATTATATCTGGGCTTGTCTCGGGGGAGGGGCCGACCGTACTCACAGTGCGAGGCTGGGAGATCACCCGAGGTCCGGGTCGCGGCTCCCCATGCTGGCCGCGGTCGTTCTCTTCGACGTAGCTGCACCGTCAGATGTTCTTTGCGTGTTGCAGGCAGTTTGTCTTGAGCCGGATTCCTTCCGACGTTTTTTCCCCACCGTTTTGTGGAGGGTTTGCCTGCGGATTAATGCGCGGATGTTAAGGGACGTCTGTGGAGGAACGGAGCTGTTCTAGGCGACAGCCATTTCTTTCGGCTGCCAGCCACGCCCCGACGTCTCTGTATTCTTAGCTATATTTAAACGTCTATTCACGCTGGTATTTGCACAGACCAAACCAATGTGAGAAACAATGGGAAGCTGTACATCGGCAGGAATTAGGAGGCAATTTGAGTGCCTCTACTTTAGCTGGTGAGGGCAGGGGGATCAAGGTGTCAGGAAAGAACTGAGTTTCAAAAAGGAAGGAAAGTGAATGATCTGTCAAGAAGTGATAGTTGCCCATAACCTGAATGCCAATAACTTTAATGTCTTTATATGACAAATCAGAGTGGTGTTGTTAACAAAAAAAGAAAATATAATTATGGAACATAAATCCTAAATAAAACGAGGGAAGATTTGCAAATATGGCATTAATAAAAATTAACTAAAAACATACAGTGAGAAGATTGTGCAGAATACCGTTTGACCCATTTATATACAGCAGAAGAGTTTTCTTTTGTGAAAAATCTAGAGGCATTATATGACAGTTAAAACAAGCAGTGCATAACAATAATATTTTAACCCTTTCTGTGCCAAGGACGTAACAGTTACGTCCTCTGCACACGTCCAAGAAATCCCTCTGATGTTTACAGCAGGGGGATTTCAAAAACAAAATTCAGCCTCGGGAGCAGGGGAAGAGCTTCCCCTGCCATTTGTATCGGGAGGCCTAGGTGAATGACGGGTGGAAGGAAGTTTGTGGCTCCCTGCAGATTCCAGAAGTTTCCATCACAGAAAGTGAGGAAATTGTGTTTTTTATAGCTAAAGTTTGAAGGTTTGCAAGGGATTCTGGGTAATAAAATGTGGTCAGAACCACACAAATAAGCCCATCCTGGAAAGCCCTAGGTTGGCTTGATTTCTCTGGGTGCTGGCTGAGCTAAGGTCCAAACTCTAAGGGAACAAAAATGGTACAACAAGTGTTAACATTTTTCCCTGCCCAAGGAGCCTTCTTCTGCGTGTCTGGGTCCAGGAGTTATGACCGGGCCCCGGGGCGGGCCCTCCTGCCCCGGGCTCCATCCTCCGGCCTGCTGTACCGCCAAGGGCCCGTGACGTGGGTCCATCGGGCAGGGGAGGCTTCCCTTTCTTGGCCTGGTTCAGAAGCTCCGAGGGTCTCCAGGGGCCACCCTTCATGGGCTCTGTCTTCCAGCCCACCGCCAAGCCCCTGGGACAGGCTCCAGGGGGCCCAGGGAGGCCTCACCGGCATGGCGGGGCCCAGGGACTCTGCTCACCGGCCTGCTGCACTGTCAAGGACAGGGGGGGGATTGGGGGGTCCATCAGGCCCGGGGAGGCTTCCATGCTGGTTTCCGCCCTCCAGGCCACTGCGTGGCAAAGCGCCTGGGACGGGGTCCCAGAGCCCGAGGAGGCCTTCCCTGCACCGAGATGCTCCGACTGAGCCCCGCCAGGCTCTGGGGCGGGCTCTCCCGCCCTAGGCTCCATCCTCCAGTCAAAGGTCAAGGTCCCGTGTTGGGGTCCACAGGGGCCGGGGAGGCCTCCCCCCGATTCGCCTGCGTGTTAAGGTGCCTTCAGGCCCCCGGTCAGAGGCCAGTCAGGGCCCACCTCGCAGCACCGTGCCTGAGGCGCAGGTGGGGCTCCAAGCCCCCGGGCCGCAGAGCCCCATCCCCTCCAAGGACAAGCGGAAGCCCTGTTAGTTAAGGCACAGCGCGATCAGATGGCCATCCTTCAAGCCCGGCCATTTGGTCGCGCGCAATGCTTTCCCATGACGCTACCAGATGGCCGAGCTGCCATGGAAGTACTGAAGGGGATTCATGTGCTTCCCCGAGCCCAGCCAGGGCTCTAGGAGGCCAGGTGCGTCCGGGCTCATGAGCTCTGACCAGGCCCCACCGGGCGCTCCCACCCTTGGCTCCGTCCCCCAGTCTGCTACACCCCCAAGGGCCCGGGACGGTGGTTCCTTCGGGCCCAGAGAGTCTTCCCCCACTTCATCTACATGTTAAGGTGCCTGTGGGCCCCGTGCCTGAGGCCCAGCTGGGGCTCCGAGCCCCCGGGCCGCAGAGCCCTCCACGGACAAGCGGAAACCCTTTTGTTTAAGGCACAGTGCGACCAAATGGCCGGCCAGCTGGTCGCGCCGAGCCCCTTAGCCATCTGGTCATGGGCAATGCTTTCCAATGGCGCTACCAGAAGGCCGGGCCAACCTGGAAGTCCCGATAAAGACTCATTTGCCTCCCCGATCCCAGCCAGGGCTACAGGAGGTTGGGTGCATTCGCGCCTTCGGTCCCCTCTGTCACTCGGTACGCACGGATTACAAAAAAGGGGGGTATTTTTCAATCGGATTACTAGGTAGAGGGTACCTCGGACCCCCTTGCGGTTCAGTGATTCTGAGGCAGGTGAAGCAAGGGCCCTGGCTTGCCCATCAGCCAGGGCCCCCTGTGGCCCGCGTCTGCCTCCCAGCCCCTCCCGATCTGCCTTTCCACCGAGCCTGCCTTCCCCGGGAGCAGGCAGGGATAAAGCCGGCAACCCCACACAGGGCGGCCTGCCAGGGGAGGGCCCGGCCAGCGCCATGTACTCCGATCAATTGGGCACGCTTGGTCCGTCTAGGGTTGGACATCTTGGCCAGCCTCAGCTGTTGTTTCAAGCAAAGAGCTTCCACCTGGCCAGGGACTGACTGACTCGAGGGCCTGCCGCTTGGCGGAGGCCCTTTCCCTACCCAGCACATCAACCCGACTCACAAGTATGTAGTCAGGCAGACACAGACGTAGGCCGGGGTCACTGGTGTGGTGGCATGTAGCCGGCAGACAAATACACGCACAGGAAACCCTAGATCAATCCCACAGATAGGCCCAGCACCACTACAAGGGTCCAGGGAGATTGGCCCGAATAAAGCACACATGAGCAGAGGGGAATGCGTGCTCTCAACACACCATAAAGTCAGATGCCACATGAGTTAGAAACATATAGCCAATCAGGACACAGAACACACAGTGATCACACGCTCTCCATGCCAGACATCTGGCCGAGTCCCACCCGTACTCTCCATTAGTCAATTCATTTATGACGCCAAAGGCAGCAGCTTACATTCCTTACCATACATGGATCACCGGAAATACTCTATTATCTATGATGAACTGTATAAAAAGAGGCAGCAGACCGATTGTAAATTAAGACAGTCCTCAGACCCTGCATCTGTAACTGTAACTGTTCTTCCGGCCGCTCTGTTTAATTAAACAAACTGTTCCCGTCTTGCTAAATGCCTCTTGTAAAACAACTAAGACCATCTTCTGGGACCTTTCTCACTCAAGACACCCAGTAGCATTTAACAAACCTCTTTTTCAGGTGGTGTGTCAGTGACACTAGCGAGTTTATCAGCCAAGCTTCTCAGAATGTATCTAATTTTGGACACTGTCAAAGTACATGATAAAATGCCCCCATTTGTCCACATCCCTCAAGGCAGTGATCATTATGGAGTCTCCCAAAAGTATGTAGTTGGGATCTAGGGTAGTAGTGCAGGATTTTCAGTTGCACTAAATGAAACCCAGCTTTTGTGGCCACCTCTGCATGATGTTGATTGGCCTCCTCCCAGTCTGTGGCATCAGGGCACCCATGTCTAGGGAGCATTTACCTCACAGCCTGTCTGATGGGGACATGCTATTGAGTAATGTTTTAGAAATTAATAGCCCTTTCTGACAGTGCCTCTGATAACAGCCTATTTTCTAAGGGTGAGCCCTCAGAGACCTAAATATCCCCGTGAATATGAACAACTACTGCATGACAGAATCTTACTTATCTGAATACTTCGGATTCTACTAGCCCAAAATAATCCTGGATTTGAGATTTTACAGCCCTACGCCCCCAAACATCTACCAGGATTGTAAAGCCAATCAAATCTCTCTCACGAAAACCAGACAAACATTTCAGCTCTGGTAGTTATCCTCTATCCTTAATGGGGTGTATCCCATTAATAATTTTCCCCAGCCTAGTAGTTTTGTAGTGTCCCTCCAGATCCGAACCATGATACTCATATGTTCAGGCATTTGTGTTACCTTCCTTTTTAGGTCGAGCCTCGAGTAGCGCGCAAGCGCTGCTAGAGGCGAAGACTTTTAGTAAGTGAGTTTGAAAAGCATTCCAAAAAACGCTCGTGCGTCGTGGCTGGCCTTTTGGGATGGGTACGCTGCGGCAAACATGTGTTTCCAATTATCGTGCCCAGACGCGGACGCGATAATTGTAAACACATGCCGGCAAAAGGCCATGACGCACGAGCGTCTGGTCAGCTGAGCAGGCTGCCGCGCTCCCTCCTCCCCCTCCGCTCCTCTGTGGTGCGCGCGCACCACTGTTTATTTTTTTTACCGCGCGGCCGCCATTTCTTTTTCCTCTTCTACTCCCGGCTCCTAAATGTTTCCAAGTGTCGGATTGTACACAGGTGGCATCTTGCTGGTTATACCTTTGCTGCAGAGAGTGTCCAGACAGTGTGTTATGGCAGCTGGGCATTATTCGTGCTGGCTATGGGAAGGGCACAGGTTTCCAAGTTTGCTGCCGAGCCGAGGCAGCAGCTCGCGTGTTGTGCAGGAGAGCTGAGAACGTGCAGTTTTACAGGAGGGCACAGGTTGTTGAATGCCACAGTGGGTGCATCTTGCAGGTGTATACACAGCATGGCAGGGTGTTAGCAGGCCACAACGTGTGTGTGTGTGCGATTTGCTCACGTTGCACTGGTTGTGCACTTTTACAGTACTGCTCACGCTGTTCACTCACAGTAGTGCGCAGGTTGGCACCAGTTGTGAGCGCCTCCACCAGCCCCTGTGGTAGACAAAGACGACCCTTCCCCTTTAAACTCGTCCCACGGAGCATGTTTTGCTCTTCCATGACTTTCGAGGCAGCCTCTGCGCCCTATTTTTGTACTGTGTTGTGAACTTTGTTCCGGTGTTACTGTGCAAATACTGTTCAGAGGACCTTACAGTTGCTGCCCCCTGCTTTAGCCTGCCCCCTTTGCCCACCTGCTTTAGAGTGCACCCTCTGCCCCCGCCTTAGGGTGCACCCTCTGTCATTTAGTGTGCACCCTCTGTCTTTTAGTGTAGCCCTGCCGCCGCCTTAGAGTGCACCCCCCCTTTCCCCCACCCCGCCTTAGAGTGCACCCTCTGACTTTTAGTGTACCCTCTGCAGAGAGTGACCAGATGTCCCCGATTTCCCCGGACTGTCCCGGTTTTCAAAGGCATGGCCCGGTGCTTGGAGGTTTTCCTTAATTTTAAGCTTATGTTTTTGGGGCAAAGGTCAAGTCATCCTGAAAGGGGAACTGAAAGGTGTGTACTCGTTAAGTAAATTATTTGTTTCTTTCAGGCAGCGCAGCAGGTCGATTGCAGCAGATGGGGAAACAGAGTGGGGATGGAGGTCAGGGGGGCTAAGGGTACTCCAGGTATAGGTTGTGGCATAGCTAATGTTATGTGTGTACACATTTACAAGGCTACGCAAAATCGGGACAGGCCAGACATAAAAGTAAGGATAAAGGCTTTAGTCCTACTTTTATGTCTGGCCTGTCCCGGTTTTACCTTCTCAAAATCTGGTCACCCTATGCGGCTCTGCCACTTGCCTTTTAGTGCTCCCTCTGCCACCCCCCCCTTAAAGTGCCCCCCATCATACAGTTCCCTCTCGCCCCTCTTCCTTTAGTTTCCCTTCCTCTCCTGCCTGCGCTGGGATGCCTGTGCATGGCTGCCTGCTTGCTTCTCGTAACTCTAGGCTTCGCGGTCTGCCTGGGGGTGATTCACAGGCGGGGCCTGGCTCTCTCTCCCCAGGGCCGCCGCCGGCTCTTGGCTTTGACTCCCTTCCTCACTGCTCTGTTCTTTTCGTCACATCACTGCCACCAGGGGTATCAGGGACCGCCCGTGCTCACGTGACGAGCCTGCTCCTTTCAGAACGTTAAGAACCTTTGGGACCCCCGTGTAGGGCGAGTGAAACAGCCAACCAGGAGAGCGGGACATGTTGTGTTACGGAACAGGCTCCATGCAGATGTTACACGTGTGGCCTCGGTTTCTTCTGTGCTGTTCATTGTTGGTACAACTTTTGAGCAATGGTGATAAGTTTTGACTCCTCCTCACCCTTCACTTACGGTTATAGAACGCTGTCAAGATTCCACCAATCACTGCATAACTAAATACTTATAAGGTCCCAAAAGCGAGACCTATTGGCTATGCCAATGCTTGTTACTTATATCACCTCCAGGTACCAAAGTACACCAAATGTGAGGCTGTCTAGGGGAGAGTTCCTATAGAGGCGAAAAGGACCACTCATTCACCACCAACAGCTCTAATGAGGAGTCGTATCTGAACACATCTGTCAGCATAATTCCACTATGATTCACTCCCCTATAGAGCATGGTCAAGGATATACTGGGAGTACCTCTGTACCATAAGAGTATGAAGCGTCTCATTGGCCTCCTTGAACAGGATGTTTGGAACCACCAGTAGGGAGTGTTTTTTAAAACCTAGATCAGTTTGAGGAGCATTATCATTTTATACAAGGTTGCTCTATAACCAGCAGTGAGAGAGAGCTAGGACCAATATTTCATCAGTTCTAAATTTGGCCAGCGCCAGCACCTGGCCCAAGGTGCAGTTCAGAAAGCCATCCCATCACGCTAGACATAGACCCCTCCACTCCCTCGTATTTGAAACCCTCACTGGAAGCTGGAGAATCCCTCATCCCCGCCATGCAGTGAAGAAAAAAAGCACTGATTTGTCACAAGTAACATGAAATTGAGAGTATGATCTAAAAAATTTGAATCTAGAGAACATTCTAGGCAGAAATAATGCAAAATGCACCAAGTACAGAAATAAGTTGTCCGCATATAGAGAGATTCTTTTTTCCCAAGAGGATTCCAAACATAGGCCCCTAATTAGTGCATCCTTCCATATCCAGAAGGACGAAGATTCAAACACCCAAATGAACAGCAACGAGGTAAGGAGATTTACTATTAACTGAACATCTACTTACCTTGATGATATAGTGGTATATGATATAGTGGATGCAATATTTTTGTGATGCGCTTCAATTTAAGAGAAATTTGGGAATCTGGTTTGCCTGATCAATTTCATAGGGCCTATAGACAAAAAGGGTCTAACTAGCTCAGGGTGTCTTCTTCCACTTACTGACCCAAAGCCAGGGTACCAACACTTTAGGGTATGATCCACCAATGATTAACTGCAATCTGATATATTGTCACTGGACAACTGATCATCCCCCACCAAAAGAGCAAGTTTGTACTCAAGAAAATCTCTTCTGTTTCGGCTAAGCCAACTGGTCGGCCACCATGGCCTCGGATCACTCAAACACGGACCCCAGCATAAAATGGAGCTAGGGTGAATGAGCGTCCCATGACTGATGGGTCATTCACTGTTCAGTGCAAACCTCTGGATAGCCCATATGTGTCAAATTCAAATTTCATAAGTGTTGTTGACTGAAAAGGGGAGAGCATTATCAGGCCAGCCATTTCAAGAGCAATAGGTATGAGTCAGAGACCTTACTGCCTACCGCCTACTTTGACACAAACATGGTTTCTTGACATTGATCATCAGAGGAAAAGGCTTAAACATGAGAAGGAAGAGGAGGGGTCCATGCCCAATAAAAATCCTATCAGAAGAAATGTAAGCTGTGAAAGTGATGGGAGCAAATCAGCATGTAAATGGCTGGAATCCTGGCTCTCAAAACTCTTGCCAAGCGAGCTATAGTCTGTTGGCTCACCCTGCAGCTTGGGTATTTTCCACAAGTCTGGAGGAAGGAGGGTAAGAAGCTGGCATCTGTCGAAAAGGTTAGTAATGATACATACAACTGACTGTAAACAAAATGGAAATTCACAGTAGAAATCATTTGTTACAAATGGTAATATTTTAAGTGCTTTATACAAAATTAGGAATGGAATCTGAATGGAATCAGAATCATCTGAGACCCTGTTGCATGAAACTATCTTTACCGCCGTGGGCCACATCATTCTCGGGCATTCTACAATGTCCTATTCATAACATCTGCAAAATGCCCCAACACCCACTGTGTTCATGCAGAATTTTGTTTAAGTATGCTTATGTTCAAAGATATGGCCATACCTCCAACTTCTGTATTGCGCTTTCTCGTTCTTTAATTAGTTCAAGATCCTCCTCTGTTATTGCTTCTTCTTGAGATTGCATTTGATTCCAGTCTTCATTACTGTAAAAAGAAATACTTTCTCTTTAAAAAATCCCAATCAAATTTCAACATTACTGAGTCACAAACTTAATATCAAAGTGGAAGTAACAACTAAAAATGTTGCAGGTGAAAACATCACTGGACCCTAGTGTCTACTATCTGCTGCCACCTGGTTATCAACTTGTTGAGAAGTACAGTGGCCTACACATTACTTTTAAAGCTAAATGAGTACTAGGATTGCTAAAAATCTATACTCTTTGAATTGTCACTGTTCAGACTCCTAACCTCCAAGTAAGGGCTACCCCCAGCTCAGAGCAAGCTGCAGCTCTGTTGATCTGGAAGGTTGCTGCTTATGATGAAAATCTATGCTCATAAGCGGGATGTTGGGTTACTGGTCCTTTTCCTGCCATTCAAAAGAACCAGTCAATGTTTAGGAAGCAAATTGAAAGAAAATAAAACAATATTCTTTCTAACCTGATGTGGCTAAGCAATGATCTCCATGCAATCAGTTGTTCACTTTGGGCTGTTTGCTTTGCACAAAATCTATACAACAATAATTCAAGTTTGAGTGAGCAGTGTAGTAATGGGACTTCTGAACTTGAGAAAGTTTTGTGACTGAGATTGCGGAAAGGCTCAAAGGATCTCTCGACTCATTCAAGTAGGATGCATCTCTTATGGAGTCTCTAATTCTTGATTGAATTGCAAAGCAACTCTTAATGAGTCCCATCCTCATCCCACTCAAAAGGGAGAAAAAAGGACATTAGTCACTGCCCATAATGGCAAAGAGATTGAAGTGAGGAAAAGGTGAAGGATTTTAAAGCCACTTGTAATGTAAGGTGGATTTGTAGAGCGTTGCTTGTCACCTGTGAGGGTATCCAGATGGTGAGTAGGTGAGTGTAGGCGTCTGGTGAGGCTAGGCCTGGGTACAGGCAGTCTTTATGGTCCCGCAAGAAGACTAATTGAAAAGACAGGTCTTCAGCTTCTTGCGGAACTCAAGAAGTGAGGAGGCGACCCTGATGTGTTGGGGGAGGTTGTTCCAGGATTTGGCGGCTTGGTAGGAGAATGATCGACCTCCCATTCTGCTTCTGTGAATGCTGGGTGTGCGCAAGTAAGAGTGATATTGAGTAAAGTTGTCTGGTGGGTTGGTGGAAGTGAAGCCAGTGATTGAGATATGTGGGTCCCGTGCTGTGTAGTAACTTAAATGCATGTGTGAGAGGTATGAACTGGCAGGGCTTCTGGATAGGGAGCCAGTGGAGCTCTCTGATAAGTGGTGTTGGGTCTGCGCGGGAGGGGAGGGCGAGTCTGGTAGGAGCGTTTTGGATGGTTTAAAGTCTGCGAAGAAGATGGGCTGGGATGCTGGCATAGATTGTGTTGTCGTGGTCCAATCTGCTGGTGATTAGGGACTGCATAAGGGCACGTCTGGTATCCAGTGGGAGCCACTTGAAGATGTTTAGTAACATGCAGAGGATGTGGAAGCATGAAGAGGCGATGGCATTAACCTGGGACTTCAAGGTGAGGTTGGTGTCCAGGATGAGGCCTAGGTTCCTAGCTTGGTTGTTTGTGGTGGGTGTGGGTCCAAGTTCCGAATGCCACCAGTGGAGTCCCAAGGTAAGCTCTTATTCTCAAAGATCATCACTTCAGTTTTGTCGGAGTTGAACTTGAGGCAGCCTTATTTCATCCAATTGGCCATGCTTGACATGCACTGGTTGAAGTTTGTCTTGGTGGTGACTGTGCCATCTGACAGGGAAAACAATGAGCTGGGAATCATCAGGGTAGGAGATGATGTTGATTCAGTGGGAATCAGATGATGTTAACCAGAGGAGTCATGTACAGATGGTCCCTGTGGGACTCCGCAGATGAGGTCCTTGGGTTCTGATATGAACGGTGTAAGCCTGGCTTGTTGAGTTCTTCCGGAGTAGAAGGAGGCTATCCATTCGAGAGCTGGCCCTTGTATTTGCGCTGTGTGTAATCTGGCGATGAGTGTGTGGTGGGAGACGGTGTCGAAGGCGGCAGAGGGGTTGAGGAGGATGAAGGTGGTGATTTGTCTTCAGTGGAGGATAGCGAGTATGTTGTCTGTGGCAGTGATGAGATCGGTTTTGGTTTTGTGGTTGTTTTGGAATTTTGATTGCGAGTCGTCCAGGAGTTTGTGGCTTTCTATGTGGTCAGAGAGCTGTCTGTTGATGGTCTTCCTTCTCGATTCATTTTGCTGGGAAAGGGAGCAGCGGGATGGGTAGATAGTTGCGGAGTACTTCGGGTCGGCTGAGTTTTTTTTTTTTTTTTTTAGGAGGGCAGTGACTGCGGCGTGTTTTTAGGTATCTGGGAAGGTGGCTGTCTTGAGGGAGGTGTAGATGATGGAAGTGAGTGCAGAACTGATCGTGGCTATTCCCAGGTTGTAGATATGGCAGGGGTCTGTGGGTGCCCCTGAGTGGATTGTCTTCACTATTGCTGCAGTGCCCTCGACGGATAAAGGGTTCCATGCTGTCAGGTGGGAGTCTTTGGTTGAAGAAGATACCAGGCTGGGAAGGTCAATGGGGGGAGGTTGGGGTTCGAAGTTGCCATTGATCTTGGTGATTTTTCATGGAAGAAGTCGGAGAGGTTGTTGCAGAGTTCTTGTGTAAGGGTGCTAGTGTAGGCTGCAGCTGTTGATTTGGTGAATTCCTTGATGATGGCGAAAAGTCCCTTGCATTTATTGGAGCTGGATTCGATTCCTAGGGTCAGAGCCTTTTTCTTGGACTTAAGAATAAAGTTTCCAATTATTAAGAGCTTAACTGAGAAAAGTTAACACAATGCCCAAAACTTGCTTGTCCCTTGCAAGTGAACTGCATAGACTGTGATGCTGTGAAGCATGTTCCTAGCCAACAGGTGCACTGCCAACTCTCAGAGGAAGAGGTAATGGGTTCTACTTCAATTGCAGTAAAATGTTGCAGTGTGTTGTCCATGCACACAACAACAAACATTCCATGAAAAATAGTTAGGAAGGGTTAAACTGCCAGAAATGAAGCCTTCAATTTTTAGAAGGTTTATGTAATAGTTTGTTAGAGATTAAAAGCAGAAGATTGAAGGTGAAACAGGCAGCTTCCTAACTGAACCCAGAGGAGCCTATAGTCAGAGGTTAAGGTTGAGGAATTTGGAAGGGAAAGACTAGTCAGTAAGTCAATTAAACTTTTGGGTGAGGAGTAGGGGTACTTCGGAAGTCTTAACACTTTCTGTGCTATAAATCAAGGAAGTAAAGTTTTTCCAGGAGGGAGTGACTTGGGAGAAAAAAAGTACCAGCCAGTTTAAGAATGCATTTAAGATTTCAATATTCATCATTTAAAAATACTACAGTCAAGTTTGAAATCCTGGTGCCTTGGTTTTGGAGCTTTTTCTCATTTGAAATACATGTTGAAATCAACCGTCTGCCAAGTAAGCCAATGTGTCATTACAGTTTTATTTTTTTCTGGAGCAAAGGCTCTGACCACTTTGCAGTCTACAATTACTCTAATAAACAGGAGCCCTTTGGAGGAACTTAGACTGAATGTTGTTTCCATAACAGAGAATTTCTCAATGTAAAGAGTGATGAATAGCACAGAAAACCAAGGGCCTGTTAACGGGTTAGGTCTATTATTAACCAATCATGAGGATAAAGCTGGTGACACTAAATACACAGATGGGCTACTGAAACTGATAGCACTTTAGTGGGCACTTTATTCTGAATTTAGACTAACTACAATGCATGCACTCTTTCTGTTGCTTTATAGAGCAGCAAACATCCTTCCAGCACAAACTGGATGTGTCTTCTGAGATGCTGCCTCCCGTATGTAAAAGAAGGCATGCTGAAGATAGAAAGAACATGTGCAATCCCTGATATTGCAATGGCTACCAGTTATGAGCAACAGTGACCTTATAGAAAATTCTGGGATCATAAAGATCTAGAATAAGATGATTAACTCTGTTTTCTCTCTAAATATTACCATGGCCATAAAAAATAGAGTCACTGCCCTTTTGGTCTTTCAGGACGAGGTCTACAGCTCCCAAATCAAATCTCAAATTTCAAACGTCTATGCAAAAGTCTCTGTCAGAAAGGGAGTGTGAGGAGGATGTGTGAAAAAAAAAACAGGTGAGAGCTGGTGTCACAGGGAGGTGGTTATGAAGCTGATTATTAAGATGATGTTTGTAGGGGCGAGGGGAGAGGTGACAGCAGTACTGGTGAGTTGTCGCAGGGTTTGGTTTTTGGAGATGAAGGTGAAGGGTGGAATTGAGAGAGGTGGTATACAGGATTAACAGAGAGATCAGTCATAAGAATAGGTGTGTAGGGAAGACAAAAAGATAGAAATGGTAAGGCATGGTGGTGCAAGTAGCGCTATGACTTAGAACTGTAGTAGACGAGGGAATTTACTTGAAGAAAGTGTTATACATTTCTGGTCTGATAATTCTCCTTTTCCAATTCCGGCAAGAGAAGTAGACAGACAGACGGACACAGATGGACACACCTTTGTAACCCACATAAGTGGACATAGAGCTTTTTGAGAGGAACATAGTGCATGTTGCTTAATATATAGTTCTCTGCTGCGCTCTGGAGAAAGGTTTGTGCTTTACAAATAGCCCCAATAAAATACAATTATGATGATTCATGCAATACTTTGTGTAGATTTCTTTTTTCAAATTCTGTTAGTTTTTTTGTAATTTATTTGGTGCATGTTGAAGTTGTAATTACACAAATTAGGTGGTCTTCCATTTACTTCCTTGCTTTTGGTTTTGAAACTAGTCATAATAAATAAACAAGTGACATCAAGCTTTCTGGTCATACTTGTGGTTGTGAAAAGAATATACAAAATTGTAACATCAATATGGAAAGAACTTACTTGTCGAAGGAAACCAACTGCTCATCCTTGTGTCTCTGATCTTCCTAAAATAAAGTAAAATATTACTTGCTAATATGCATAACCATTTAACATCACATAAACTAACGGGCGCATTTATTGAAATTGATCTATGTTAAAAAAAAAAAAAGTTTAGCAAAATGGGAACACAACAATTTAAAATACTGTATTGGTTTTAACATCAAATGAGGCAATACAAATATTGAATTCAGTTGTTTAATTTGAACAATCTGCATGTCTGTACATAAGTGAAACAGCAATGTACATAAAAGTGCTTGGAATGGGTGTCAAATGTCTTTTAAGGAATCACTTATGTAACACCTGATGTTCTTCATTCTATGATGTGTTAATCACCCCAATGTAAAAGCAGAGTATTAAAATATGTGTATGACGAAAACCCTGGCAGACTTCATCAGCTGAAAAGCATTCTGCCTCAAGTTCACTTTTGGGCAAGTCTACTAAGGGTTGTGTGCACGTGGATGCTTTGCATGATGCAACATAAATCTTGGCTAATTTCTACCCTTTGCCTGTCTGAAAAGCAAACAAAACATTGCAATTACAAAACATGACCTTTTTTTGCCACAAACACAAGTCAGGTTATAGAAAAGGATTACAAGAGCAGCAAGACAAAGTCTTTTTCAACCCAAAAATTCCTTAAAAAGTAGAATGTTTTCATCTCGATTTCTTCAGGGTCATTTGTACTTAGAGTGGGATCATTTCAACTAAACCTGACAAACTAAAGCTGTACAGATGCAGAAATTATTTGACTGGAATGTACAAAAACAGACAAGAACCAGGCAGGCAGCATAAGAGCTGACCTCCTATTCCAGCCCCATTTATTTTTTAATCTTTATGGCATCCTACTCTTATGCATCGTCAACATCTCCAAAGGAGAAAGGGTCCTAGGGAAAATTTTAACGACCAAACCACAGACTTAATCCCCAATACAACTTATAGCAACAACTAAAAAATCTGGTGGTCTACAAAAGGGAGCTAAAACTGAATTATCAAATAACACAAACAGTACCAACACCCAAAAATACCAACAAATATAAAGTAAAGTAAATGACCTTTACGAATTAATCAGATTTCCATCAACTACCAAAAGAGGTCAGTGTCATCATTTGGATATCCTTCCTTACTTCCTCCACTCTTCTAGATCACAGAAGAGGGTCATGTAGATCGGATTTCGACTAGGTCACAGAAATCACAACAGGAGGAAGTGAAAACAAAGAAGAGAGAGAGAGACTCTACCTTCACCTTGTAACAGGCCTCAATATTGAATATTAATTACTTTTGGGTGATGGAATTATAAGTGCAGTGCATGTGAGTGAAATTAAAAAGGATTTGGAAGAGAAAAAAACTCCTTTTAATACAAATATCTCTACCGATCCTACATTAAAAATAGTGCAGAAGCAGCTTTGAACACATAGGCCGCTTCACAATATGGTCAACAAGTTTCAGCCTAATGGGCCACTTGCCCAGGCTTTCTTCAGGACCTAAACAACAAATTATAATGCTACTGCATTGCCAATTTCGTCATAGGACTTTTATGTGTATCAAATTATCATAAAATACGACCTTCTACATGATCAATCCTCAATACAAGCGGAGTGTTCTTCACACCTGTCTTGTATGAGGTCAATACCTCACCTCACCTGGTAACAACTCAGGTATGGGAGACCCCGCCCTCTCCGTCGGTGCCTCGAGCTCTCCTGAGTCAGTGGGAGGAAATCCGATTAATTCGCAAAGGTCATTTACTTTACTTTATATTTGTTGGTATTTTTGGGTGTTGGTACTGTTTGTGTTATTTGATAATTCAGTTTTAGCTCCCTTTTGTAGACCACCAGATTTTTTAGTTGTTCCTATCCTACTCTTATGCAACAGCCAACAGGGATTCCCAACCTTTAAATGAGCTAAACGGGGCCAGGAAGTTATATGCTTTTAGGATGATGTGAGAAGCAGGTCAAATGTGTTAGAGAAGATCTCATAGCTGAAATAACTACGTTCACAAAGATTGTCTTGAAGGGGAAGGAAAATCAAAACAGATTTGTAGCTAGCCTAAATGTTTGAGCAAAGACTTTCATACGTAGAAGAGAAAAACTCCTCCATGGAAGCCAGAATTTCTGACCTACATAATCAACTAAATCACCGCTCAATCAAGGCTTATGGAGCAGGAAAATTATTCTAGGCATGACAACATAAGAATACCTGCTTTTCCAGAGGGGCTAGAAAAGGATAATTCTGTTGACTTTTTGTGAATAACAATATTAAACTTAACATAAGGAATATGTATGTAATTGTAGTTATGGTGAGTTATTATACATACTGAGCCCTGAGACTTCAGATTTGCTGCCTTAGTGGGCAGGTTCTCTTTTCAGGCTAGGATCAGATTAAATATGGAGGACAATATAGGCTCCTGAGTGCCCATACTTCCTTGTTGGGAAGTGTCACTGTTAGGAATTGAGGAATGTAAGATTAAGTTTGTACTGGGTTTAACAGGTCTCATAGCATTAGTAGAGTCCTTTCTATTAATGAGTGTGAGACTGTTAGCCGAATTATCCCTTTGCAATGAGACTTCAGGTTCGGACAGCAATTCTGTAAATTCTTCCTCAAACTGCTCTCCACAGAAAATATTTGCATGGTTCACTATGAGGCAAATGTCAATACCAATGCCTGAGTCCATACTGTCATCTTCTGTAAATCCGGTAGGACCCGGACCTTTATCTAAGTAATCTCTAAGTGGAAAATACTACCCAGTGGTCTCCTCAGTCCTCCGAGGAAGAGAAGATGCTTCTAGTAAGAATTTAGAATCAATATGGGGCGCCAGAGAGCTGCGACTCAAGATGGCCATAATTGCGTGACGTGGTACATAACTTGGAGCAGAGAAGCAACAGAATCATCACCCATCACGACCCAAAATCATAAACGAAGCAGGAGAAAAGAACTGTAAATATCCGGCGAACAATCTGATCCTGATTACTAATATTAATGAAGAGAGATCCTGGGCTGTGGGCAGGACCCATAGCCCTGGTGAAGGAACAGGGTGGAGGCCTGATTGGGCCAGAGCTTTGGGCTGCAAGACTGAAGTGATTCTGGACTGGTGGGGCCTGAGGCAGTGAAAAAGACAGCTGTGGCTCTAGATGACAGCTAGAGAACCGACCGCAGGCTGTGCGAGAAGCGGGCAGGCACACATGGAAAGGCCTGGGTGGGGAGTATGGGACAAGACTATTTTATACTGGGTTTGACACATGAGAGCGGGGAAGGACAGTGAGAAGAGGCCTAGGAGGGTGAAATTCAGGGGTAAAACTGGCAACTCAATGTGGGAAGACATGTATGGGACCAAATACAATTATGAATATGTTGCACAGGAAAGAGATTGTGAGCAACAATGTGATTCTGTACCAGGTGCTGTAATCTTAACATGTTTGAATACTATTGTTAATTGAGATAAAAAGATAAAAAAACAAAAAGAATTCAGAATCACCGGTGGACACCAACAAGCAGTTCAATGGGAATAATATTTTCAACCCGGTTTTGCTCATGTTTGCGGCCCAATCCTGCCTACAGCGCACTCCAAATTCCTTTCCCCCCTATGTATTCTGGAAGTAGAGGCTCCTGTTGAATTAGCTACTGAATTAGCCAGGTATCCGAAACCTTTAATATTTGAGGCCAAATACAAACAGACGGCTGCCACTGACTCGGAGGTGGAGATTCAAAGTTGCTCAATTTCTGTGGGAGCTAGCTCTATGGTGACCAAATTCAGAGATAAGGGCAGCGTTAGGTAATTGCTTGATTCTTCCCCCTTAATATTAGACTCAGCCATGGTTGGTCAGCTAGAACTATGCATCTCACTCAGGCCCTTGTTTCCGTTTTCCCAAACCATGACTTTCCCATTTGGTAAAGTCAAGATGTCTAAGGCAGGAGTTTTATAGTCATGTTTGAAGAACTAGATCAGGGAGGAATCCTTTGCAGACAGCAGGTGGCTGTAAGCCATCATGCCAACCTCCGATGGTTTAATCGTGTCACAAGGAGCAGTGCCACCAGCTTTATCTGGGAAATCGATTTATGAAAACCAGCAGTCATGTGAGCTACCCTGGCCCTCCTTTCTCTACTTGTCTATATGGGGTTTTTGTGGGTAAAAGTTTACTTAACTTACTTGGCTTTTTTGTATCTTTGTGTGCCTCCTTGTTGGACTATAAACTTCCCAAGTGAACTATAGGCTCCTGCCTGCTGCTATCTGAAAATACCTACCAGGGTGTTTTGGATCAAGGACAGAATCAAAGTGGCAATTGCTAGCAAGGACGGAAAAAATCCTGGAATGCTAAACAGAGCTACGGCCAGGTAAATCAGCCAAGCCATAAGCCTATAAATTACTTGCTTCAGGAAAAGACAAACTGCATACTCTGCCTCACTATGGGCAAAATCTTGTGAAAAATGCCCTCCCCGCAGCTTTGTGTCCAGTCATTATCAAAACAGACAAATCACGTAGTCCATCTAGCACAAGCCATGCACCATGCTGAGCCCAAAACAGAAGTTCATTCTACTTCACATCCAGGCTGGAATCTTCATTGATCGTGCTCACAGTCTTAGAGGGGCACCTCTGTCGTGACCAGCAGAATACCCGGTACCACCCAAACTCTCCACCCAACATCTAATTTGACCCTGCATCACACCATTCAGGAATGACAAGCTACAATGATGAGGACCTCCATACCACCTGGCAATGCTGCCAACAATAGGAAGGTTCAAGCAGGCAAGACCCTGGAGTGACAACAGCACCCACATCCATCATCAAGCTTACGCCAGAGCAGTCTGTGGCCCCCTATCCCTGGGACACACTGGACAGTTAGCGGAACATAAGTTGTGAGCCAAAACATGATGATGGTAAGGGGGGAGAGCAGCTCACATGGGGGCTGAACATTCAGTCAACCACCATCTTTCTCCACCTCCACATTAACCAAAAAAGGAAAGACGATTCATCCTTTTGCAGCTGTTAACACACATCTTTTTTTCAGGAATGAGTCAAACTGAATGTTATTGTTAGAAATGAGGTTTCTAGTTGGCAGAGGTAGACACCCTGTCCAGGTAGGGACCACCACTCTAGTCAGGGTAAGTCAGATACACACCCAAAATTAACCTGTGCTCACCCTCTGGTAGCTTGGCACAGAGGAGGCAGGCTTAACTTAAGAGGCAATGTGTAAAGTGTTCATGCAACACTTAATACAGTAAAACAGAGAACACCACACAAACATACAGGTTAGACAAATAGAGTTTAATTTAATGGACAAAACAAGACCAAAATGACAAAAATCCAAAAAGTCGAGCCGTAGTTATGTTTTTTTTTTTAAAGAATATCTTGAAATATTGCGTCTAGAGTCATAAAACATCAACTCGGGCTCTCTGGTCGCGCTGGACCAGGTCAATCTGAAGAGTCAAGCCAACAGTGATGGAGTGCGGGTCGGATACAGAAGTCACGCAGGCCCCGCTGAAAACAGTACCTGCCCAGAGGATGCATCGATGGCGAGAGCAAGATGCGTCGGTTCCGAGTCACGCAGTAGGGTAGTTGCATTATAGTTAGGTCTCGCAGATAGGTGCTCCGTCGAACTCCTTTGTGATGAAGGCAATGCGTCGTCATCGAGCCTCGCATGCGGGTCCCACGTTGTCGAACCCCTAACAATGCAGGTGAAGTGATGTTGTTGGGCCTGGCAGTCGGGTCCAGCGTCATCATCGAGCCGCGCTGGGATGTCCTCAAAGCGGCGCTGCGTCGACATCAAAGGAGAATGCGCTGGTTCTGACCAGCGCAAAGCAGGCAATGTATGGACCTTTGAAAAAAACAACAGCTACAGAACCCCCTTTCAAGGCCCAGCACTGGATTGGCACCTCTTGGCAGGGAAGGACTCACAGCTGGCAGAGTCCAGCAGCTGGAGCAAAGCTAAAGGAAGTCTTTGATGTCCCTGAGACTTCAGAACAGGAGGCAAGCCGCAAGCCCTTGGAGCTGCTTGGTTCTGGGGATGTAGAGATTCAGGTCCAGTCCTTCCAACCACCAGGCTAGGGGCAGCAGGGCAGGCACAGCAGAGAAAGGATCCAGCAAATCCAGCACAGTCCAGCAAAGTGTCAGTCCTTTCAGCAGCACAGTAGTCCTCCTTCCTGGCAGTGTCTCCTCAGGTCCAGAATGTACAGAGTTGGTGATGTCAGGGGTCCAGTACTTAAACACAGTTGTGCCTTTGGAGTGAGGGAGACTTCAAAGAGAGGCCTTTGAAGAACACAAGGTCTCTGCCCTTCCTGCCCTGGCTCCAGACTCACTAAAGAGGGGGTATACAGCTCTTTGTGTGGGGACAAGCACAGCACTGTTCAGGTGCCCATGTCAACTTCTCCCTTTCATCTAGCTCAGGAAGGCCCATCAGCCTGGTGATGGGCCATCAGGGTGTGAATGTCAGACTTCAGCTCCCTTTGTGTGTGACTGTCTAGAGAGGATGCACAAAGCCCAGCAGTCACCCACGACAGACGTGTATTCAGAGACAGCAGAGGCAAAGAATGGTTAAAGTAAGAAAATGTCAACTTTCAGAAAGTGGCCTTTTCAGACTTACAATTTAAAATCAGACTTCAGCAAAAGTTGTGATTTTAAATTGTGAGTCCAGAGACACCAAATTTCTATCTGCTACCACTAGGAAATTACACTTCTAAGAGGCAATAAGGCAATCTCCAATGTTAACCTATGGGCAAGATAGGCCTTGCGGTAGTGAAAAACGAATTTAAGAGTTTTTCACTGCCTGCACATGTAAAACTTAGAAGTACATGTCCAAGGTTTAAACTACACTGCACCCTGCCCCTGGGGCTGTTCAGGGCCTACCTTAGGGATGACTTATATGTATTAAAAAGAAAGGCTTAAGCCTGGCAAGTGCGTTAACTTGCCAGGTCGAAATGGCAGTTTAAACTGCATACACAGATTCTGCAGTGGCAGGCCTGAGACTGAAGTGGGTGGCATAAACAGTGCTGCAGGCCCAGTAGTAGCATTTAATTTACAGGCCCTGGGCACATGTAATGCACTTTACTAGGGACTTATAAGTAAATTAAATATGCCAATTGTTGATAAGCCAATGTTACCTTGTGTTACGGATAGAGCACCTGCACTTTAGTACTGGTTAGCAGTTAAAGTGCCCAGAATCCTAAAGCCAGCAAAAATGAAGTCAGCAAAACAGGAAGTCAGCAAAACAGGAGGTCAGAAAGCAAAAAAATCAGGGGAAACCATGCCACGTATGCCAGGTTCAATAGTTAAGCATAAAACAGCACTAGGTTTTTCATTTCAAAATTAAGGCACAAAAATGTTAAGATTCTTGCTCTGTAATAGATATTTGTTTACTTATTGCACATTATTCGGAAGATAATCAATGTACACTTAAGGGGAAGAGGGAAAATTACTCACCTCAGAGGCTATACTTGAGGAAAAGGGAGAAGAATGGCTTACCTTAGTGGCTGCACCCCACACAGCCTGCATGAGGGTGATTTCTCCAGGAGAAGAAGGGTTGAGGAGTCGGCTTCGGTGGAGAGAGTGCAAATATTGTTTGGGTACGTCGGTGGAAGTGCTCCATTATTTAAAAAATAAATATATAAATAATAATCCAAAGAGCAAAGGCATTCTGATTGGGCCAAGACAGATTGCACAGGAGTTCAAGTTTTTTTTTAGCAAGTCCCTTATGCGAAAGAATGCCAGATTGGTTTCCTGGATGACAATTTTGCGGATGGACTAGGGCATTTTCTGAAGATCCTTCATTGATTGCAAGTTATGATCTAGGAGAGCAGCGGCCATTTGATTAGCAGAGAGACCTGAACTAATCCTGGAGTTCTGTATCAACTCTTGATTAATCAAGCCTCTCAAAGAATCTGCATTTGCAGAGGCACATTCAGAGAAGTAATTGATTTTTAAGTCAAGTGAACCACCTCAATTGATGGAAGGCTTAGTTAAGAGTCTAATCACTGCATGCAGGGATGAGCTTTGTAAGTTGAATAGAAGGCAAGAATTTTGGATGAAACTTGTTCCTAGTTTATTTAACTTCTTTTTATTTTATACTATTGAGGCATAAGTCAAGACTGGAATCAGTTTTGCCCTATGAGCTGTTATAGTGGGCCTCATAATAAGCACTCCATATACTTGTGAAAACATTTTTAAGGCTTTTATTACAGTAATAGCCTTTGTTTTTAATGCATTTAGATGATGTACTGAAGTGAACGGTTTATCCAAATGAAATCCCACATAAACGCATGAATTTGCTGTCTCCACTGTATTATGTGCTAGGTTCCATATGAATTTATGTGAACTCTTCCTAAAAGATATAACGTTTGTTTTGTTGATGTTGGCAGATAGACCATTATTCCAGTTATATTCACTGTGCTGTAAATTGATGCTGTAATCCGATTGGAGCCTGAGAGCAGATTACATGGTCATCCGCGTATGTTAAATAGCTAGCGGGACAAGTTCCCAATTTTGGTGGGAGGAATTCAGAATATTGTATATAGCTACCTAAGTCAGAAATATATAATGAGAAGAGCAACAGAGCTAGTACACAGCCTTGCTTAAGCCCATTTTTATGGTAATTTTGGGAGAAACATGCAGCTTGTCCGACAAATTGTTGTGCAACCAAGAGTGGGAGTGTAGTGCAATTAGCAAGTGCAACAGATTGACATCCGTACCCAGTGCTAAGAGCTTTGACCAAAGGCAGTTGCAATTTACTTTCTCAAAGGCTGATGAGTAGTCAACAAAATAGACAGAGTGATCTTCCAAGGTATAATGCCTTCTCTATAAGAGTCAATGCTACTATCTTGTCTGAGGTGGCACATCCTGCTCTCAAACCCATTTGATAGACTGGCAGCAAGTTATTTGTTGTTACCCAATCAGATGTAATAATAAATATTGGCGAAGAGTTTTCCTTCAGCATCTAGAAGGGCTATCAAATGGAAGGGTTTTTTTATTGGTATTTGTCAATTAAAACAGTACAACATAACCATATCACCAGCACAGTAGGGAAGTTGGAGGGAGGGAGAAGAAAAGGAAAAGGGGGGACATGAGGGACATTGAAAAGCAGTGGAGGGAACGACGTCATGAAGAGCACTCCGGTACATAATCATGTGCAATATCATACATATTACATGTCACATCATCTACCTGATAAGATCCACAGATATGAAAAGGGCATTATTGAGCACATATGATTGTATGATAGGTATCTGTGAGATACAAAATAACAATGTTGACATTAGCCATCTATTTCCCACAAGTCTCATGAGTCACGAGGTACAGGCTAAGCCTGTGCAGACAATTGTGACATTGGAGTAGAGTTTGGGGTATCCGAGTCCCTGTGACGGAGCCAAGAGCTGAACGGTTCCCATATATCTGCGGGTCTGGAGCGAAGGGGCATAAGTTCCCAGAAGGTGTACAGTTGCTCTTGGCAATACGTAATATCATGTTATCCATGCTTTTATTGTAGGGGCGGATTCCCTACTCAACTGTATGGCCACTCTCCTCTTCGTAAGTAACAGCAACATGGCAATAAGACGGCGATGTGACTTAGGAGAGTCTTTAACCCAGTAAATGGGACAAGGGAGACTGTTGGACCATGTAACCAGTAATCATCTGTCTATGGGCAAATACCTCCTCTCAAAAGAACGCCACCCTCAGGCACAGCCAAGCGAGGTGCAAGAAGGAAGCCTGTGATGCTTTGCAACGCAGGAAAGATGGATCATCAATTAATCCTATTCAAAACAGTTGTTGGGGAGTGCAGTAGACACGATGTAAGAATTTAAAATGAATGAACTGCAATTTATAATTTGGGGACAAAAGTTTCAGTTTTCCACAACATTAGGCCCATTGGGTGTTATTATAGGTGGATCAATATCTGGCTCTCACAATTCCTGCTCCTTCGGAACTATGATCGGAGAGGAAGATTACATAGTGTTCTATTAGCTTGCACTACTTTTTGAGGGGACAAATTGGTGAGGATGTGTTCCAGTGGTGGGAGGGCCTTGGGCAAAGCAGGAAATGTTGAGTGGACGGCATGACATGTAGCCTGCACTTGATCGTATAAGAGGGTATCTAGTAGCGTAGGAGGGGCTGTATCAGTTGGCTGGAAGGTTGGGAGGAATTGCCCCTCTGGATAGAGGCCTGAGAATACCCTAATCTTGCGGTGAGAGGCAAGAATACCTATCTAATAGTGGCAGCATCTGAGGGTTGTTAACCAGCGGGATAGAAGGGGCATAGAGATGTGGCAGCTTTGCGCTCTTCTTTAGGCACTCCCATGCACAACGAATGCATTCAACAGTACTAATCTCATTTCTGGGATTTTTGTAGGGTGGAGCAGTGCTACTGATTGTGAATCCAGAGCACCACGGTCCAACTCAACGGTGACATGTGGCTGAAAAGGAGTTGGGTACAGCCAATAGTGGAGGAATTGGACTTGGGCCTAGTAAGCGTATAATGCTAAATCTGGTGCACTCATGCCTCCTTGAATGAGTGGGAGAGTGAGAAGATCCCAGTATACTCTAGGTCGTTTACCTGCCCAAATTAAGGTAACCATATTGGACTTCAAGCGCCTAAGGAATCTAGTCGTGAGTGGAATGTTAGCAAAAACGTATAGGAATTTAGGAAGGACTACCATCTTTGTAATCGCAATACGACCCGTGAGGGATAGAAGGATTTTGGTCCAAATGGCTAGCCTGTCCTCCAACAAGGTCATGGCACGGCCATAATTTGTCCGCCAGAGTTCTTCTGTATCACGACTGAGCCATATTCCAAGATAGCAAACTTGGTCGGTAGTTTATCGTGAACTGATAATGTGCTATCAGTAAGAGAGAAAATGATAGATTTTGCACAATTTATGAGTATACCCGAATAACCACCAAAGTTAACTACCTCATGAGCCAAAGTAGCGAGGTTTTCTTCCGTCCGCGTACATCAAGATCACTAGTCCCCTGTCCGCGTGATGCTGATGTAGCCGTGCAACCAGTGGCTCCATTGGTAAGGCAAACAGGAGTGGGACGGCGGGCATCCCTGTCTTGTACCACGAGTGATTGGGATAGACTCAGATATCAGCCCGTTCATGCGCACCCGTGCCGTAGGCAAAGAATAGAGGAGCTGTACCTGGTTGATAAAGCTAGCTCTAAGACCTAGTCTAACCAGAAAGGGAAAGAGATAGCTCCATTCCAATGAATCAAAGGCCTTAGTGGCGAATAATAAGGCAGCCATAGCTGATATTTGAGGGTCAAGATGGTGTATGACTGCAAGTATAGTGCGCAAGTTGTGACAGGTGGAACGGCCGGGGATAAATCCCAACTAGTCAGGGCAAACTATGAGGACCAGCAGCAGAGGTTGCAGCCAGTTAGCAAGAAGTTTGGCCAAGATTTTGTTGTCCACATTTATTAGAGATAGGGGACGATATATCAAATGGAAGTTACCAGGGTCTTTTCCTTTTTTGTGAAGAGGTTGGATTATTGAACCTTGCCACGAAACTGGTATCTCACTAGACCACAAAACATGATTGAACGCAGGCTTTAAAATTCTGCTTCACAAAGTTGGGTCCGGTTTCCTTATGACGAATAGAATCCCGATAGGGTCGGGGACTCTGGTGGTCTTACTTTTAATTAATGATGGCTGAAGCTGCTTCTCTGATATTTCCATCCCCTTATGAACATATGGATTTAGTGTGCAACTCAGAAAATCGTAAGTCGTAAGGCATGTTTCCTATATGTCTAACAAAATGCCATAATCTGTGGCAGGCCTATGTGAGCATGAGCCCGTCCCCACTATTTTTTTCTATCTTTTGTATCAACTATTTTGTGCAATATGGCCCTTTTTTCATTTGATTCATCAATTTATATTCTCCTGACAGACTTTTAGTAGGACACTTTGAGTTGTTTGATGGTATCAGAATGCTCTATGCTTTGTGGGGGTAGAGAGGAATTGTCTTAAGGATCGTCTGCATTTCTTCTTTATAATTGATATTTCGCTAGGCGGTCTAGAATACTGTCTTCCTCGAGGCTGGAAGTTGAATCTGATGTCTTGTGATGAGAAATGGACAATGATCATTTTTATTTTATCCAACGTTTTTCTCCACATGCCATCCTTTCCATAGAGTTTTCTGAGTTAATTTAACTCCTTTCCAAGCATTGAATTAGTGTGGAACATTGCTATCTCCTCTGGCAGACTAGAGTTCCAAGTGATCTTCTTGTTGTTTATGGCAGTTGAAGAGACCGTCAGACATGGTAGTGTCTGAAAACACGAAAGCAAGTATTTAGAGGAATCGCCTGTGAGCTGTGATCACTTTCTACCCTTGAAATAACTTCGTAGTGTTTGCACATATAGAAATATGAGAAGTGGATAATGGTAAAGTATATAGTAGAGCTTGCGTTTGTTGTATGAAATGTCTTTCTTGCAGGTTGACCATCCAGAAAACAAACATTGAGACAATGAAGTCCTGATTCCTCTATGAAGGGTTTCAGAAGATTACATGCTGAGAGTGACTTCACATTCTCTTTGAAATATAGGCAGGGGAATTAATAAAGCTTCATTGGGCCATTCGCTGGAAGTGTTCAATTCTAGAATGATTTTAAGATCTTCTTGAAATGTCCTGTAAAGACACATTGAAAATCTCTAGAATGCTGTTTAGAAGAGTATTGAGATCGTATTTTGAGCTTATCAAGTGGCGGGCGATACTAGCGGTGTTTCATGAGCTGTAAGAACGGCTGTTGATCATCTTTATATGAAGTGTTGGTGTTAAGTAAGCTGTTCTCTTTTATCAATGGCTTTAACATTGATGCTACTCTTGCTCAAATTAATTTTCTTGGGATGTGCAAATATAGGCGGATATTTGTTATAGTAGAATGGCCCACTTCTACAGCTCTTCTTTCCTGGCCCAGCTCTTGCATACGTCTCCTCAAAAGACCACGCTCCTCGAGTTGATTCAGCATTGCTGTTTTTATCAGCAAGAAAGCGAACTAAGAAAAGGTCAGCTGAAGTCACTGAACCAAGGTTTGGAAAAGACCTTATTTTTTTAGTAAGTTCTGCCGATTAAATACGTTTGGGCCCCCTTTGATTGATAAAGTGGTTTAAAGTCCAAAGCTTGGTTAGCCATTACTGTTTTTCGTGTTTCATTTGAATCTTGTGCATCTTGATTTTGACTGTCTTGGTTTGGTTTTTTAGGACTCTTATTCCCTGGAATGGCTTGAGGAGCCGAGTCATTTAACAAAAGGTTTACAGCAGGCTGAAGTAATAGACGGTCCGACTTCCTTGATTTACACAGAGTAGGTGCACCATTCTTGACCAATGGCTGATTAGTCATTGCACTTTGTGTGCAAATCTTGTTAACCACAATTAAGAACCAGTCTGCCATACAATGTAGTATAGCCATCACGGGTGGTGTTGGCATCTGATTAGTTGAGTAGGCTGTTCTATAAATTAGATTTGTACTCCTCCTATTGCCTACACTTTAGTGCTCTATGGGAGACATTACTTCTAATTTTTGTTGTTCAGTGGCACTACTCAGTATTTGTAGTGCAGTAGCCGCTTTTAAATGTGCAAAAAGAACAATTGATGGACAGAATGCAGAACAATGTCATACATTCACCCCAGTACAGAGATCTGGGCCTAAATGCATCGTTTTTTTGCTCACCATGCCATTCCAGTTTGAACCCAGCCATATGCAAATGAGTCTTGACCCTGTGCCTCATGGGAACAGTCCAGCCCGAACTGCCAGGCCAGGTCCTCCCTGGACTGGAAACAAGCATCCTAGGACTGGTTTCGGGGTTTCACCCCTCATCAGCCAGGATAGCTTGAATCCAGTGGCATGGAGAGCACGGGACCCACGTCTGGGCATACCCGTACCACTCGGGGTGACAAATGCAAAAAGAACAATTGATGGACAGAATGCAGAACAAGGTCATACATTCACCCCAGTACAGAGATCTGGGCCTAAATCCATCGTTTTGTTTTGCTCACCATGCCATTCCAGTTTGAACCCAGCCATATGCAAATCAGTCTTGACCCTGTGCCTCATGAGAACAGTCCAGCCCGAACTGCCAGGCCAGGTCCTCCCTGGACTGGAAACAAGCATCCTAGGACCGGTTTCGGGGTTTCACCCCTCATCAGCCAGGATAGCTTGAATCCAGTGGCATGGAGAGCACAAACTCAAGATGTTCTATGTGGTTTGTTGCTGCTCTTTCAGGGAGACTGCATCCCTTAGAAGTTGCTCACTGGTGTCACACTAATTGTTGTACAGTAAGCTATGTTTGTGTGGAAGAAAATGGGAAATTCCCTGCTACCACTTGGCTATACGTTTCCACTTTGTTAAAGTCAGTACTAAGGATGCCCGTAATGGGAGGCGTAGCTTCAACAATTAGATGTTCATTGGCGGGCTTGGATGACTGCAAAGAGGTCTCAGAGTGGGTGTTTGATGTTATTTCTGAAAATCAGATATGCTTTTTCTGTTCAGGGGAGTTTACTCGCAGCAGCGGTGCCTGCCTCTTTAGCTTTGTCTAAATTTTTGTTTCATCTTTTCAATATTTTCAGTTGCCATTTACTTACATAAGTCTCAAAAAGTTATCTTGAGCAATTTGAGTTGGTGTTTTGAGCTACATCGAGGATTAATGCAGTCTCTGCCACCGGAGTTGTTTCTGGTTGAACGAGGTTCGTTTCTGCTTCATCACTGTGCGCTTCATTTGATCTAAGGATCACTTCTTGGTTTTTTGTGTCCAATTCTTGACTCTGCATTCCAGGTAGTTATTTTGGATTTGCCCTTATTAAGGGAGTCACTGTTGCCTGCCCCACCAGTTAACCCAGGCAAGGATACATTATCGTTGTTGGGTAATTGCTTCAAGTGGAGGGAGTTTGATGGCGTCTCGATACGCCAAGAACTCAATATCTGTTTTAGACAAACATCATTGCCTTGTAAGCCAGTCAGTGAATGTGCAGGTGTTAAGCTGGGTTCCCCCCTGTTGACGATCTCCTAAATTAATTTCAACCAATGACAATCGGTCTTGGTTAAATGCTGAATGCTTACTTTAGTTGCTCCTTGTGTTGCCACCTCACTGAGAACCTTTGAATCAGCTGTGAATCTAGCTTATGCTCTGGCAACAGTGCAGTGGTCGGTATATCTGACTCCTCTTAGTATTTAAGCTTGAACTGGGGTATCTGTTCCTGGGAATTCTTTGTAGACTGCAGCAGTTGTTTAGAACTTTGGATGGAGTACTTCAGTAGCTTTTGTTGGCATGCCTTCATTGCTTTGGTCTCTGATAAATATCAGAGTGTATCACCATATAGCAAAAATTTGATAAGAAATTAAAAAAGAAAAAAACCTCGGGCCCTGTTTTTTTGTGAGGGTCAGATCCTGCAGAAGCAATGAACCGATCCTAAGACAACCGGTTCACCATTTACTGTAGATCAAGTCTGTGGTCAAGTGGGTGGGTGGTGCTGGCTGCACTACTTCGGAGTATGCTGTGAGCTTCTACCTCACAGGAAAGCTGCGTCAACCCATGAGAAAGTGCTCCAATACAACAATGCTCTGACCCAACCCCAATTCACCCGAAAGCTGCACTGTAGGCTGCCTTCAAAGGGAGTGGAAAGCCAAAGCCAGACCCTCTCCCCCCGGCACCAGCCCAGCTTACTCACAGGGCCTTAGTTACCCAGCCCTGCCCCCATCTCCCCTCCAACTCCCATACGGCAATGTGAGGTGGCCCTCCCCGGTTGTACTCACCGCTGAGCCTCCGCTTAGCAAGGGCACCCAGGGACCGACTCGGCACCGAGCCACCTAAGGCAGGGTGTGGCAGGAACAAGGCAGGCAAAACAATGAAGGGGGTCGGAGAAGGCAGCTAGCGGCCACAGAAAAAGCCTCCTGGCACCACCGTGCTCCAGCCCCTTTCCAGTACTACAGGGCTATGTGCGGCATGCGTGGACCCGTCGGAAGAGGAAAGACACAATAGCAGTACTAGCTATAAATAATAAAACCTACTATTCTACACAATCTGGAATCAGAGCCATACATAGATTACAACTAATCCCCTTACCGAAGTGATTTGTTGACATGGGCCAATGTAGCAATTTTTACATTTTCCAAGGGTTGAGCTTGTTGATTTTAATGGAGCATATTGTTCTTGTTTTTTCTCAGCTGCAAAGAATCATGAATTCACCCTTTTCCAAAGGGGATACTACTTTGACAACTTCAACGTCTTTTAAAAGAGTTCACCTTAACATCAAAAAAGTAGACTTCACATATTAATACCTTCCTTTTTTATGCCTAGATTTAAATGAGAATGTCCGTCTTCCTAACATCATGGACCACCTGTAAAGGTTTCTCCAGTTATTCCTGGCACTATCTGTGGATCATAAATATCACCTGAACCCAAACAAATATACATGAATTTAATAAAGAACCGTAATTTTCCGACCAGATGTATTAAACAAGAACTAGTATTTTTCCAGAAAATGGTTCTAGGGATTTCTAGGTGTGTACACATTCCGTAACCAACATGTGCATGCTCGGCCGGTTGGCCAACATTAATTACATGAAGTTGACATTCCTGAAGTAAAAATGCAGTAAAACAATGTTGCAATTTTAGTCTTATTAAAATGGAACTCACAGAAAGCCGTGAGCCAGCTCGTGCTCTTGCCACTGTCTCCTTTTCCTTTTCAGAAACTTTTCTCTGAATGGTTTGGAAGTTGTTCAAGGCTGAAGAAAAATCGCTCATTAAACCTTCCTTTTGAAGCTTCTGCTGGTGCTGCAACAAAAAAAAACAAGACTATTGAATAATATGTCCATTAAGACATGCTAGACTGTTTAACAAGGTAAATTAGTTCTTAGTAAAAAAAGAATGCCATTTTTAACAGAAACACTCCTGCTTTTATTAAAGAACTTCACATAGACAGCGCAGAGTATCATAAAAATACAAAAACAATGGCCTTTGCTAAAAAGCTAATGTACAACTTTTCAACATTTTCTGCTATAACCCCTTAATGAAAAATGATTTACCTTTATTTCTTTTTGGCAACCAGTCCTAAGGTCAATGGTGTAAACCTTTACCACTTACTTGCAATTATACTATTAGTATATACTTCTTTTTGCATGAGCATTCAACATCTACCTTACCATCTACCTACTTTTTAGTTTAGTTGTCAGTGTCACTTCCTTGGTACTATATATGTGAAATATAATGCCTTCCTTTTAAAGTGATCTTTAAATAAGTTTGCCTTTATTATTATTATAAACAGCAAGCATGCCAAAGTTTGTCATAAGGAAAATCAGTTACATTAAATACTATATAAGAGGGATCTCCAGTGTTGTTCCAAAGGGTCGCCTTCATGCCAAAGTGAGTGGGTACCATGAAAATGATGGCCTTGTGGACACCTATGGTATGGCATGCACTATATAAATTATGAACCAGTGACACAGAAGCGTCAGGCGCCATCTTATTTTACAATGTAACCCTAACACAGACTAGCTAACCCATGTGAGCAATGCAAAAATATACAATGTATACCGGTATCTCAAGAGAGTGTTTGGGTACAGAGATTGTTAAGGGACCATATAACAAGTTACTTACCTTCTGAAATGCCTTCTCTGGTAGAGGCTAGATCTAGCCGCAGATTCCTTCCCTTAGAATTTCCCCAGGCATCAGACTGGATCCGGAAGATGTTGGTGAGCAGTACTCCGGATTGTTAAGTGGCGTTGATCGGCTCCCCATGCTTTGTCGACCGGAAGTGACATCTGCGGCACCTACACAGGGGCCACCCAGTCACACCAACTTCAGTTTCTTTTCACGACTTTCCACGGCAGAAGCGGGGAGCCATGGATAACACTGACCACTGGTGTGGAAACCTAGGGCCCTGAAAGGGATCAGCCGTGTCCCTAGAAATCCGTTTGCAGAGCTGTGAGGATATTTGGGTCAGTAAGGAATCTGCAGTTAGACAGGTAAGGCATTATCGAAGGTAAGTAAATTGTCATCTGCTAGAGACTTCGAGACATTGTCTAGCTGCAGATTTCTTACCTTACAATAGAGACCCAAGTGATACCATCCCCGGCTGTGGGTCTGCGGACCAATTTCAAACAAGTAAGCCCTGCAGGACCGAACAGGCAAAATGCCCATCCCTTCGGACCAGACTGTCCAGGCAGTGATGTTTGGTGAAGCTGTGCAGGGAAGCCCATGTTGCTGCCTGGCAGATGTCCAGGACAGGAACTTCACTGGCTAATGCAGTGGTTGCAGCTTTAGCCCTGGTGGAATGAGCTCGCAAGCCTTCGAAGGTTGCTTCTTGGCCAAAGCGTAGCAGATTTTAATGCAGAGCACGACATCTGGAGATGGTCCGCTTCTGCACAGCCCGACATTTCTTCGTACCAACATACCCCACGAAGAGTTGGTCGTTCCCCCAGAACTCTTGTGTGCGGTCAAGGTAGAATGACAACGCTCTTTTTGGATCCAGACGGTGAAGTCGCTCCTCTTCCTTTGAGGGATGAGGCAGACCGTAAAAAGTAGGCAGAGTGATGGACTGGACTACGTGAAATGGAGTGACCACTTTCGGGAGAAAGGAGGCTCTTGTGCGAAGCACCAGTTTGTCAGGATAGACTGAGAAGTAAAGCGGCTTGGATGACAAGTCCTGCAGCTCACTCACTCACTCACTCTTCGGGCAGATGTAATAGCCACAAGGAAAGTGGTTTTATTCGTAAGAAGCCTTAGGGGACAATTATGGAGAGGCTAAAAAGGAGCACACATCAAGAATGTTAATACCAGATTACGGTCCCACTGAGGCATGATAAATGGTGAAGGAGGAAAAAGATTAACAAGACCTTTCAGAAACCTATGTACAATAGGGGATTTGAAAAGGGAGGGTTGGTCAGGCAGCCGCAAAAAGGCAGAAAGATAGCCCTTAAGAGTGCAAAGAGCAGAGCCCTGCCAGGCAAGGGAAAGAATGAAAAGTAGAACTTCAGAAAGGCGGGGGATCAATGATTTTTACTGCACACCATGCCACAATTTTTTTCCAACGACAGGCGTATACCATCTTGGTGGAGGAACGCCTGGCTGGTAAGATGATGTTGGAGACTTCGGGTGGAAGGTCAAAATATGTCAACTGGTGCCGTTCAATCTTCATGCAAGAAGGTGGAGACTGGACAGGTTTGGGTGGAGGGCCATGAGTCCATAGCCACAAGGATGACTTGGGCCTTCATTCTTGATTTTCTAGAGAATTCTGGGGAGGAGTGGTATGGGTGGAAAGGCGTATAGGAGGCCTGCGATCTACTTGAGATGAAAAGCATCTCCAAGCGAGAGCCGCCTTGGAAAGTCCAGCATGCAAAATTGCTGACATTGCAAGTTCTCGGCAGAGGCAAACCGATCTAACCAAGGCACTGTTGAAAGAGACATTTGAATCACCTCTGGGTGGAGACGCTATTCGTGATCTGTTAGGCATTGACGGCTGAGTTAGTATGCTCTGGCGTTCAGAGAGCCCGCCAGGTGTTGAACCACCACGGATATGCCCGGCTGTTCGAGCCATGTCCAGAGGCCTCCTTACAAAGGGTCCACGACCCCAACCCGCATTGTTTGTTGCAGTACCAGGAGGTGGTATTGTCCGTGAACACCTGCACTAGCCTTCACTTGATGGAGGGTAGAAAGGCTTGCAATGTCAGTCAGATTGCACAGGGCTTCAGCAGGTTCATGTGGAGTCCGCATTCTGCCAGAGACCAGAGTCCTCTGATCTCCCACATGGACGCCCCATCTCAGGAGTGTCACTACTGTGAGATATGGTTGGAGAAGGAAGAGGGGTCTGCTTCGGACTCAAATGCGATTTGTTAGCCACCGCTGCAGATCTTTCGCAGTTCCCTTTGAGATCTGGACCATGTCAGAGATGTTCCCCTGATGATCTATCCATTTCAACATCAGGTCCCACTACAGAGCCCACATAAGCCATCGGGCATGAGTTACCAGTAGGATACAGGAGTCTATGAGTCCCAACAGCCTCACGGTTTGCCTCACCGAAATCTAGGATAGAAGCTGAAACATCGGTATCATAGCCTGAATATCCTGGACTTGCCGCTCGGGGGGGATAAGCCCGAAACAGCACTGTGTCCAGAACACCTCCGATGAAAGGGAACGTCTGAAAGGGAGTCAGGTGTGACTTCAGCATGTTGATAGTGATCCCCAGCGAGTGGAGGAGGCACGCCGTAGTCTGGAGGTGGGAAGATGACAGTCTGGGGTGAGCCCGCCTTTAACAGCCAGTCGTCGAGGTAGGGAAAGACTGGTACCCCTGATCTCCGCAGGTGCGCTGCAACCACTGTCATCACCTTGGTGAACACCTGGGGGCGCTAGTAAGGCCAAGAGGGAGCACGGTGAACTGAAAATGCTCTTGTCCTACTGTAAACCGCAGGTAACGCCGGTGGGCAGGCAGGACGGGAATGTGGAAATAAGCGTCCTGCAACTCCAACACTATCATCCAGTCTTCTGGGTCAGAGCAGACAGGACCTGAGCTAACATGAGCATTTTGAACTTCTCCATCTTGAGGAAGTAGTTGAGGGCCCGCAGGTCTAGTATGGGACAAAGGCCTCCGCCCTTTTTGGGGACCAGAAAGTAGCGGGTATAGAAACTACAACGCATTTCTGGCATCAACACCCTCTCTATGGCTCCCTGGCCAAGAGAGCCGTGACTTCATTGCGGAGAAGGGACAGATGACTCTCCGTGAGCCGGTTGTGAGATGGTGGCATGGAGGTAGGGGTTGTCTCGAAGGAGAGGGAGTAGCCCCTTCGGATAATTTGCAAAACCCACCTATCTGATGTTATAGACTGCCAGTGGGGCAGGTGATGGCGAATTCTGCTGCCAACTGGATGCCCATGCTGGTAAGAGGGCATATTAGGAGGTTGCAGCTGCCAGGTGGTGTAGGGGGGGGGAGTGGACTGACCAGACTGCTGGTTGCTTGACCCAAGAGGACCGTGTGTACCGCACCCTCGGCCACGCAGAGGGTGGGGAGCATGCAAGGCTCGGTGGATGGGAGCGTATTGGCGCTGCTGGAAGCCTCTTTTGTAGCCATGAAAGTAGAGAATGGCGGAATGAGGGTGCCGTGAGGCCATAGAAAGGCCCAACGAACTGGCCGTAGCCAGACTGCCCTTGATACGCTCCAGCGACAAATCTGTCTAGTCTTCAAAGTTACAGGTGTCATCAAAGGGCATGTCCATAATCAGAGGATTGGACGTCCCCCGAAAAACGAGTCATCCTCAACCAGGCGTGGCGCCCCAAGGCCACAATCAATGAAACTGCTCTGCCCAGTGAGTCAGTTGTGTTAAGTCCACAATGGATAGTGTACTTCGCTCTATCACTCCTATCGGCACAGCTTGAGAGAGTACGGCCAGGGCCTCCTCCGGAGCTGTTGGCAGCTTTTGCGCTTCCGTGTCCCACAAAGCGTGGGAATAACAACCCAAAAGGCATGCGGTGTTCACAGACCACAATGTCAGGTTGGCAGAAGAAAACATCATCTTCCCCAGAGAGTCCAACCTCGCCGAGCCACCATGAGATTGAGGGATCGCTCCCACAAGGACTAGGGATTCATGGTGCGCCAGTCAGAGCATGACTTTGGGTCATGTCCGCGCTCGAGGCACCACAGGCATACAAGATGCACACCTTCTTGGAGGACATCCCTGCCACACCCGGAAGAAAAAAACCTTTGAAAAAAAGTCAACAAAAAGTAAAAATAATTCCAGTCAAAAAGTGACTGACCGGGTAGCTCTTCTCTGGTTCAGCGCTGGCTGGTGCGGAAAGTAAAGAACTGACGTCAATGCATATGGGTGGCACCTATACAGATGCTGCAGATGTCACTTCCGGCACGGACAACGCCGATGACACACGCTAAGCCAATAGATGCCACCGCAAGGTGCGCAGGGGTACTGCTTGCAAAAAATCTTCTGGATCTAGTCTGACACCTGGGGAAATTCTAAGGTAAGGAATTTGCGGCTAGAAGCCTAATCAGATAGAGAAACACAGATTTGTTCAAATAAAAAAATCAAATACAGAGGTCCAGACCAGTTGCACGGTTCCTCCACTTGCAACACTTCAACATCTCTGTCACTTCTCTTCACCTTCTGCTCATTCTTGCTTAATGAAAATATACTCACCAGCATGAATAATTGCCCGGTCTGGATCTTTGCTTCCACTGGTATGTTTAAATACCATTCCACTCTTCTTTCAACATCGAGCACTGGGAATACCCAAATCAGTCAAGTTTGGCGACTTTAAGCTGCACTGGTTTCACTTTAAATAAACCAAGTACTGGAATCTAAGGATACATTTCCTTGTTAAATAGTACCCATTTAGAGTTTGCTTAATCAAGTTTAGCGATAATGAGGGTGGAAACGTCCAATAATTCTTTACCTCCTTGCACCATTGTAAAACATGTGACTTGGCATGTTCCTTGCAAAATTAGTTCTCTCTCGAGTTCCTTCACAGTCTATGAAGTTCAAAGAACTTCTTGGACAGTTGGACTATGCTGCCCAGATGGATAAATGAGTCAGAGACCCCTGCCAGTAAATTACAGATAAGGCACATTCTTCATCCTTTTTTGTTTTTTAAACACCGAAGAATCCACACATGCAGCCCAATCCATGGAAAACTGAATTCCTAATGCGGTGAATACATTTCTGTCGAGCCCTGATCTGGTCCATACATCTCAGTCAAACACTGGCCATTTACTAAGATAACTGGCAAATGCCAGCATCATTAGCACTAGCTTCTTTGCACCTGTTAAGAATTGTAATATAAATAAAAATGTGTTTTATTTAAAAGATCAATTATATAAACTAAAATCAGTATTGCAGTTTTAAAAGCTATTATACATACTGAACTCAATGCAAACTATTTTGTAAGATGCGATACATACAAAATATACTCTAAATGGTGGTGTTCCTGTCAATTTCAGTACCCCCATCACTAACTCAGGATCCTACCCAACCCAATATTATGTCAATCCCATCAACTGCTTTTGAAACACAGACAGGGTCTAAACGAGTTTTGTCTAGATTGCAGACATCCCCCACTGCTCCCTAGTCTGATTCAAAAAGCCTTTAGAACTCTCTGCCTCTTCAACTAACAATTTAGTCTGAAATTGCTCATCCCATGGAATTTTATACTACATGTCCATTAGAGACGTTACCCACTTCAAAAGCCAGCTGAAATTCTCCCCCCCCCCCCCTATCTTGACCTTTCCCACTGCTTTGCCCAGGCACTGGAAGTAGAAAACTAGACCCAAACCCAATGCGTCCACATGTCCGATTAGACAGAACGCCCATCTATGTGACATAGATACCCAAGCCCTCCTCTTATCATGTAACTCTCCCCACCAACATTGTTAACCAGGGAAAAATCCATACCATCCAGGTGAACCCTCAGAGTTCCCAGGCTCAACTCGAGGGCGGTTAACAAGCACAACCTCAGCCGAGTTACCTTCACACAGACTGACCCAACACACCTCAAGCCCCACTTGAAATGCATGTTAATCAACTGCAGATCAGCTTCTAGACATGCTGGTGATACTGCGGACCTGATCCTCACACATGAGCTTGACCTCCTTATTCTAACCAAAACCTGGCTAAATGCCTCCTCTGCTCCTATCCTGGACATATTAGTCCCTTCCAACTATGGCATTGCCAGATTGGACAGACACTTTAGCCTAGGTGGTGGCATCGCTTGCATCCACAGCCTTAACCTGTCAGTAAACATATACTAACCCCTCGCTCTATCCACTTGTGAATACCTATGCCTCGATATAACTTGCAACAACAAACCACTTTGCAAACTACCCACAATCTACCACCCTCCAGGAGACAATCAGGTTTTCATAGAACAGATCACGGAAACCATTGTAACTAACAATGGGCATCAGGGTACTCAAATCTACCTCAGAGACTTCCACCTCCACTGGAATGACCTAAACGATCCTGCAGTTAACTGCTTCAAAACCTTCCTTGCTGACCTTAACCTGACTCAATTCTGTGACAGGCCAACACACAACAAAGGATCAACCCTAGATCTTATCATTGCAAAGCCCAATTCAATTAAACTGGAATCTATCCTCTTCCCCCCCCACCCCTGTGATTGGACCGACCACCACCGCATCACATTCCTCATTCCGCAAGCTGTGACAATCAACACAGCTCAATCAACTAACCCTAGACTTTGGAAAAGGAACATGAACAACATCAACTGCAATGAACCGACCTATCTTCCACAACATCCTGCCTCCTCCTGGCGACATGGCAGATGAACATGATCTCACAAATCACTACACTGGCTAAATGGAGGCTATCCTTGACTCGATCGCTTCACGTCAGCTAAAAAGAGTATCCACAAAAGACTCCAAACGTTGGTATAATGGTTGTCTTAACATAGAAAGTCGCAGCTTGCGTTTAGCTGAACCTCAAACACCTGAGATCATTAAAATATAGATATTACAAAAGCATCAGAAATACGAAAGTCAATTTCTTGAGAAACCAGTTGGATTAAGCCAGTACCACCCCAAAACCCTTTAGGCGCTCATAAAAAGTCAATCGAATGGCGCACCCATACCGTCCCTCGCTGGATCTAGTCAACTACCAAACTGTGAGGAATTTGCCTCCTTCTTTCTTCAGAAGATGGAAAACATGAAAAAGGACCTGCAGACCCCCCTGGAACAAGCACCTCTCCCACCTCAACCCATTCTCTCAGCCTCCCAGTCTACTGATCCCCAGTGTCCCTCTGGGCACTTCCCCAAAAACAACGCATCTTGGAACTCTTTCAAAACCTTTGAGGATAGGGACATCCACAAGGTTCTTACATCACTGAAACCCTCAAACCATTTCAACGACCCTCTACCTCCCAGTTTCCTCAAGGTAATCATGCCCTCGATACTCTCACAATGGACCAAGATTGCTAATGCCTCCCTCCTTCAAGGCACTATTCCAGACTGCCTTTAATCCGGTCAGGTTTCCCCTATCTGAAAGAAACGTAAAGTAGATCAAACTGATTTAAACAACTTCCAACCTATCTCAAATATTCCTACCTTGGCAAAGCTCCTTGAAAAATGTGTTCATATCCAACTCTGCAACCACATTGAACAATTCCCACTATTAGACCTATTTCAATCCAGCTTTCGGCCATAACACAGCACTGAATCTGCTATGACACACATAGTGGACGATGCACTAAAAATGCTCAATCAGAACCAATCATGTCTCCTAATCCTCCTGGACCCATCATCAGCATTCGACATGGTCAAGCATGACAACCTACTAGACCTCTTGGAACACCACATGGGAGTATCGGGAACCTACCTCCATAACAGGACTCAAAGAGTTAAGGTTAATCACTCACTATCGCAGACCACTCTGGTCACATTAGGTGTCCCTCAGGGCTCCTCACTCTCGCCCACCCTTTTTTACTTGTTCATGGAGCTGCTAACGGGAATTCTGAGTTCATCTAACATCCACTACCATATGTACGCTGATGATACCCAACTATACTTAAAAGTCTCCAACCCAGAAGACATCAGCGCCCTCAACACAACTCTACAGATAACTCAGAATTGGCTAGCATCCAATCACCTCATACTAAACACTCAAAAAAACGAATTCTTCCAAATTGCCCCACCCAACTAGTCTCCTGTCATTGAAGATTGGTTGAAACATGTTAGAGCCCTCAACTGTATTCCTCAGGCCATTGACTCAGCGGGATCATCAGGACTAATTCTTGACAAGAAAAGAAACATGCAGAAGCACATCAGTGCCGCCACCAAAGGAGCGAATCACCAAATGAACACTCTAAGAAAAGTAAAACCCTTCCTCCCCCCCACCCGCTTCCAAATCCCCCTCCCTACAATTCCAAGCATGCAGTGCAAGCCTTAGTGATTCCTAGGCTGGACTATGGAAGTGCCACCCTCTCTGGACTGCCCAGATCCAAACTGGCACCACTAAGGGCCTGGCTCAACGCTGCTGCAAGACTCATCACTGGCTCAAAAAGAAACAACCACATGACCCCTGAACTGAAATCCTTCAACTGGCTCCCATACGAAGCAAGAATTCAGCTACAAATTGCCTGCATGACACAAAGCCCTCCACTTCAAAACACCCAGGTATCTTGTTCAAAAGGTCATACTTTCTGGCGGCTCCAGATCGTCCAGAAGCTCCAACACCCTTCTTTTGAAACCACAGAGATTACTCAAGAAGAAAACTTACAACCAATCCTTCTCTTGGATGGCCCCGAGAATTTGGAACACTTTGCCCCCTGAAGTCAGAATGAAACCCTCAGCTATTTCCTTCAAGAAAGAAGTCAAAGCACTCCTTTTGAACAAATTCCTTCACCAGATTCCAGGATACCCTTGTTCCCTCAACCACTCTCTAGCCTACTGTCACAGACTACCTCTTGGTTCTCATCTTACTCAGTCCAGACTCTACCCTCCCATTAATTGATATTGCCTATTCCTATAGTTTTTACTTGGCGTTATTTTTGGCTTTTATTGATGGTTCCCCTCTACCTCGCGAACCTTATATAGCATTCCCTACCTTCCCTGGTTGACACCTATACATTGATACTGACTTTACTGCTATCACCGTGTTGCTCTCGGTAAATCTGTAAAGCACTCTGATACCCACAAGGGTCAAGTTCGTGCTATAAAAAACTATCTAAGTAAAAATGTCACTCTCTTGAACCATAGTCCTTACCTCTTTAGAACAGTGGCCCAGTGAATGTCACAAACAAGACACCCAGTCCACTTCTCTTGCAATTCCTCCATGTCTACTACATTCTCATGAATGATCAGCCAGTCTACATCCATGTCAACTATTGGCAGCCAGATCCATGATCCATCTAAAACCTTATTCAAAGAGCTTTGATCCACAGTGAGGTCTGCCCTCTTGTGCTCTTGCCACTGATCATGTCCACATGGCCTTTCTGTACCTACCCATATAGTACAATCACTTCAGTGTGGCATTCAGAAGATCCTCATTACCATTGAATGACTTCTACAAATGCATATTATCTAATAAAAAAAGATGTAGGAGGCGCCCTAATAAAATGTTGTAATGTTGTGATATTTTAAACTTTTTCATTAAAAGGAGATCAAGAGTTGCTTCCTTATGGATTAACATTTGATTCTTCCAGGTATTAATTGTAGATATTAGAAACAATTACTTTGTTTACAAAAAAAGCCCAGGACTCAGCTTACTTTTTAAATGGATTCTTTACTTATTTAAGTCAGCAACTGGAGCTGGATATAGCTTCTTACTGATTCACTAGCAGCTCTCATGTACTAGTGATGCAGCTTCATTACAGCTTCACTAACAATTAACAGTACTTATCTCAGTAGAGCACCTCTCTCTACCTCAGTTAAGATCTGCATGGCACATGTCAATTTGAAGTCATTAATTCAAGGATAGATGTTTGCTAGGTGCTTAGCATGGGAGGCCAGAGTGTGTGGTTCCTACACTCAAAACTGGTGTGCAGGCACTGCCTTCAAAATTTCTAACTTGATCTTCTCAAGCTAGAAAGGCAAGCATCAACTCTTCTAATTCTGTTTTTCTATTTCAGCTCTTTTCTTTCCATACATTCGGTCTCATTTCTGGTGCTCTGAATTGTCCCTCAACCTGAAGCCAAAACATTTTTGGCCCGACCTTTTGAAACTCTCCTGCCTAACCTCCTGTAGTTCCAAGTCTAATTATAGCCTTCTATGAGCTAGCGCCTCACTATCTAAGGGCACAGGGTGAACAGCAGAATTCTGGATATGGCTAGCGGGGCAAATGGAATGCAGGGAATCCAAGAGTGGGGTGGTGGGCTCAAAGGGTCCATCTATGATATGTCTTGCTTCCAGCAGTTTCAGCAATTGTCTCTGGGTGGGCCATTCTCATTAGCTCATCCAATACTTCTGCCTTTTGCAGTCCAGCATCTGGATCTACCTATCTCTACAGAGCATGCTTACTTCCTCTGCAGATAAAGCCTCCCACTTGCCTTCCCCAAAGTGCTGCTTCGCTGCCATCTTTTACTAAGTAGTTAACAATAAATGTCTTTAGTATGCAGTGCTGAGATCATAGACTTTTATCTGTCACAACTTGCCATCAGTAACCGCAAGTTGTTCAGGAGAGGTGCGACTCTAGGACAATCGTGCCATCCCTGTGACATGTATTGCCACTGTGTAGGAAGCTGGCTTTATGTAGTGTTGCCAATGTAAGGGCACACCATTCAAACAGTCCAGATGACCCTCATGTGGTTTACAGGACCTAGTATAATAATCTGAAGTGCTCTGTTTATGGTAGTGTGGTCGAGCAGCTTAGGCTTATCAGAGGGAAGTGTTAAGCATTTAGAATAACTTAATTACTTTCGGAGATATTGAATTTAGAAGAAAAACAGTAAAATAAAATACTTGAATAATTGAGGAATGAGCCACGAATGCTACAATGTTATCCTATGGGAGGAAAAACACACATAGCAAACAGGTACTTGCACTCTGATTTAACGTGTGCCCTTTGGGACTTATGGTGGTAGGGGCAAAGGTCCAAAGTACCATCAGTAGTTTTCTTATACCCGAATTTGGGCCAGATGTATCAAGCGTTTTACCGTTTGCGAACGGTAAAAAGCCTTTTGGGATGTATCATCCCAAAAGGCATTCGCAAAATAGGGAATCCCAATTTTTGAGATTACCGATTTTGCGAATGCATTTAGGGAGTCGCAATTTGCGATTCCTTAAATGCAATGCAGGAAGCAAGAAAAAATTGTGACCTGGCTTTAAGGAATCGCAAATTACCACCAACTTCAAGTTGGTGGTAATTTGCAAATTCCTAGAAAAATGCACATTTTTGCATTTTTCTAAGTGCCATGTCGCGCACACACATGCCCTTAGGGCATGTATGTGCGCCACATGTGCATACTTACCTTTTTTGGGGGTGCATCAGGGTGGCCTTTTGGCCCCCTTGCACCCTTGAAATTGCATGCGCAATTTGCGTGTACCTATTTGGTACTCGCAAATTGCGAATGCTATCCTATTCATTTCTATGGGCCTCTAGGCCTATAGGAATGAATGGGAAGGTATTCCTTAATAGCGAATCGCAATTTGCGATTCGCTATTAAGAATATGTAGGAATCGCAAATATTTTTGCAAATCCTACATGCATTGCAGTTTGCGATTCTTAAATAGCGAATCGGTAAAATTCGCTATTTATGAATCGCAAAAGCAGTTCTTGATATATCTGGCCCCTGGTGTATCCGGGTGCAGAGGTGCTGGTCGGGGGGTGATAGCCTCTAGTGCTACACCGGTAAAGTCAAGGAGGCCTGAAACAAAGAGGCTGCAATGGGGGACTTGCGGACAAGTCTGGCTGAACCAAAAAGGGGGCTCAGGTCGTGGGGACCTCTAGGCCAAGGGACGTAGTCAGAAGTTGTGAATGGGGGCTCGGGTGCAGAGGTGCGTGGCTGGCTGGCTACTTGAGGTCGAGGCTCTCACGGTTGTCGGTCGCTTGTGGCGGAGGGAAAAACAAGACAGCAGGGCCACTCTGTTGGTGGGTCTCGTAGGTCTTGAAGTCCCTCATCGTGCAGGAAGGCTTCCAAGGCAGTGGTGTCCGGGCTGGACGAAGAACAAGCCTTAGCTGGTGCAAGTGCCCCGATACTCAGGATATTGGTGCAGGGGGGCTCCTGGAGGGTCTAGCATCTCGAAACGTGGCAGAGAGACAGGGCTGACCTCCTAGAGCCCACATAAACCTCCTCCTGAAGTGTTGTTCCCTTAGTAGGCCCAAAGGCCAACAACACGGTGAACTGGGCAGATGCGGTTGGTGCCTGCAGATAGAGGGGGATGGCACCTCCACCCCAAGGGAGATAATAGCTGGTTGTCAAAGTATTGGACAGTCATCCAAGTGTTGGGGAGGATGTACAGCCACAGGACAAGTCGGGTATTTTCAAGTGTTAAAGAGCAAGCAGCAAGGCAGAGTTCGGCACCACTTTCTGTGCAGGTTGTTGGTTCTCACGGTGTTGTCTCTTCTTTGTCCTTCTTCAGTTCCCAGGAAGTTTAATCTGTCAGTTTGGGGGGCCCTAAATACTCAATTTAGGGACGTTTAGGGGAGTATATAGCAGTAGCCAATGGGCTACCTACCACTAGGGTGACTACACCCCCTATATGACCACTTTCTGTGGGGACTGGGCATAACCCTGACCCAGAAGTCTCTATTTTACTAAAAACCAAGATGGTGGAACCCTTCTTCGGCTGTCGACTTAAGGTAGCACACCTTAGGGGTGTAACTAGCCTGTGAGTGAAACACATCTCCTGAATATCTAATTTCCCACCTGCTCTGGTGCCAAATGGCCCCCAGGGCAAGGGGTGGCATTCCCCAGGTCTGAGGGGTGTAGAGGGGGGGGAGGCGGAGTTGTATATCAAAGGCGGCAGAGGGTTTGACGCTTCTGGCCTAGATATGCTAAATCACTAGCCATCCTCGCTGGAGGAGGTGAGAACACCTTCCACCAAGCAGGCACTGTTCAGGACCTCTGAGAGTGCGTACTCACCCTTGCAGTGGGTCAGAAACTCATCTGTGGTGGCAGGCTGTAAGATACCAATCAGCCAACACATTAAGAGACTAGTAAGGTTACAGGGGGCACCTCTAAGGTGCCTTCTGGGTAAATGTCTTCATAAATCCAATACTGGAATCGGTATGGATTTTAAGACAAGTTGTTTGATACCAAACACCATTATTTTCAGTGATGACATTATGTAGCTGGGTAACTCGTAATGACCAGTGCCCAGTACATACCTTTAAAATGACTTCCTGATCACCTGCAATGTCTAGTAATGGAACTAGGCGTCACAGGGACATATCTGCGAATGCAGATGTACCCTCACATGTACTATAATGCACCCTGCCTTAAGGCTCTAAAAGCCTGCTGCAGCGGTGACTTACATATAGTATATACAGTGTACTTTGGCATTGCACATCGGGAGTGGGCAATGTTGTGTTTTGAGAATGGTTTGCACCATTTCACGCACCCTGCAATGGCAGTCTGCATGCAGTTTGAGTGTGGGTCCCTTTGGGTGGCATAAAACATGCTGCAGCCCTTAGGGGCCCAGTTTAGTACCCATGCCCTCGGTACCAAGGGTACCATTTACCAGGGTCTTACAGGGGTGCTAAAGTCCTTGCCAATTAGGTTACAATCAATATTTGTATACTTTTATGGAAAGAGTACTGGCACTGGGGCTTGGTTAGCAGGGACACAGTACACTTTCAATCAAAAGCATCAGTTCCAGTGAGCAAAAAAAGGGGGTGACCATGTCAAAAAGAGGAAATTTGCTACACGCTGTCCTTTGAAACACAGGAACCAGACACCAGTGGGCCTTCACTCTGGCCCCAAGATACTTCAATAGCCTCTCAGAGGATGATGAAGTGATTAAAGTATCTAACCTCTGCTGGGATGAGATTCAAGGTAGTGAAAGAAGGTGGGCAAAGGAAGTAAGGAGTAGATTGACCTTCATTAAGAACCTCCATTCAGACTGTGGCGCAATTAAGTCCTGGTCCCCCTTCCCAGACAAAAAAGTATTGAAAGAGTCTGCAGTAATGGTGACCAAGACTAATGACCTGACCTATTTGAGCAAGAACAGTCTATCAGCTTTTCAATTTCTACTCTAGGCCAGGACATTGTCTTTCCATATTTGATGCAGTTACCAGACCCCGGCTTACGGAATAAAAATCTTAAGGGCTAGAGGTGGATGTAATCCAATCCATTCATCCTGCCCATGTTGGGCCAGGGTCCAGGATAACAGCGGTCTCTGCCCCTGCCCCCCCCCCCCCCCCGAGTGTAAAATGCTCTCTACTGCATGTACTTATGGACTGTGTTTTTTATCTTTCGAACCGTATTACATTTTTAAATATAGCAAACTGTCCAAATGAGGAAAGTTGCTGAGTTATAAGAAATGCGTTATTTAGATGTGGCAGTAGGAATTGCTCGGTTTTTACGGTCTGTCAAACAGAGTTTTAATGAGGAACTGTAGTAGCGGGGGTGTTGGGCCGGTTAGATGGGGTTAAATCATTGAGTTTAACTGTTTTATGTGTTTTTTAGAATGTTTTAAGGACAACTGTCTAAATAAACTTGTTTTCTACCTAAACAATCACAGACACCACTGAAAGAACAATGCTCAGCCAAGTAGCTTCTCTTCAGGCTTTGACTTTCAGACAGCAGTGAGGTTGAAGAATAAAGGCTTAATCTTGCAGAGAAGTGTGGAGTACAGCACTTCACTCGGCTAGCTCATTAATCACAATATATTGTCCAAGTAGTGCTATTTTGTTTTTTGTGAAACATAAAGACTTTTAATTTCATCAAAAATATGCTTAATAACTTTATAAAGTCTATGGATCATTTGTTACTTTGCTAAGTAATGCATTTACTCTAACAGCGACTAGGTACTTAACATGCTGCGCACGTTTGAAAGGGTGTAGTTCAAGCTACAGTCAACTTGTAGTGTTGGAATAAGTGGGTGCAGGAATAACAATTAGGTTATAGTAAGACTTTTTCAGAGTTCTCAGTGGGTGCTGCAGTAGAATGAAGAGAACAGCCAATGTCCGACACGGTCTGTGCTGGCAGCAAGTGTGTTGTTCTTTTCCCATGCAGTGTCAGTCATCAAGACGATAATCAAGAACATAGTCCTCATGATGCTGTTCTGATCCCACAGAGCATTACTCGTGTCGGCTGGGGGAACAACAATGGTACGGAGGCTGAAGATAATTTTTTTCCACAAACTCCAGTTGTTCACAGGGACTTCTCAGATGGGAGCTTGTGTGATGGCGCAAATGGCCCTAACACATAAGGGTGTGGTTGCTTTTGGAGATTCTCATGGGACTCACAGGAGCACTGATGCGTGAGGTGGCACACAGGCCTACACAGCAGAGTGCAGTCACTCCAACTTTGTCAGGAGTGGTTATGGAGGAAGCGGTGTGTGCAGCAACACACACGACCATGTAACACAATAGGCTCGCACTCGCCCATACACTTCATTGGGCTGGGTGTGGTGTAGGCAGGCTCAGTCCTGCTGAACTCCTCCTGGAGGTATGCTGGATCTCTCCAAGGGACACTAACAAAGTTTCACCCTTCCCTTACACTGGCGTGCACAGCTTTTGCAAGTAAAAAGTACAGTGGGTAAACTAAAGGGATCAGCTTATATCCAGCACAGCTGGATTCAAACAAACCTGCAACTCTTATGCAAAGTTGTTTTTCAGGTTTTGGGGGGTGATAATTGAGTAAAAGTGAATTTCCTAATGTTGTAGAGCATACCCCTTGCATCCAGCACAGTTTCTTAGTTTATGTGGATAATAACCCAGATGTACTCTGGCCAATTAGGTGCTGTTACTCTCGATTCACCATCAATGGGGTAACCCTGTATTCCTCAAAACCTGGGAATCATATAGTACCAATTCATGTTTAAGTACTCTGGATTCTCCAGCAAAACAAGATTTTATTGGGGTTGGGAGAGAGTCCATGTCTGTAAGGTGGGCAGCCCTCAGCTGAAGTCAATTTTCAAGTGTTGTTCCTCTGTAGCAGCAAGGTCATCTCTTGGAAATGGCTTGGTGAAGGTTCAGTGAGCACAAAGGATCCTTTCCTGTTCCATTCACTGAATGTGAATTCAAACGCAGACTCTTGTACTTGGCTTTACAATAAGTAGGAAGGAAATGGGAGAGTGGTGCAGGTAGTAAGGAGAGGAGACAACAGCACTGACTAACACTAACCGTTTTGGAGCAATCTTCTACCTCAGACTACATAGAGGAGATCAAAAGCATGGGCCGCCCACTTTTTATTTACAAAGAACTCTCATGAACACCAAATACAATCAGGGGAAATCAGGGGGCAGGTAATGCCAGACCGCCAAAATTTGCAGTTATAGCCGGGAAAGAGAGCTTTCCCACAGGGGTTCAGTTAAAAAAGCCAGAATGCCACATCTAATAATCAGTTGCCACCAGCCTCAAGTACTGCACAGCCTGGTCAAGTAGACTGTATTCACTCATGATAAAAGGAGTATCTCTCTGGGAGTAGCCCATCGCCCGATGGAACTTAATACTTTGAGTGAGCAATGTATCAAAACTAAAGAACAAGACTCTTTACACATTTCATGTACAAGAAAACACAAGGGATTTGACACCACAGATGCAGTTTACATAACATATTGTTACCACAGGACATACCAAACATATAAGCATCTGGACAGAATACAGAGTTCCCTTGCAATGAATGTCTGTAAAGGATGAATGACATTACCAGCCAGCGTAACTTCGGGGCGAGTGACTACCTCTAATTTCCTGATGTAAAAGTGGCCCATGATGTTTTCTATATGGACCATCACCACCCTGGATCATAGGATTTGTAGAAAAGTCTTCAATACCAAGAATATTGTTTTAGGAAACGATATGTTCATGAGCACAGACATATCAAATTTGTGATTCAAGGCACTAACTGAGAAATCCCTCCAATGTGCTCCTCACCCACACTCTTGATGAGTCCGATGGCGTGCCTGAATGGGCTCCACAAAATAAGGAGCTCATGGCAGTAGGAATTACTTTTGTTCCCACATCTACCAGACCAGTGGATGTGGGAACAATGACATCTTTTGTTTTTAAAATTTTATCAGAGACAGCATCAGTAAAATTTGTTAGGTGAACAATTACACAATTTAACACATGTACGACAGCAGGATCCCACTTCCCAACCGAAAAGATCAAAGAAATTCCACCTACAAAAGCTTCTTACTTTTTGGAGTCCATTCCGGCATGCCATCTGTCCTGAATGAGAAGGATGCCCTATGAAGAAACATGCCACCACTGGTGGGTGTAGGTCCTCCGTACTAAATCGGAACTCTGTTGGAATACATATCATTCCCTTGATCTAATCAGGGCCTAGGTTTGCTATACTTTTTGGTTTCATATGATACGCAGGTTGTACAATCCACTTTCACATTACACAGCAAGAAGCATTCTGTACAGATGGTTTTAAATGGCCAAGCTCCATCAAAAGGTTTCTATTACGAATTACTAACCTGTTCAGAAGAAGAGAGCGGAAGGGGGAGGGATCCGAGCTCCTTTAATAATTTGTTTGTTTCCTTTGCAATCTGATTTGTGGAATGCTGTATCTGTTGACTTTAAAAGAAAATTGTTACAGTTAACATCAAGCTATCATAATAAATCTCTGAAGAGCCAGTACCACAGTCAGAGTTTCAGAATTAAATGGCACAGAATATGTCCCTGTTTATCATATAACATTTTGATTGGCTGGGAGATAAAGCAACGCCATCACTAGAATTCTTTGAAACTACTACACTTCCATGAATGTTCTGCCACGACCTGCTCATCTCTGGCACTACTTCGTACTCTCTACCTTCTTGCATTTGTTGGGTTTTTACAAGAACAATAACTTAGTGAAAGCAGAACGTGTGCTTTTCACGCAGCAAAAAGTTAAATAAGATCATATCAGGCGTGAAAGTGACTTGCTATTAAAGGATAAATTTGACTTCATGATCCAATACCAGAGCAATAACTAACACTGGACATTATTAACGCTTTGCTCTAACTGAAAGTTATGCTGATCTCTTTTGAGAATGGAATTACAAACAAGCCATCAAAAACAAACAGTCCCCATCTATAAGACAACCTCAACTGCTATACTTCCCACACTGAGTGAACTCATTGGTGTTGAAATGTATTTGTGCTAATGTCAAATCATCAAACTGCAGTAGCCATCTTCTAATTAGACTCTATAATGCATTAACCTGAAGCTCTCGCCTCCTAGTGAGGAGGGCTAGGCTCTTGACACCCGAGATGTGATTTTGAGAAATTCCTCAAGTGAAAAAAAGGGAACATAGTTTTCCATTTATATACTAATGAATGGCCCTCTCAATTTCACTGCTTCTCATGATCTCATTCCTGCACCTGCCACTTGAAGTAACGAAATGTTTACTCATGTGACTACTCTAAACGCTTCCAATAACGGCTATAAATGATGGTATGTCCAAGTTTCGGCAAGTTCCTGTCATTGAAAACTGGCAGGTGGATTAATGTCCTCTTTTGAGAAGTTTTTAAAAAGATATCAACGTATACTCTTTAGTTCATGCTGCCATAGGGTTTTGCAGTTCTGTCATGAACTGGTCACAATCTTTTCTTTCAAAATTGTAGCACTACATTAAAAGTGAGACTCTCCTTTTTTATTCTCCTTGAGGTGCGACAGTGGATATCCTTCTGGTGGTTCTCCTCTTTCCCTGCATTTATTTAATGTTTAAAGTTGTTCACTATTCCTTTGACATTAAGCTCTTCACAGCACTCCATGGCTCTTCCCAGAACTCCATGTCTGAAAAGAACACTGAGAAATTTCAAATACATCTTGGCGAAACAGGACAGTTGACATTAGTAAAATAGTCATATAACTGAAATAACTTTACTCAGCACTCAATGCCGAATAAAATATCAAGTTACACAGACTTCTTCTTAGTTTTTAGGTCACTCCATCTAACCATCTAATAAACCGTGACATTATGAAAGCAGAAGTTAAAATAACACTGAGAGGGAACCAGGAGGACTAGGAGAATGATTGTATTTAAAGGTTTTATGAAATATCATTTTTGGGACAAGTGCAAATTATTTACCAACAATCGTTCTAGAAATTAATTTATAAAAAAATAAAAAAGGTGAACTATGACTCCATTTTTTTAGGGCATCCGAATCCTGCAACAATTTCAGAGGCCCTGCCCTATATTTTCAGTAATAGAATGCATCCTTTCAAGTATGTTGCAGTCACATGTTCCAACATTACACACTAGAGAATGTGCCTGAATACTTGAATCAGCTGTATAAAAGGGAAAACTACCTTCCTATCCGCAGTGTCTCTCATATGTCCACTCCCCCCCCCTTCCCCAAAGGCCTCACTATCCCAGAATAAAAAGATATTCAGATGTTGCTACCTAGACCCTTAAAAGCACTAGCAAAAATAAAAAAGTGACACCATGGCCGTTTGGCAGATTATTACATATGGTTTGTGTAATTTTGTTTCAATCTCAGAAAATAGTGCAGGTACAAAAGAAATGCGAACACTTCAAAGCCAACACCAAAACAAGGACAAGTCATAGACAGGTCAGTACGGATGTCAAGACGAGTGGATTCACAAAGTGCATGTCAAGTACCCATCAATTCCCACCTCTTTTCTAAAAATGCAATCCTCAGAAAAAGCACATAGAAAAGGTTCCTGTTTGGCAACCTCAAATGACAAAGCAACCCAGAAACCACAAATACTGTACATGGATTATAATAACTACTTTTAAAATGTTTTCAGGAAACAAACTACAAAGAAGTTAAAATAAAAAAAAGACACCGAAAGTCCCAAAAGGTAGGTCTTCAAGAAACCAACATATTAAATATAGCAATAAAATTGAACGGTTAACTATCAAAGCCACTTCAAAAAGAAATCCATTCTTCTGCCTAACTAATATCCTTCCGCAAAGCCATTGCTAGTAAATTATTTCATATAATGTTTAACGGCAAAGAAACTATTGATTTAATCCTGCATGTGAGGAAAAGGCAGTGGTTAAAAAAAACACTTGGATTAAAGTAAGCAGGAAAATCGGGAGCTCCATTTGCAAGAATAGTCGTCCTTCTATGTGCCTTCAAGTATCCAGACAGGTTCCAAGCGTATGCTAGTTTTTAGAACCTATGATTTTGGGAGTTGAGGACGCTTTAGAAACTACTGAGGAGGCTCTATTGAACATTTCAACAATTCCATAACATCAGCAGTTGTCAATAAGAATTACTCAACAAAAACTCAAAACATAGTTGCAGTACATTTGTACTACGGCAGGGACGCTAGATTTAATATGTTTGACTCATTGCCTTGGACTGAAAGATGTTCACAATTGTTTCAACGTTACCAGATCTCTCAAAAGTAAGAAACATGACAACTTGCGGAGGGTCAAATGTAAAGGAATAATAGAGTTTACAGGTACAAAGTTACACGGTATGGGTTTCATCTACTTTGTCAGCCCATCAGTAAGCATATCCTCTATTTGGCTTTGGGAATACTTAGAAAGCATCACATAATAAATTCAACTGATCATGCAGCATATTAGTCACACAATAATTTTATAATGCTTTAGAACACACGACTACTTGATAAACAAGAAAATGCACCATGTCCAACTGGCTTAGTCATCTTTTAACAATGAAAGGACAGTGCCAAATAAATTTTACACGCAAGACCAACACAGATTAAAAATGTATTTTATTGGTAATATTATACTTACAGATTTTCTAGAAGTTGACTGTTGTCTTGCTTTGTACCTAGCTGACTGACCATGTTCCGTATCTGAGCAGCTAGACAAATAAAAATACGAAAATGTTAAGTGTGTTACAAAATTATATTTTGCTTTTCTTTTCAAAGAAATTACATTTGAAAGCAAAGTAAGTATAGGTAGCCTCAAGGGCACTAATGGGAAGGGAATGCTCCCTGCATGGTAAACAGACATGTATCCCTGCCCTGAGTGTCCCACTGCTAGTGAAACTGGTATGGTGGCTTTAAATTTGGCCCTAGGATCTCACCAACCTAGTAGTGCGCAGATGGCTAGACCTCTCCCAACAAACCTAAGTCCAGGACCGGTTCTGTGCCTGGATGGGCACATCAAATGTATCCTCGCAGTAGGCAGCGTAGTGGTGCCCATGACCTGGGGATATCACAAATTGGCAGTAAAGCACACTGCATTTTTTGATCTCTTGTATGGCTAGAACTTTTCCTTGTGACAGTGCAGCCGACTGACCACTGCTTTGTTTAGTTCCACTATTATGTGAAACCCAGAACTTTGCACTGACATCCTGTGTGCATGTCAGATGCGTATTTGTGCAGTGCGTGTGTGTCACATATATGGTAGTAGGACTCAGTGTGCTGTTTAAGTCTCATGAGACAATAGGATCCATTTTGGGTGCTCCTGCTTTAGCTTGGCACAACATGTGGAATAAGGATGAGGACAGTTTCTCCCAAAGACTGGAAGAGTATTGCATGAATTCCTACAGCTACAGGGTGGAGACCCAGACACTGAAGTGAGGAGGATGGAGACGGGGCTACCATTAGAAATGTGACAAGGACCTTAGCAAAGAAATGCTGATTAGCTCTTCGGGAGCACCACCATTTGGTTGATGGCAGGGGTGAGGGGTGTGACTGCAGTGTGGGTTGTTCAAGGTGAGGGAATTTCTGGGGAGCGCCTGCCCTTTTCTTCATCTTGGATACTGCTTCAGGGAGGTTGGTGACAACCAGGAGCAGAGAACTTACACTTCATTGTGCCCACATTTTGGGTACTCTTGCTTGGAGCCAGCCCCACTGCTATCTGCTCTACAAGCAATCACTTTGCATTAAGGTCATGTGTTGCGATCATTACAAACAACTCGGACGGAAGTAGGGGCCGCCAGTTTGGTTACTCGACAAGAGCAAGGTATAATATGCTCTGAGGTGAAAAGGAACAGACGAAAATTTGCATGAGGAACAGATTTCTAAAGGATAAGCATTCCTTGTTAAGAGCTTGAAATAACAAGCGCACATTTGGAATACAAGCGGGTATACTTCACTATTGATTCTAACGAGCCCAAAACAAGCCAGATGCGTGTGATGGAATCATAAAACGGGGGACTGGCACAGCGCGCCGTAGTGGGCTCATCTAGGAGATTCATACTAATTAAAGAATTACCAAGCCTCATAGATGGATGGAAGAGCATAACAATTTTTATTAAGTACACTACAGAGTGAAACATCGTTCACCTGCCCACTTAATTCTTAAAGGACAGGAGTACATAATATAACGGTCTTGATAAAGAAGGTGGAATAAGATAAAGCCTTCGAAACGCGTCGACGCCTTTTCTGTTGCCATAAATCCATCTATACGAACATCACCCTAGATATTGATGATACACAAGGCACCAGGGTGTTTGTACATAAGTTTAACTGTGGATTATGGCGATTTATGACAAAGATTAATGTCTGTTTTAACTCTCGTGTTATGATTTTTTTATAGTATTGTGAATGTGATTAATTGTTTTTAGTATTGTTTCATATTTTTCATGATGATGGGATGGACAAAAATGGTTTTAACTTGTAACTAATTCTTTTTTAATTTTGTATAAAATAATAAATGGTTTTAATAAATTACAATCATTGCCTTGTGAACAATAGGTGTGTGTGCCAATACATTGTAGCCACCAGTTGAGCGGTGACCTATATGAATGGTGAGTGTGTGTGTGGAGTCAGAGTTTGGCATATGAAAGAAGGTGCGAATGAAACGATATATTAAAACAATCCCAGAGGACAATCATTTTTTACCTTGTGTTGCGAGCAGCCTGGAAATAACTTCTTAAAGAGAACCAAACCAAACTTCTTCTGAAGCCTTTTGACAGCAGTTTCATATCCCCTCTCTAGAAAATGTATATAAAAATGGGAACCAAACCACGCAAATTAGTTCCAGTCCCAAGTTCTTCTCGACCAATGAAGGGAGTGCTCCACTGGGTACTCAAGAGCTGCTTCGCAACCAGGGATGGTGTCTGACTGAAAAGTAATAACGAGTGGCTCAGATTAATTCAAGCATTCTATCCATCACTTTTTTGTATACTTTAGTCTGTCATCCTAAGTGGGAAGGGTATGCCCAGACGTGGGTCCCATGCACCCTGTGTCGCTGGAACCAAGATATACCTGGCTGATGAGCCCTAACTAGGGTGAAAGACAGGGACACATGCTCTTCAAGATCGGGGGAGCGTCGTCCAACCTGCTGCATGTGCAGCAGGCACACACAAATAAGTAAAATGGCATGTCAATGCCATTTTACTTATAAGCTGCAGTGCGAGTGCTGGGGGGGGAGGGGGGTGAATTCTGCAATTGCAGGATTACAGCTGCCCCTGCAGTGCGCATGTCGGTTTGGCGGCTGGTTTACTACGGCCAGCCAGACATGCGCACTGTAGACCTAGCAATCCCATGGCTGTGGGACACAGACGCTGGGTTAGCCTGCTACCACCAATCCTGGAGCTGCTCTCATGCTGAAAACAGCATGAAAGCAGCTCCAGGATTGGTTGTTGGTGTTCCAATGAGGAGGAAGGAAGTCCTTCTCTTTCCTGCTCGAGAACGCTGATCAGGGAGAGAAGTGCAGCACCCAGGGGAGCAGTAAGTATGGTGAGTTTGGTGCAGTCACGCCACACTATAGTTTTATAGTTCTAGCCGCCACTGGTGAAACCGGTTCAGGGTTGCTTGTGTTCCGGTTCACAGTGGACCTGGCCTAGAAGTTCGAGCTGGATTGTTCTTATTGGAGCAGGGTCAAGACTGATTTGCGTACGGCTGGGTCCAAACACAGGTGGTATGGTGTCCAAAACAATGATGGACTGGGATGCAGCCTGAGTAATAAGCAGTGGCTGAGATTAATTCAAGTATTTCATCCATCACTATTTTGTATAGTTTAGAATGTAAATGTTTGACCCAGGGGTGACCAGTGTTCTCAGAAGCCACACCCCCTTCCCCCACATTTCTCTGCACAGTTCATGAGTGAGCTGGGTCAAGACTTTTCATACAAGACTGTATTAAAGTGTCACACAGCAGCCTGATGTGACATTGAGAGACTGGTGCTGCAGACATGGAGACAAAGGCTGCATTGTCCCCAAAGTGGAGAGCCCTGATTTGCCCGGAGGCCACAACTGCCAGTGCTGAGAGACTTTCTGCAGGCACTGCTGCTGATGACAGGTACTGGCGGACAGTTACATGTCAGTAAGTCTATCCTTCGAACCTCTTGCCTAGCAAGGTAACCGCTGAGGTCTCCATAAAAAACAAAAACAAAAGGGAGTCATCGCTGTTAGCGTGGAAATGAAACTCATCTGTCGCACAGCCCAGATGGCCACAAACGACTAACAATGGAGCTTAGCCTTTATGTGAGAACACATCTGGTTGCAACTATTTGCTAAAATAACACTAACATGAGTTGCTTCGGATCCAGTGATACAATTTAAGACATCTGCACCTGATTCCAACCCCTGCTTAAGCCCATATTGTATTGGGGATGGTAATAACAGGATCTCTACCATACCTGGAGCGCAAACAGGATGTAGCACCTCACTTTTAGAATGCAACGTATGACAATTCGTTATCACTTACCAATTGGATTATGTAGTTTAAAGTTCAGCTGTGATATTAAAGAATTTTTGTTTTCCATAAAAAGCTGGAAATCATGTTATTGTGCCTGCTGGTTGACTGTTGAGTTCTGAGCTCTGCCTGGCACACTACCTCCCTGAGAAGTCTGTGACTGCTGCCCTCACTACCGGAGAGCCAAGTGTGAAAAAGTGAAAGCTCTGGCCAAAACTACAGTCGCAGTCTGTAACATCTTTAAAGACCTCTTATGTATAAACACAACATATTGCTTTGGCTTGGCTAGATATGAGTGTTGCTCACCCAATTCACAAATAATCCAGGAACTAAAAATAACTGACTGACCAGGGTGAATTTTCATTTCAATTCTTGAAGATGTTGAACAAAGTGAAAAGAGTCAATGAAGTATTTAGCAGCATTAGTTTTAGTTTGCAAAAATAGAATTTGACCAAAGGGAAAATGACAGTTTGCATAATCTATGTGGAAATGTGTTGAATCCACTACAACACAAAAATCTTTTTCAGATTATCACACGCCAGCTGCCACATGTACGAGACTGTAGAATATTCATCATTGTGCACTCCAGACAAAAAATAATGTATTAAACCACGTTTCTTTACATTTGCCTACTTCGGCTATTCCTAATCACCAGGAGATTAACTTTAGCAAGTAGTTTTAGCAAAGGCTCTGATTCGCAAAGATAAATATACATGTGTATATTTACTCACTTATAGATCTACTCCTAGATATAACTCACCACTTTTTTGCTACTCACCATTTCCGAGCTGAGATTTATACCTAGGTGTAGATCATGAGTACTCTGAATATTGACCCAGGGACCAAAAAATTATGGTATGTTGTGTGACCGAACCCCGCTTTGATGACAGCAGGGTAAGGGTTGAAAAGGGGAGGAAGATGGGTTGGGGATTTAAGGTGAATGTAGGGAAAGTGAAGCATGTACATGGTGTGGATAGTTAGTCATGGAATAATTTTGAGTGAATCGTTCCATACTGCCCTCTGAATTATGCCTGTAGTATCTAGAAGACACTAGACTTCTAGACACTGAGCATCTGAGTCTCTATCCCTCTACCTGGCTCTGGGGCAAGCCTTCCCAGCTTGTTAACCTTTGGCAAATCAAGTGTACAAAGGAAGCAACGATTATTGAATAGGAACGAAATACAATCTTAGGGCTCACAATCCCCTTATGTCTTTAGTCCCTTGTCTGTAAACACTAGGGATGCTTAGAAACTGGCTCAGTTACAATAGCCAATGCTATGCAAAATCCTTGGCAAAGACCCCCACAACAAGGTGTGCATTTCACTGAGGTGGACAGACACAAAAAGCCAACCTCCACCGCTAGACTTGGGACAGTCTAGCAGTGGTACTAGGAGACTTGAGTTTAATCCAGTATTTACCACTTTACCAACATATGCTGGTTGTGAACTCTACAAAAAATCTGGGCTGGTTCCACAGCACAGTGACATTTCTTTGGTAAGAGTAGCCTGAGACTCACCACCGGAACCACTCACACCTCAGTTGAATAATAAGTATGATGGAAACTATGGAACCAGAAGGCATGTTTTTTCCTATCAATCTGTCTTTCTGTTGTAACAGACTGTGCATTTCTGGGTAATCATCTTCTTAACATATTTCTCTGCTCCTTTTTTTTTTTAACAGAGCAGGAAAAACTTAAATCAAACTAAACGCCGATAGTAAGTATAGGATGAGAGAATAGGAGTGTAACCCAACAATCATTTGATTTTACCCATGGGGGAGAAACACCAAGACTCGTAGTCCACTCACTAAATTATGTTGTAACGAGAAAGTTATGAATCTTGAAACAAGGAGTCCTGCACTGTGGTGTTGGTACTACTGATCCACCAAAATGTTTGATGATAGTCAGAAACTTCTTATGCCTTTGTCCCTTAATTGTCATTATGTGAAAGAGCCACTGAAGCCTTGAGCCAAACTAGAGCCAGATGTCAGACTCTGGCTCAGCTCAATGTTCTCTTGAAGCCTCGATCCAAAATGAACTAAGCCTTCCTGTGGCTTCTATCTGCCACCCACGCGCTAACCGCATGTGCCAAGAATTGAAGATAAAGCATTAACACTTGAACGAAAGAGGGGAAAAAAATACCAGTCTACTAGCTGAATTGCACAAAGTGAAGTCAGAAAACCTGTAAGCAATCCTGGCTTCCCCACAGGATCATACTGTGCGATCCCAGGCAATTATTTCCTTTCAGTTTGGCTCCTTTTCCATCATTATCAATTTGAAAGGACCGTGAAATACAGGAGTTTAGGATGCGCACTGTAAGAAACCCTTCTGGTGTTTGATTTAACAAACTATAATGCTGTTCCATGTTATACAACTTAAGCTACCCAGAGGATGCACTTGACAAATGCCATGCCTCACTAATGGTATTGCTGTAAGGGCGGGGCAAGGGTCAGCCTTTGCTAAGATAGCGCCTCGGGCGAAATTAAATTTGGGGCCCTTCTTGCTTCTCCTCCAGTTTTCTCTCTTCTCTCCCCAAGGTATTCCCTTTAACCTTTTCTAATCTCTCTTTCTCTCAGACAAATTAACATTTTAAAATGCAGACTCTTTGATGCAATATGTTTATTTTATGGGTGTAAAGGACAGCAGTACTCATTATTTCTGTGCCCTTCCCCAGAGGATTAGATTTTCTGCTTCAAGGGAGTGAAGGACGGATTCCAAACGCCTGCAATGCTGAAGAAATAAAAGTGGGGTGAGGACACAAGTGGTGAATCTGGCTCAGAAGTGTAAACTGCACTTGAATCACGATGCTCACTGGACGCTGTGTACAGCACACATTTTTGCTTTTAAACGATACATGGAACCAGTGGCAGCCGGTGGCTTGAATGAGGCAGCGAGTTCAGGGCTACTTACTATTTATTGGTATTGTTTTCTTTCTGTGCTGGGCATGGCAGAGATCTCCCGTTGACGTCTCACTACTCCACTGCTTGCCAACTACAGTGCTGCCTTTGATGCACTTGTAAAGGTATCAGAACAATGCTGAGGAGGAGACTGTAGCATCCCCCAGCTCTGGAGCCCACGAATGACTACACCATACATGGAGCTCTGTAATATACGTCTTTATTCTTCGGCATGCAACCGTTCACAGAACGCACTGCGTCATAGACTTTATTGACCATGCCCAGATACACCACCCAAATACATCCCAACTGATTACGTAACTTTGTGAGGAGTCCACTTAGGACCACAAGGGTCCTACTGCACATGATCACAAGACACTACATCTCACGCTTTGTTAAATAAAAAATGCGGTAACATATATACATTAGAGTTCCTTAATGAGTCGTCGAGGTGCTCGCACCCATCTTCCAGATCAAGTCGTACGAGCTGAAGAAGTTGCATTGTCATCTGGTATCATAGATGTAAACTCAAGATGCTTGACTTGGGCATTCAAGTGAAATTGTCTCACTCGTAAGGTCTGGAGCCGAAGAACATTGAGTCAGATGCTTGAAATGTGACAAGTCTCTCATAACTGACTTTCCGGGACGTTGAGCAGTCATCATACATCCTTTACTAGTCACGACTCTCAGTGGTGCAGCATCAGTCTTGCGTTTCCGTTGTTGTTGGACTAGGACCAGGTCTCCGTCCTCTAAATCCATGTCCCAAGAGCATCGGCACTTATCTGCATCATCTTACTTTTGCAAGAAGTGTCCATAACACAAATGTCATCAGTGTCTATTACTCGGCTTGTAGTCCACTATGGTAGCTTTGTCCCAATGGCTCTCCCGAGCAGCAAGGTGGCAGGGCTTTCCCCTGTTGTAGAATGGGATGTTGACCCATGGGCACGAAGGGCTGGACAGAAGGCTGACTTGAGATATATTCCGTCGAGAGGCAGCATGCCGATTCATTTTCTTCAGGGTGCCCATAAATCGTTCAACAACGCAGTTTGCCTGTGGCCAGAGAGGTGTGCTTTTTTGATGCTTAACGTTCAAACGAACAAGAAAGTCCTTGAATTCTCTGCTTTTGAAGGGTGGACCGTTGTCAGATTTGAGGATGGAAGGAACATCCCATGCTGCAATATTATCGTACAGCCTCTCAATGACTTTGTCATGGGTGGTCGATGATTGATCTTCCACTAAGGGAAAATGTGAGTACTCATCAATAACTACCATGAGATGATGGCCATTGTTTAAGGGGCCAAATTAATCTACTGCAATTTTCTTTCACGTTTGTTTTGGAAGGTCAGACCTATTTAGCGAATGCTGTGTTGTCTTGGGAGATAAGCAGTTGCACACATGACATGCTTTTAGTTCCTTCTTGACTCGTTCATCAAAGCGAGGAAACCACACTCGGTCTCTGAGGGCACTCTTGGTGACACCATTCCACAATGTCCTTCGTGTGCCAGTTCAATAACTTGTTGTCTTAAGATCTCGGGTATGACAATCCTCAAACCTCTTAGTATAATACCTTCTTGAGTGACAGAAAATTCTTCCTCCACTTTTTTGCATTTTTGATATTCAACGTCATCTGTGAGAGGTCGAGTATGCTTTCTCCATGATTGCATTGCAATGATATCCTGGAGTCTGTCTGTGTCAATAGCAGCAATGATCTGCTCAATGGATAGAGCTGCACAGGTGCAAAGACTTTACTATGAAATTGATGCATGCTTCAGCCGCTTTGGACGTTCCAATGTGGCGTCTTTCTAACATCTTTTTAAATATTAATGATCGGTCCAGTAAACAGCAGCTCAAGTCTGCTGTTCACCAGGGGGAACATGTATAGGTCAGGAGAGTCGTTATTGGCCACCGAGCCGTAATTTGAGCATTCCTGGGGTACACTTTCATGTCTCTACCACCTCAAAATCAGGAACTGGAGCATCCTACAACTGAGTTTATGAGTGTAAAGTTACTGCCAGTAACTTTTCATCTCTTGGGGGAGCTCTCCGTCACTGGGGTGGAGATCTCCCTACAGTAAAGTATAGGGAAATTTGATAAAAACTTTAAAATATTTGTAGTTTTTTTTCATAATACTTTATAAATGCAAAATATTTTAACATTTAGTAATCTGGAAGTAATAAAATACAATTTGGCATTGCATTAAGTAATCAAATTAATTGTTTATTAAATAATAAGACAATTGAAATGTATTAATTTAATTAATAATTATTGATTAATAAACAATAATTTTGAAAAAGAATGGTCAAATATGTATTTAAATAATTTAAATACTTATTACATTTCAAAATACTTTAATCGGGTTTTTTTGTAAATTAAGTGTACTTCATTTATTATATATGTATATATAAACTCACTGAAAAAAACTAAAGGTTACAAGGACATTCTAGTTAGGCTCATATTTCACTTGTACAAAACCAGTGAAATTCAGCAGTTAGAAATATCTGAGCTAACTATAACTTACGCCCCCACAATGCACTGCTTATGACCTCACATATTACATCACTCATGACATGGCCAGTGACATCTCTGATGAAATCTCAAATGACATCACTGATGACACCATCCAGTGATTGTGAGTGTTTTCTAAAGGTTTATGATTGTTAAACATATATACTAAGGTACTACAAAAGTTAAATCAGTATACTTTGTGTACTACTGAGTGATACTATTTCTAACATATATTATGTAAGTGGCTGTGTGACTGTGTATATTCATGTGAGTGGGTGTGTGAGTGATTGGGTGTGTGAGTGATTGGGTGTGTGAGTGATTGGGTATGTGTGAGTGGTTGTATGGGTGAATAAGTGGATGTAAGAGTAGCTGTATGGGTGAATAAGAGGGTGTGTGATTAGCTGTAAAGGTGAGTGAGTGGTTGTGTGGGTGGCTATATGGGTGATTAAATGGATGTGTGTGCTTGAATGGATGTGTGAATGGGTAAGTAAGTGGTTGTGTGAGTGGCTCTGTTGAGCAGCTGTATGGGTGAGTGACTGGATTTGTGAGTAACTATACTGGGCAGTGAGTGGGTGTGTGAGTGGCTGTACGGAGGAATGTGTGGCTGTATGGAGGAGTGAGTGGCTGTATGAGTGACTGTATGGGTTAGTGAGTGGCTGTGAGAGTAGGTGCCTGGGTAAGTGAGTGGCTGTGTGATCAGCTGTGTGTGTGTGAATGGCTCTGTGGATGAGTGTGAGAGTGGTTGTAGGGGTTTGTGAATAGGTATGCAAGTGGCTGTGCAGGTGTGTGAATGGTTCTGTGGATGATGTCATCAGTGATTTCATTTGAGGTGTCATGAGTGATGTAATATGTGAGGTTATAAGCAGTACACTGTGGGGGCATAAGTTACAGTTAGCTGAGGTAACTAGAACTGCTGAATTTCACTGGTTTTGTACACGTAAAATTTGAGCCCAACTATAATTTCCCTGTAACCTTTGGTTTTTTTCCAGTGAATTTTTAAGTTTTTTTAATTCTATTGCCTAACTTTAACGTCCCTGTAACCTTTGTTTTTTTACTGAATTTCTATGGTTTGTTAATGTTATTTCCCAACTATAACGTCCACGCGGCAGGCATTAATTGTGGGTGGGGGGGCCGCACATGGAGGGGTGGTGGTAAAATAATAAATAAATAAAAACTTACCTGTCTGCCGGCCGCCAGGTCCCGCATTTTCTCAGCTCCTGCTTCTGTTCTCCTGCACTGCCTGAACAGGAAGCAGGCAGCCTCCCTCCCCTCCCCAAAGCCAATCACAACGCTGCAATGGCAGCGTTGTGATTGGTGGGGACCCCGTCCAGCCTGGCGCCTAAGGGGAGGCCATTTTCTCCATGTAGGCTGCAATGCAGCCTCCTGGCGAAAGGGCAGAGTGCGCATGACTGGTTTGGTGGCCCGAGTCATGCTCACTCAGGAGTGGGCACACCACTCCTCCGCTGTCCAGCCCTGCTCGTAGAGCAGCCCCGCCCACCCGCCCGCAACCAAACACTTCTGCTTTCTCGCAGTGCAAGAAGCAGAAACATAAAATGGTAGTTTTACCATTTTATGTTTCTGCTTCTCGCACTGTGAGAAAGCAGTGGGGCAAGGCTCCTCCGCCCTAGTGGAGGAGCCGCACCGGATAACGTCCCTATAACCTTTGTTTTTTTGGGTGAATTTCTAAGTTTTTTTACAATTGTATTACCTAACTGTAACCTTTGAGAGTAAGTGTGTGAATGTGTGCATGAGTGTCTCAGTGGGTGTGCGAGTGTCTCAGTAGGTGTCGGACTGGGTCCATGAGTGTCTGAGTGGGTGTCTGACTGGGTCCATGAGTGTCTGAGTGAGTGGGTCTGCGAGTGCCTCCATGAGTGTGTTTGTGTGTGTCAGTCTGTGAGTGAGTGTGGGTCCGAGAGTAGGTGGGTGGGTGGGTGGGTCTGAGAGTAGGTGGGTGGGTCTGAGAGTAGGTGGGTGGGTCTGTGATTCGGTGCGCGAGTCTGAGTAGGTCTGTGACTGGGTTTGAGAGAGTATGAATGGTTCTGTGAGAGGGTGCATGAGTGTCTGTGCGTGGGTGCATGAGTGTCTGAGTGGGTATACGTGTCTGAGTGGGTCTGTGAGTGGGAGCATGAGCATCTGAATGGGTCTGTGAGTGTGTCGGAGTAGACTTACTGTTTGCTCTCGCTTTGTGGGAGCGGTCAAAGCTCCCGCCAAGCGGGAGCAAACAGCTATGTCCCGGGGTGGGCACCACGGGACATAGAGAGCCAACCCTGGAGGTGGCGGTCTCTGGGGCCATTATTGGCTCCGGGGGTGGGGAGAAGGTAGTGCAGCCCCCCCTGTTTGTTCTTGTAGGGCCTGCCTCAGGGAGGTGGTGGTCCCCGAGGCAATATATATTTCAATCAAGCCCTGAGGAGGTGGCGGTCCCCAGGGCCATGAAAGGCCTATGGAGGGAGGCCTCGAGGCTCCTCTCCGCATATTTTATTAATCGCCTGGCCCGGAGAAGTGGCAGTCCACAGGGCCATTAGCAGCAATGGGTGGGGGGCCGTATGCGCCCCCTTCCCCATAATGTATATTAAAATAAGCTCCTAGGACTAGGCCCACCCGGGTGCTCCAATAAAAACAATTGCGGTTAACCACGTTGTTTATTTATTTTTTGCGACTTTTGTGATTTTGCGGCAAAATATATATATATATTTTTTTAAAAGCTGGTTTGCCCTGGTGGGGTATCTGGGGGACCCCAGCACCAGGCCTAGAGGTTCAGGGTATTCCTACCCTGCCCTCTTTTCTTTATATTTACGTTTTTATGTGGGACGTGGCTGAGGCAAAGTGCCAAAATGGCTGCCAACACTTCCTGGTTGACGTGTTGGCAGCCAATCTTATTTCAACACGGGGACTGTCAGATCTGCAGAGGATCTGCATCCCTAGATATACAAATTTGGTTAATATCATATCACAAAAAGCACGCTTTCTGGACCAAATGTAATGAAATTAAATATGATTTATAAAGCACAGAGCTACTCCTGAAAAGGAGTGTCCCAGGGCTAAGAGGTCAGAGGTGGCTGAAGAGATAGCAGACGCAGGGAACAACCTATCTGAAAAGCCAAGTTTTGAGATTTTTCCGAAACAGATATTCTGACGAGGATTGCCTGAGCTGCAATGGGAGGGAGTTCCAGAGCTTGGCTGCAAGAAAGCTAAAAGATCTTACACCACAGCGAGCCTTCTTAACTCTGGGAACCTGCACTAACAGTGCTTCTGAAGACCTGTGACATCACCTAAGGGAATAAGGGGTAAGAAGAGGATGCAGGTAAGCCGGACCAGTCTTCCTACAAATCCTATAACAGAAACATAGGGCTTTGAAGGAAAGGCGCTTCTCCACCAGGAGCCAGTGCAGTTTGTGAAGTGCCGTGCCTATTGATACAAGCTTAGAGAGGTTAAGCAGTAGGCGGACCACCGAGTTTTGAACCCGCTGGAGTCTCTTAATCCTAGCCTTAGAGACTCGCAAATAAAGGATGTTGCAGTAGTCGAGACAGGAGACCACAAAAGCTTGATTCACTGTCTTCTGGTCCAGTACAGATAAAAGATGCCGGCTCAGGCTGCGATTTGATTCTCGAATGTGAATTTGTTGTCGAACAAAAATTCCAAGTTTTTAACCCTGGGTTTAGGCTTGGGAAAGGAACCCAGAGACTCTGGCCACCAGGCTGGGGATCTTCTTGAGGGCTGTCTCCCTAGGATCAGGACCTCGGTCTTACCTACGTTTAACTTCAGGCAGTTAAGGTTCATCCATTGGGACAACTCTGATAGGCAAGCCCTAAAGGAGTCAGCAGCAGTGGCAGAGTTCTGTGACAAGGTGACAATTAACTGGATGTCGTCGGGGTAAGATATTATTTCAAAGCCATACCACACGATAATGTCTGACAGGGGGTAAATATATAAGTTGAATAAAGTGAGGCTCAACACTGAGCTCTGTGGGACACCCTGCGACAAAGCAGCCACCTTAGAACAGAAGGGCTTCTAGAGGACTTGGAAGGTGCGGCCACACACAAAAAGATGCCAGCCACTTTGAAGCCTTGTGGCTTACACCGTAGCCCCACAACCGCTCTAATAGGAGCCTGTGGGATACGGTGTCGAAGGCCGCACTTAAATCCAGCAGCAATAAAGCTGCAGTGTCCCTTCTGTCCATAGTCTGGCACATGGACTCTGAGGCTAACAAAAGAGCCTACTCAGTACTATACCAGGGGCCAAAGTCAGATTGTGTTCTATGTAGAAGATCCTTCTCCTCAATGAATCCTGACAGTTTCCAGTTAATATACTTCTCTGCCACCTTCGACAGGAAGGGCAGCAGAAAGATCGGCTTATAGTTCTCTGGCTTAGAGGGTTGCTTCCAGCTGTGAGGTACCTGAGCCATCATGAAAGAGCTGTTGAGCAGCTCTTTGAATACAGAGAGAAGTTCAGCAGATCCACACTCCACAATTCCCGGAGCAACCGGGTCGAGAGGAGAACCAGTCTTGATCGATGACATACAAATCTGCAGTTCATCCTCTTCAAAGGTTTTAAAGTGGAGCAGGCGGTTGCTTTCATTGGAAGGCTCAAACCACGCATACAGACAATGGAAATTTCTAGCTGCCTCTGGAAAAGAAGAATAAATAGAGGCGACTTTGTCTGAGAAACAATTCACAAGCGTATCGCAACACTCCTCAGATGAAGATGTTGCAACAGAAACTCGATCCAGCGATGTAAGCCTTTTAACAATAGAGAAGATTTCCCTAGCAGAATTTTGAGCTGACTCAATTTTATTAGCATAAAATTCATGCCGCACTTGCCTGATGTGACCATGATAGATTTTCAAAGCGGATCGATACGCCTCCTTGCTGGTCTGACCAAAATTCATACGCCATGTGCACTCACCGCGTTTACATGTCTTTTTGAACATGGCCAATTGCTCATTGAACCAGTCAGCTCTAGGTTTAGTTTTACAAGCTGTTCTCTCTACCGCTGGTGCAATGGAATCTTGTGCTCCCAGAATCCAATAGCCAACTTGAGTGTTGGCTATAGTGGGGCAACTATCAAGTACGGGACGATTCGCAGCAATGCGCTGTAGTGAAACTTGGGGAGGTAACCTTAGCCAATCTCCGAGTTTTCATCTTGACTTCAGATGTGGCAATGGAAGGAATATTATGCAGGGGAATCCAGAAGGGGATGGGCTCTGTGATTAGACCAAACCTAAGGTAGAGGGAGGTTAACTACTAAATCACCAAGATTTGAGAAAATAAGCTACCAAGACCTAGCTTTCTGCCAAATTTGGTGTAATTTTATCCAGTGTTTCGGGCTGTATGGGAAACTGCATGGGGAAAACGTGTTTTGGGAACCTCCCCACCCCCTTTTTCTCAGCCCGCTTGATGGATCACCCTAGAACTTTCAAGACAGCAGTTGAAGTGAGTGGCAAACTAGTTTTCAAATTTCGTTAGGATTCGTCAAACTGAACCAAAATTATTGGTAACATAAAAAACGCTTTTCCTATAGAAATTAGGGCCTAACTACAACTAACTACTGGTGACACACACTCACATAACCACTCATACACCCACTCACAGACCCACACAGCCACTCATGCATGTGCCCCCCTACACCACAAAATGTGCTGGACCCCAGCGGGTAGGGTCTCCAGGTGCGATATCAGCCCGGGGAGGGAGGCTGTGTGTCCCCTCCCTATTAAATATGGTGGCAGTGTCCAGGGGATTGGTTTCCCAGGGTTGATATTGGCCTGGGGAGGAGAACTGCGTGCTCCCCTCCCCCTGAAATATGTTGCCAGGCACCAGGGGATGGGGTCTCTAGGGCCAAAAGCGGACCAGGGGGGAAGCCTATGCCCCCATCCCCCTGAAAAATGCACCAGGCCATGGAGGATGGGGTCCCCGGGGTCAAAAGTGACCAAGGGAGGGGGCCCGCAGGTTGGCTGCCTTTGGGGGGGGTTCGCCACAGGCCTTGGGCCAACCCCCTACTGCACATGGCCAAAGGCCGTCCGCAGCGTGGGGATGACTGCATGCGGGGTTTGGTCTCAGGGCCTGACCGTAAGCCAAGCGGCGGCAGTTGGATTAACGTATGGTAATTAAATATCACTTTACGTAAATAAAAAAATTAATTGAAATTAACAAAAAAAAAAAGAGGTTACAGGGACGTTATAGTTCGGAAATAGCATTAAAAAAACCATAGAAATTCACTGAGAAAACCAAAGGTTACAGGAACGTTATAGTTAGGTTCAGATTTTAAACACATAAAACCATAGAAATTCAGCAGTTATAGTTATGTCAAAACTATACCTAGTGTCCTAAGGTAACTATAACTTGTGCCCTCACCATACACTGCTAATTACCCTACATATTACATCGGTCATGACATCTTTCATGACATCATTGATAATATCACTGCATCATTTGCAATAAAATTATTGATGAGAAAACTGTGCATGGCGGGGACACAAATTATAGTTACCTTAGGGCCTGAGTTAGTTATTTGAGATAACTAAAACTGCTGAATTTCTTTGGTTTTATCTGTTGCATTGAGAGTAGGCTATGATCAGCTTAATTGTAATGAACACCCTTTACACATTCTAGAACACACTGCTCCGGTGGTGGACATCACTAGTGTGTTGTACATATTATAAACAGACTCTTGGGCAGAGACAAACCCTGTTACATTTACCAGCTCACAGTTTTCCTCCTTTTCTCTTCGCTTCCATTTAAATTTTAGGAATTTGAAGTGGATCATGGAAACATATAATAAGGCTTGATTCAAGGATCAATTACTAACTTGTACCTAATTTTGGAAATCTAGGCCACAATGTGGCCTTATTCTGGTCTGCAATGATATTGCCCTATTGCCAATCAACCCACCCTAAAACTCCTACTAAAACTGGAAGGTTTGGTGAACAATACTACCTACACTTATGTGCATTCTCAGAGGAGCAACCCCTTTTGCACCTACATTTGTATTTTACAGGAGTACCTTCCAGTGTTTCACTTAGTTGACTATCTGTGGAATTCCTTGCTGTCTTCAGTCACGATCATAGAGTGTTGTGAAAAATGATGATGTACCAGAACTGAAAGCAGATTGCACATTAGGTTGGGTATGTTCAAATAAGGGAGGGGGGAGAAAATCACATAATTTTAAGAAAACCCAGTCCTGACACTCTGCACACATTTCAGGAAAGGGAGGCACTGTTTATTTTAAAGACAAGTGCATGCTAGGCTCCCAAGAAGTGAGGGCATTGTAAGAATGTCTTAATCATCCCAGAAACTTAAAATGTCCCCTTCACATGCCTCATTTTTCCCTGCTCAGTACAGTCAACTGATCCCACCACCCCCACCGCAGCATGCTCCTGGCTAGGATAGCGTAAGGGAAGTACATTCCTGACTCGACTTGTTATACAGTTCAAGATGAGCCTTCTACCTCCTTCACAATCAATGGCAAAGTAACAGAATTCCTTGACTGAATGAGATAGATAGGCAAGATAGGTAAGATATGTAGGTAAGATAGAATAGATAGAATAGGGATTACAAGTTATGTCATACCCCATCCGGTTTACTGACCTGTTTCGGTCCAATTTCTGAGTAGCATGCTTTACCCCTTAGCCTGTCTTCTTCTGTCAATCCATCAATAAGAGTCCTACTCTATAATTTTGGGATGTACCATGTATGGCACTGCAGATGGGTTTCTCTTAGACATCCCCACAACAAATTTGTGGTCTTATGTGTCAAACATCAAGCTTCCCAAGTAGTGACCCCTAAATCAATAGAAGACTATTTGACTAGTTTATTCCCTTCCCTTTGGTCCACCCATGCAGACAAAATAGGACAAATATAATCTCAGCAAATAGTGCACATCTGGATGAACCAAAGCTATTGTCCAAGATGTTACAATCCTCTGCAGGAAGCGGAGGAGGGCATTCAGCCTGCATTGTCAACCCTTAATAACCCACAGGATTAAAGTCCCCAGCATCAGTCAATGTATTAACCCCATTTTATATGTTAAACAACTAATAAAGAAGGAAAGTTACTGCTTTGTGCAAATTCTGCCAGCAGTTAACACAGTTCTCCTGCTTTCCCAGTTATCCACAATCAGGACTTGCTTACATACATTAAACACACAAAAGGTGATGGAAGGAATGCTTGCAAACAGTCTAATCACTGGCAATTGCTCGGGGTAGCATTCCAGCCCATCGTTTTTTGCCTACTACTGCATCTCATATTAGACCAAGTCATATGTCTTGGTCCTCCTCCAGTAGGAACAGTCCAGTACAAACCGCCAAGCCAGGTCCTCTCTGAACCAGAACACAAGCAACCCAAGACCAGTTCCAGCCTTCAGTCAGGTGCAGCTTAGTTCCAAGAAACACAGTGAGCAACAAACCATTCTACAGTAACATATTTCCCTGCTCTAGACCTGTGCTCTATTTTCTTTTGCATCCCCCATCTATCCCGATAGCTAGCTCCGTTTTGTATTAACACTTTAGGGGTTTCAATTCACATGGACAAGGTACCCCAGGGTATATAGAATCACCCTCTCTCTTGTTCCAGGTCCCAAAGGAGGACTTGGATAGCAATAAGTTTACAATGGGGTATTTATTAATGTATTATGTAGACAATATTTTCTTGGCCTCCCCTTCTTCGAAGGCTCTCAGGGAAAACTTCTCAACTTTATTAGGAGAGCTAGCACAGCTGGGGTACACAGACTCTCGAGAAATTACAGATGTGCTTGCCCAAGCAAATTCATGGCATTTGTCAGCGTCTAAAATAGGTGGGATTGCCAGGTGCCCTTTCCTCACTAGTGTCTCCCAAATACGAACATTTATATTTATGGAAGGGTAATACAGTCAATTGTAATTAGGATATGCCTCCTTAGTCAACTTATTTAAGAACTCACCCCTTTGCGCACACACACCACTGAGCCTTTGCAACAGACAATCATTCACTACGTTATCGCAAGCCCTATTCTTGTCCCCCGCTGTAAGTCTCCCAGATCATTCTGAGCCAGTCAGCTTGTTGTGTCAAGAAAAAGGAGGATGTATTTATGAGCCACCAAGATAGCAGTAAGTCTGATGTGCATGTTAATATTACATATCACTAGGCTCACATCATTTGAAGTTACTAGGTTGAGTCAAGCCAGAATGCAAAGAGCACTGGGGGACTTGGGGACTATGAATACTGCCAGAGTAGGGTAGAGCACACTAGAATATTTTGGGGAGTGTTTGGTAGCACCAACACAGTGAACTTTACTGTAGTGAATGAGGAAGCGCACAGAGGTCAGGACAATCAGGATCTGCTAGCTCCTGGCTACAGGAAAGATCCTAGGAGGAAAGTGAGGTAACAAATGGACTAATTATGGAACATGAACCTGAGGCTCCTTCAGATGTTCCAAGAAACAGTTGAACTGCAAGTGCAAATTCACCTCACAAGCAGAAGACCCAATCTTTGGTAGGTTCAAGAAGGCTACCAACGAGACTGTATGACCAACAGTGTGGAGCGTATGACGTGAAGAGTACATTAAAGGTCATGGTGCATTCCATCAGAATTTGCCTGTAGCCGAGTGCCATGTGACCAGGTTCAGAGTACAAGGTTTGTCATACCAAAAGTGTCACTCGAGCTACTGAATCGTGACGGCTTGATTCCGCACTCTCTTGTTCTTTCATCATTCAGAGCAAATGGCCACCTTGGAAGTCTACAATTGACGCAAGGGTACCAGTCTGTATTAGTAAGGGGCAGTGCAGCCCCTCACTGCCATGCTGGTGGAGTAATTACAGCTGGTGTCTTCCCTGTATCTTGAGAATAGCCCCTACGTCGGCACCCACACTTGACAATGTCATCATTTATCTATTGCCTCGTCATGGAGGTTGTGGAAATAAAATAACTGATGGAGAACAAATACTGAATTTGGAAGAGAGCCATGACACATTTGTGGGCATCCGGAAATGGCGGGTACTGTGGAAACTCAGACATAAGACTATGGTCACTGAAGAAAGCGTGAAAGGCAATGGAGGACTTTTGCCTGGAGGCAAAGGTCCTCTCTGTGCTAGCATATTCATTTGTCTTTTTCTCCTAGCCTGGTACTAAGACTTTGTGGCAAATTCCCATTACTCCCCCTCTCTACAGAATGAAAGTGGAGTTGAAGAATTAGAAAGAGAAGTAAGGTAGGAAGTAAGGAAGGCATTGGATAGGTGGGGTTCAAATTCAATAGTTATGACCCTCACCTATTTATGAATGAAGTGCTCTATAAACGAAGCAAATGGACATTTCACTGAATACATTGCGTGACAAACTATAGGTGGCATTATACAGAAGCACAGATGGTGGGATTCTCTTTTCTCCAGGTGAGATTGGTGGGGGCTGGGGCCCAGGACAAGGGATCTCTGTTACAATAATACTATACATCCTGGTTAGGTTTTGCATGAGACCAGTACTATGTGTTTTATCAGGCTACCTGTGCTGCATTACCAAAAGGGAGTTTAAGGAAAGAAGTTAGAGAACTTTGGAAGACATAAGAAATAATGGATGGTAAGTTGAGGGGAGGGAGAGAGATGCAAGGAAGAACTTACCGGGCCCGAAAGCAGACTGTGCACTCGGTTAGTTATATAATGTGTACATGGTGTTGTGAACCCAACTTCTCAGTGGGTGGGGAGGCACACCTGGGTATAACTCCTAAGCACAAAGGAGAACGGACAGGCCTCTCTCATTCATCTCAAGTTATGCTCTTATACATAATGAACGTTTGAAGAAAGATGCTCCTGCCACAGCAATTCTTATTTGCAGGGGATGCATCGCATATGGATACAGATCCACACTCTGACTCATACAAACAGAAGAGTCACTCAGTTGTTGTTATTTTACAACAGGAGGTTATTATGCACTGTTTGGGTCAGCAGTGCCCTCTGGGACTTCGATAAAAGTCCGTCTTGTCCACCCCAAAGCTAAATGAGTGGTATGCCGTTATATACACTTCTCTGGAGCTAAAAGAAAATGTTGCAAGAAACAATGTTTTGTGAGCACTATTGAGTAGTAAAAAGCAATGTTTTGGAAACATCTATTGAGTATTTATTCTGTAGTAGACATTATGTTGAGACATGAAGAAGTGATCAGCATATTGACATCTAGGGACATTAGTCCTAGTTCTTGCTCAGATAACAACCAAGAATGATTGCCATATTATTTAATTTAATGATGGTAATTAATGCCATTTGTTATTGTTATGTTGTTGTTTAGCCTTCTGAAATATTATTTTGCAAGAGCGGCTGAGAAATGAGCAAGCGTATGACCAAGAGTGCGAGATCACGCAAGACTGGGAAAAGAGAAATCTTGCTTTCTTGCCAAAATCCCATTTGCCATCATGGACTCTGCAAGCTTGTATGGATAGGGATGAGTGGGTACTCCCCCAGCGTTCTGAAGACTCGAAATCCAACAAACTTCCTAATGTGGCGAGTCTCTGAAGTAGTGTGGATTCAGTTGATGTGATCCTAATGTGGTGAGTTTCTGAAGTATTGTGGATCCAGCTGATGAGATCTCAATGGAATCTCAATGGGTGTGGATCCAGTCGATAAGATCTCAATGGGTAGAATGGGATATCCCCATTGGTGTAATCGATTCACAGTAAAAAGGCAACTGTAAAACATTAAACCCAGAAAGCATAAACTTGCAAAAAGAGAAACTCTGAGATGATAGAATTTTGGGTGAACTTTTACTACTGAGCTAGAATGTCAAATTTAAGTTTTACTTTGATGCCTATGAAAAGGAAAATGCTTCTAATTTGGAAGGAACATGGTTCAACAGTTCCTGCATTTCTAGATTGCAGTTCTAAGTTAGAGAACTTCTTTCCACAGGTAACTGATGATGGGTGCTTATATTCAATTTACAATTGCTATGGTCATAAGCTATTGATTACAGATACCTCTAGTTCCAGGTCTCCTTCACCGCAGTAGCTGCCCTAATACCCCTCCCCTCATCTGACCACTCCGAACCTCTGGTCTTTTAAATATAGAGTTGGTGTTGCCTGAAGGTGGGCATTTTGAAGGAACTGCACCCGAGGAAATTTGGACCCTGGCAATTCATACATGTGTGTAGGAATGCTGGTAATTCTTATTTATGGGGTTCTCTGGTAACCAGCTCGCCTAGACGAGCTGCAATTGTTAGTAATTAAATTAATAAGTAAAGCTAGAATAAACTGAGCTTGCTTTCCTTTAGGGGCATTTAGAGAAGAGAAAGGCAGGATATAGTTGTAATCAGGGTTGACAATTAATACCAGGCAACAAGGCAGAACCTACACGAGGTCAGCAGCAATAGAACCTATTATACTAAATATGCTGAAAAGAGCAGAGAAAAAGCCCGTAAGCAAACACAGCCAAGTAAGATGGATAAATTCGGTCTCTTTTTCAATAATCTACTAACTGCAGAAAGGAATGATTGTTCTGCTGCGGCATTTGACATGAAAATAATTCCATGAGTTGAAGTAACAATGTCAGATGTTTTTAAAGCAGCCCATGTCTCAAGCACATGCTTGGAAGTTAAATTTATTAGGATATGAACAGGATCAGAGAACACCCAAGGAAACTGATGATGAGGGTCACTAAGATGAATAGTAAATATCCAGAACAAAAGACACCATTACTGAATTTTAGAATCAAATCTCTGAAGTACACCTTTCTATATTAAGCTTTAACATTTCTATGCAGTGCTACAGAGAATTGGTGGGCCTCTCTCAGAAGAAGCAGGAGATCTACATTGGAGTTCCAAGAAATCTTAAAATTGACAGACCTTTCTAAATATGTTAAAACAGAAATAATGTATAGGATCCTGGGGGGCGCTAGAGGGCGCCAAGCAAGATGGCCGCACCGATGTGAGGCTCCTGCAGTTCGGGGACATAATCCGCTGCCAATCCGTATTATTCCGGCATATAATGCAACGGGGACTACCTCCCAGGCTCCGTTAACGTCCACGCCATATCCTGAGCCCTCAATAACACCGGGCTGCGCCCTGCAGGCAACGAAAATCATCGCTGACCGTCCCCGACCACGCTGCTGGTAATGGCGACAGGCCGCGCGGCCTGGACTGACTCGCACGTAAGGGGAGCTGGCTGCTGAGACCGGGGGCCCGCGGCTACACAGCGACGAGAATCGCACGCATCATCTGCTTCGCTGACCCCTGGGAAGCACCTGGACGCTATCGCTTGCTGGCTGGGAGCTCGCTGAGACGGGGGCCTCGGGGAGAAGGAGGCTCGCCCGGAGCGGGGCGCTTGGGGCGGATCGAAGGAGCCCTGCCGGCGGAAGCGGAGGTGAGTGCTGCTGCAGCCCCCGCGTGCATCGCCCGGCTCCGCTGCTCCGGGGCAGGGAGAGCGGCGCGCACAGCCCGAGGCGCTGTCCGGGAGCTCCGAGACACGACCTTGCGGCCCTCTGCGGAAACCAACAGCCCCAGGCCTAAACATATGCGGTGGCACGCGGAGCGCTACGGAGCTGCCCGACCCCTGCTGACCTTGTTCGGATGCGACAGCGCTGCGTGAGCGCTACACAACCCTACCTTCCTTCGCTGCGCTCCCGGATCCATCTGGGGCCCCTGCTGACTCCGGAGGGGAGTATTGTAACTCTGCCTCCCGTGCTGGAGGGAAAACCCGAGCTGCTGCTTCCCCCTGCTGGATCCGACCCCACTGCGGCCTAGCTGATGAGCAAGAGGCGCCTGCACCAAATCTGCTTCTTATCCAAGGGGCATTCTAACCAGGGGGAAAAACTACATGGGACACCATAATACGCCTGCAGGCTAGAGCTCACTGGAAGCACATACTCCCCCTGCGACTCTGCTGCTGAAGACACCGTGAGCACAGATACAGGGGCAGCGGTTGATAGAGCATTGTGAGGACTCAGCGGGCTGCGCTGCACCTGGAGACGCACCAAGGCGGCCGCCCCTACGGCCCGCATTCCGCGCACTGTCACTGCCGGACGGCAGCTACCACCTGCTGCGAGAAGGAATCACTGCATCGCTTACACAGAGCCTGCACCACTGGGGCTGTACGTAGGGAGCACCGCCAGAAGAACGCGAGGCCTACCTCCCCCAGCTGGCGAATCGAGCAACGCTTCCGCTCCGCGCCATAACCTCTGCGGGACCTCCACCTGGGGCACGGCGCGAGCCTCCTTCTGTCTCGGCTCAGTCAGGAACTACTCAACCTACCAACTATGGGTAAACCGGACGGAAGACAACCAAAAATTACCTTCGATACCCAAAAGACCTCCCGCTCTCAATCAGAGCCAGATGATGACCGCGCGGAGGCTCCAACAACCTTAACAGCGGACTTGAAGGAACTGTTTCTTGTAATGCAGTCAAGCCTCACGTCGATAGAGTCCAAAATGGACTCTATGTCAGCCAGAATGGATGGCCTTACACAAAGAGTTGAAAAGCATGACGACCGTCTTGCTGAGGCTGAAAGGCGCATATCCGACCTTGAGGACACGGTCAGCACCACCACCACTCGCACCCTTGATATGGACAAAGTACTGAAAGTCATAGCTGCCAATAACGAAGAATTGGAGTCCCTTTCGAGGAGGAACAACCTCCGAATCCTGGGAGTGGCAGAATCCACGGCCACTGGAAAGATGGAGACATATGTGGAGAGCCTGCTCATTACCCTATTCGGCAGGGAAGCATTCTCAGCAATCCTTGTGGTGGAAAGGGCGCATCGCTCGCTGGCGGGCTGCCCACCTCCGGGAGCCCCCCCGCGACCCATCATAGCGAGGATATTAAATTACCGCGATAGGGACACAGCCCTCCGGATCTCCAGGGAAAAAGGACGTCTCAACTATCAGGGGATGGAGATCTCTATATTTCCCGATTTCACCATGGCCGTGCAGGAGCAAAGGCGGAAATTCCTCCAAGTCAAGAAGAAACTGCAACAGTTCAACATCCCATACGCTATGCTCTTCCCAGCGCGTCTAAAAATCACCTTCCAGGAACGTCCACACTTCTTTACCAATCCTCAACACGCTCTGGACTTTATAAAAACCATACCTAAATCACAGGAGGGCCGCTCATCCCCGAGAAACCGGGTGGATGAACAGGAAGGCGCATCCGACATTGAATAGCCTTGCATAATATGGCAGCGTGACCTTTTGTGTCTGCCACTGGGTCTTTTGCTGACCCTGCGACACTCCTACACTGCTAAGACGGAATATCAGATCTCGCCGCCTCATACATATGTGCCGGCGACTCACCTACATTGGCTCCCCACCAGCTCGACACCATGCTGCCCCCCCGTGCTCACCAATCCGTGTAGCTCTTGCAATGCACGGACATTGACACGACATAGCGGGCTGGATGCCAGCACATTTGTACTCATCCGACTGTAACTTCCGGACGGAAGAATCTGCAGGAAGGGAGCGCCTGAATGGAACCCTCACTCACGGAGCAACGTCGGAGAAGTTGGCAGAAGCTACCCAACATCTGCAACTCTGCGAGAGGACTGCCCCACTTTCGTGGGCCAACATTGACTATAACGATGGCCTACACCGAACTCTTACCATGCCAGACTACCATCACTATCCCCGAACACCCTTGCTCCTGGGAGGAGCACCTGGACGCCCTCTGGCCGCTACCCACCAGGTGAACCCTACACTTTACTGAAATGGGATTTAGTTTAATGCAAAGTCCCTGTTGGGACTAAATCGATTGAAATGGGAAGGGTGGGGGGGGGTAAATGTCACGGCAGGATGGGATTGCTGTTGTGGGAGGAGGGCGGGTTTGGGAAATGTTATGTTTTTGTTAAGAAATGTTCTACGCTATTGCGATAAGATGCTGATGCGACACACAATGACACACGCCGGTACGTACGACCACTTCACTCTACTGACTGCATGTTGGAATCCCGTCCTAACATACTCAAATATAACTTTTTGACTTGGAATGTGCGAGGGTTGGGGGATAAAAAATAAAAAAATGTATAGGATCCTGATTGATCAAACCACCGGCAGGAAATCTCTGAGGCTATATATTACATATGCTTCAATCCTCCCTTGAAAGAGGAGAGATGTGCTATGTTTCGCTCTTATGAAAATCATTTAGAGGCAGCAGTGAGATGCCAATTTGGTCCTTTTCATCATTTAAAATACATTTTATTTCACTATATATAAAGAAGAACTATAGCAAAAGTTTTTCGTAAACACAGACAGACAAATATGCCACCAAGGCGACAAGCATATGGCACAGAAAGATACTGGCTGAGTGCGCCATATTCAAAATTGAGGCAGGAAAACATTTTGGTAGAGGGTGGCTGTGGACAACCACTACTGAAGAATAAAGGCCCAACTCCACACATTTTATAGCAGTCATTGGCACTCCAAACTAACATTGTGTCCAGCTGTCTCACCCATCCCCCTCCAATCACTGAACATGTGCAAAGCCATGGCAGTCCATCTGATCCCCATCCCATATAACTTGACAAACTTGCATGGGCAGCCATGACTGGGGTGCGTGATCTTTTTCAGTCACCATGCCGCAATCCATTTTACCACACCACATACCAAAGTCCAAGACCGTCTGGCTACCCCATAAATGAGATACATCTGTCTCTCAGTAACCATCAACCCAACTGAACAAAAAAAGTTGAGGGTATCCAGCTGGGCCATTATTTCCCACTAGTCCCAAAAGAATCCTTTTAGCAGACCGGGGGGAAACAGATCCTATGATATGACACACGCTTAACAATTCTTTCCCAAAAAGCAGTAAATCAAAAGACATTGCCACTGTGTTTACAGGAAAATCCCCTCCACAGTCCTCAGGGCATAACTATATGGATTCCTCCTTCAAGTGTTTACGTTGAACGTGTGTGCATATATTCTTATTCTTTCCAGGGAATTTGGCCAAGCTGAGTGTCAGGTAGGTAACTATCTAGGCCTACTAGAGAATAGGAACTGGGAGGAGTTTAAGAGTAGCTCTTTTTTAGTCCAGTTGAGACTCCATCACATTACTACACACAGCATTCCAAGCTTGAACAGCAGCCCTGGCAGGCCCTGAAAAGGGCTCCTTCATGCCCTTTCGATATAGAGCTGCAAGGTATCCGCAACCTCAAAAAGCTTGGCAATCTACCATTAAGGTGCGTTCTTCTCTGGGGATAAATGCCCATTCATTAGTCAACTAGGAGGCCCAGTAGTAATTCTGCTGAACCACAATTCCGGAGAGCGTAAGAAAATCTGGAGACAGTGGTCCTCTTAAATAATGCTGTGCGTCCCAGCAAGGAGAGATGGAATTTCCTCCAATGCCCTACCCTCCTATGTAAAGCGAGAAATGGTCCTACCAAGATTTTCTCTCAAAAGAGATATGCATACGATCAGATAGTTAAGCAGAACAAAACAGATGGCCAACTCAGGTCAACAGTGACCAAATAGTTCTGGAGGGCTAGTTTCTTCGCCCCATAGGCCTGGTGGAGACGCAGCATTCTAGCATGCTCTCCCGGGTCTCAATCCAGTCAGCACCCAAATATCCTATGGCAGATTGTATAATAACAAGGGATGTCTTGTCACAGCTCAGATAGAAGGGCACCCCAACTATCACAGCCAGTGAACTATGCCAGAGATGATGTCTCAGTTAATAAGGCAGCAGAATGGGGCCAACCCAGACTGCAAATTCTATGCCCCAGGGCCAGGCCTAAGTTCTTGAAAGGAGGCCAGATCCCTCCATAGGCAGAGCAGCTAAAAGCCAGCATGGGGGTAATTCACTCACTGCACACCCACGGGTGGCCGGGATCCTCTAGTCTGTCCAGGGGATGGTAAATCCAGTCTCTTCAGGGCCTAATTAAGGCCCAACACGCATCACACGCCCGGCTCCCCTTACCTATAGGGGCAGGCTCTTCCAGCAGGTGCAGGCCTCACACCAGGAAAAGCAGGCCCCAAGCCAGGGGCCTCACGCCAGCCGCAGGCATCATATTCCTCGGGGAAAGTGAGTTCCCAGCCACTCCCTCAGCCGTCACCGTCCCAATCCCCAAGCGCCAGCTTGGGCCGCAAATCCACTCACCTCCAGCTGGGCACAAGGTGGCTGGTCATCGCAGCTCCGGTACCAGGTGGCGGGCCCAGCACCACACAGTTTCTGCCCTCAGGCTGCGTCACCTGCGGCATGCGGCTCCTGAAACGCCCCCCCCCTCCAGGCTCGGGTCCATAGCCCGTTAGGCATCTTATAGTCGCCGCCAATGCTTTCTCCCCTCCACACTGCAGGGCACAGCAGGCCGCTGCCTCTTCCATTCAATCTGGCAGCAGCAGGGCCCCAAGTAATGGGCGATTCGGGATGTGCCAGCATCCCGGGAGCGATCCCCAAGTCAGCCGCCGTCTCAGCTCCCCAGATGCTGCAGGATTAGAATTGGGCTGGCTCGGAGCTAAGTACTTACGTGTCCGCCATCTTTCATGGTCAAGCCACGCCCCCCTTATCTCAAAGAGCTACAGTAGACAGATTATTTTCTCAGTATGGTTTGCGAAAGATTAAAGAGGAGATAGAAAAATAGAAAAGTGGTAGTTCTTGATAATTTGCCAGTAATTAGTTTATGGGTGCATATTTCAGAAACTGTTTGCAATGGTACGAAGAGAAGGATATGCAACTATCTACCTCTCTTGATAGGAAGTTGGAAGCTTGAGTTCAGATCAAAGGAAGTTTGGGTCTTTCTTTAGCTTACTTCATTCTATGTGAACCAGGCTGTGGCAGGGACACTTACATGGGTGATGATACCCCTGGGACCAAGTTCCAGAAGGCTTTGTGCACCGGTCATGTGATTCTGAATTTTATTCCAAGTTATATCTTTGCCTCAAATAGCAGTTAGTGGGGGATTTCAGTGCTGGGTTTATCTGCTCATATTTATCAGGCATGACGCATAGCAATGCTGTGTGAATCCGAAGATTATATTCTTGGGTGTCCACTGTAAACAATATTGCAATAACACACAGCGGAATCACCAATGACCTTGTCAGTTCTATACAGTTGGCTGTCTGACAGAACGATAAGATCTTTTACGAATGTAGAGTTGTAAATTAGCATTATTAACCACTGCATTATTTAGGGTTTAAAGACTGGTTTGATAAAAATAAAATACCAATTTTCTTCACTTTATTGACCAGGTTCAAGCATTATAACATAAGAAAGTGGTAGGCAGGGAGAACTCATTCCTTTCCTCCTTACAACAACTACATCAAAGATTTGATGTGGTCCCAATTGGGGCCACAGAAAATTTGCTGAGCTTCTTGGTCGAACAATTTATAACCAGTTCAATTTTGCTGGAACCTCAAAGAAATAGGGCCCTCACTCAATGATTGCCCCTGAGGATCTACAACCCGGCTGCCCCAAGTGAAACAGCATTCAGGCGGACATTTAGAGACTCCATTGAAAATGACTGCAGAGAGAATTTAGGTTCAGCTGGTAAAGACGGGACAGAAAAACAACATTCAACACAGCATAGTTCCAGCCCCTACTGACTTTGATCACTAGACTGTGAGAGCTAAACAAGACGAGACTTCCATTCCTGACCAACCTACACCTTTTCTCGACAGTTGTGTTGTAGGACATTGCTAAAACTCCCAATTGCCACCGCTTTGTCATTCCTGAAAAGGTGCATTGCATCACTGAATTTCCTTAACACGCTTTATGTGACTTCACATAAAGTACTATAAATAAATCTGTGCTTGTGTTCTGTGGTACTATAAAGTAGGTCCAATAAAAATGTAATTTTGAGCAGAAGCCTTTTGAACTCCAAAACTGGAACAGAACGGAAGACCAGTCTCAGCTATGGTTATCTTACAAATTGTAAATTGTATCTTATCTCGGATACCCTCAATATTCTACCACACACCCTAGATATTCTACCACATGTAATGTTTTATTGGCCTCCTTTTTATGACCTAGTTCAACACATGTTAAAGGTGACTGAAATTATTAAACTCTTCATTGCTGCATCTAAGGCTCTCTAGACTAATGCTATGCATGTAGTCCGTGACTATAGCAAAGTAATGCAAAATGATGTGCTGGACGTACTTTGATTGGTACTGCTCTCATGGCCATTAAGCTACTACAACTTACCTCAGGATTGAAGAGACATCGATCCTTATGCAATACTTTAGGTGCATGCACAAATCTCTAAGCCATACAAATAGTTACGTTTGCTCTAGTTGCTACCAACAATTTTGCACTTGCCTCAGAAGCATAGGCACATACTATGCAAAAAAATGACTTCCTGGGATAAAATTATGATAGCTTGATTCCTACAAAAATATTGTAAGCCCTTCAGTGCTGCATTTGCCCTTCCAACTACATGAAACAAGCATTTGCAATGCAATAGGTCTCGCATTTAGGAGAGTTTGAGCTATTGGCATTGTAAATGACAATGCCTTTTATTTATGTGTTGATTTTTAAAACATAAATAAAAGGCATTTCCATTTACAATGCTAATAGCTTAAACTCTCGCAAATGCGAGACCTATTGCATTGCAAATGCTTGCTTTTAACTGTGTTATCGTGGCTTGTGGTATTTCATGCATGTAGGCGGAGGATTATGTTGCAGGGACCTGAGTGAGCCACAGCTCGATAGTGTTGTGCAGTATGTCAATTGCTGGTGTGCTATTGCAGCGCTACTGTGCCTGGACTGGTAGCTGATCAGTGTTGCGGGGTACCTTGTTATTTGGTGTTTACTTGTAGAGCGTGATCTGAAGCTCTCTGCATACCTCCGACCCCTGTGGCACCAGACTTCTTTTAAATGGCAGCATGGCTCGGTTTGGCGGCTGTAGAGTTGAACACGTGCCGCAGGAGAATGACCCCCTCATCGGGCTTTGGGGGGGGGGGGGGGAAAGAGGTTGAGAGCGAAGTGTAAGACCCAGACAGGAGTCCGAGCTGAGAGAGGAGGAGTAAGGAGTTGCAGTCTGTAAGGGGCTGAGTCGGAGCTGGGAAGCAGCCGCCGCAGTTTATTTCAAGCAAAAGGCAGTCAACCTACTCCCACCCGGCCACGATTAACAGCCCTGTTTACAGGGGAAGGAACCAGTGCTTCAGAGGCGTCAGTCCCAGACAGAGAGCGGCGGATAAAACAAGATCTATTTGTCTATTTTTTCAATATTATATGCTTTTAGTAACCAGCACGGCACAGGCGGCATGCTGCGCCGATTACTGAAAGCATATAATATTGAAAAAATAGAGTTTGGCAAGCCGCGCCGGAGGAAAGAGAAGTGCGGCTCGCTAAAGTCTATGCTTTCAATATTGTACGTTTTTCGTAAGCAGCGCAGCACGGCGCTCATGCCGCGCTGCTTAATAAAAGCACATAATATTGAAAAAATAGAGTTTGGCGAGCCGTGCCAGAGAAATGAAAGGCGCAGCAGCCATTCTTGAAGATAAAGGCGTGCCTTGCTACATAATTTAAAAACAACACGGCACATGTAGCATCTGTAACAAACGGTGCAGAGAATTAAAGCGAGGAGGTGGCTCAACATATAACGCTGCCGACTTTGGAGCTGGAGAACAGGGTTCGAGCCTCGGGTGGGCTGTATCACATAATCACATATAAATAAACGGAGATCTCGGAGGGGAGTGGGGAGAGACACCACTGCATCACGCGGCGCCTTTGCCAAAGAGCGCACAACGGAGGGCTCCTCTGCAGGGCGTTGCCATTTTGCTAATACAAGAAAAAAGTGCTTAGCGGCTAATTAAGAGACACCGTGTCAAGCCGCGAGTAAAAGATCCAGTCCGGGTGGGCGGGGCGAAAAGGAGACAGGGCGGTAACAAGGAGGGACTAAAAAGCCTCACTCACAATGGAAAGCCAGCGTTTACCATAAACATTGACGCAAGCCAATGAAAAGAAGCGGCGGAGCCTACACTCCACTTCTGAAATGTTATCGATTACAAGAAGCCACACAGAGCGAGCAGCGCATGCGCGCTGCAACGCTAGGCGAGACCTAAAAAGGGGTTCTGGCTGAACCAGTGTTGTGTAAAACCATGGCCCAAATTCCAATCCCACTGAACCAGCAGTGCATAAACAGCAGAAATACAGACTAAAGAGAACCTATGCAGGATTGACACACTAGGGCCAGGCAAGAACTGTGATAGAACCCAATCAGTAAATAATTGTTTTACTGTGTGGGGATTTGATGGTACTGTAGGGGTCAAAGTGTTTCATTAATCAAAATATTCCTTCCGTTTCCTTCCCGGTCTCCAACAAGAACAATATGCCTGAAGAGTTGGCAAAAAACAGGAATACCAGGAAAATACATCTCTTATAGTATAAGTACTTTCAATTTATGAAATGCGCCCGGGGCACTGGCAGAAGGTAAAGATGTGTCAGAAAGATACTGAACACATTCTTCTGTTCATCAAATCTCAGGAATCAGAAAAGTTACTTTTTAAGCGATTCAAGGACACATTGGGCTAATTACCAATTTCACAGATTTTACTTATTTTGAAGGACATAGGAATATTTACATATTCCCCTGAACTCCAAGATAGCCTGTAGTCAGTGTACCGGATTCTGATGAGGCCTGCAGATAAATTTGAAACCCTGGCAAAGGCCATGCACTTGCTATTGGGTTGAATGTGCTTTACACACTTATTGCTATCATTGAATCTAATCACCCTATATTGATATCAAACTGAGCATCGCCCAGCCCTCACTCCCTCCCTCCCTCCTGACCCTTGACTGAGAATTTGAAAGATGCAAACACTCCTTCATTTTACATCTCCAAGTTTGGGGAATAGCATAACAATTTCCCACCTCATCCTCTCTTGATCCTTTTCTTTGTTTCTCGGATGTTAAAAAACAGATCAAAACCATCTCCCAGAAGAAAATACTTCTGGTCCAATATACATATGGATGAAATCTAAGGCCAGTATAACATGCAAGGTCAGGATGCGCAGATTGAGTGCAGATGGCCTTGTAAACCCCTGGAGTGGTAATTTGCCAACTGGCATAATAAGCAAAACATTGCGCTCCATGCAATGGCTGCAAATTCTCTCCTCTATTACAGTTGATCGAGCAAGGCTTTTTGATGTTAGCACAAGGCTGGCCGAATTCAAAGCTGGAATGCTCCTAGCCATGCTATGTATTTCTGTAGGAATAATAGCAAAGAGTGGCATCCCAGTTCCCTGCCCCAAGATAAAAAAAAAGGTGATCAACCTCAAGTTTTAGGGCTTGCCTGAGAGAGCGCATATGCTGTTACTTGCAAGACATTTTGTAAAATAAAAGGGTCTTAGAGTCTGTCCACTGCTTATATTTGCTGGCTTCAGACACTCTTACTTGTTGGCTCCTGACTGGTCAGTGCGTGTTAGGTTCACTTTCTCCTTGTTGGTTTCTCCCTTCAATGGAGCATGGACCAAGAACTGATTGCTTCGTTTTAGGGCCCTCCCACTGCTCGTACTGAGATACTTTTTTTCTCTTCTTCCCATTGTTGTTGTTGCTTGCTCCTCCGTAGTGCCTCTGCATTGTTGCTTGCCTGTGTTTCTTCCCCTTCTCCCCCCTCCTATGTTGCTTACCTGTTGTTTTTCTTTGACTCATACCCTCTTCCATATCATTGCTTGGCCCTTTGTTGCTTGCCCCACTTTCCTTGTTCCATCCCGTCACCCCTCCCCTGCGGATGCTTGCCCTATGACAGCCGCACTCTTCCTGACACTAAAAAACACAAAAAAACACTGACAATCCTAAATAGCTCTTAGACAAGCCAGCACTATTTTGCTCATCAATGTGTTTTAGCTATGTTGTACAGCAGTGCGGCTGCTGTGCAGAAGGGTTGAAATGTTTTTTGTTTTTTTTTAAAGCATTGACTCACCAGACTTGGCCACATTATAGCCCTTTTATTTGTTTTACTTTCAGCCATGCTGCACAGCAACTGCGCTGCTGTAGAACATAGCTAAAAGAAAAATGCTCTGCAGAGCCAACAGATCTCGCATAGGCGAGACCTACTGGCTTTGCCAATGCGTGTTCAAAGGGTTTTCAATGAGGCAGTAATGCCTGAACTTCTGCAACCGGATTCAAATTGCCTTTTCATGAAAGTAAGAAAGCAGATTTATGACTGCTTGCCCAAACCTGCTTTCTTCTTTTTCCTAGAATCTCCATTGTTTGCAAAGGGCTGGACCTTTAAAGAAAGTAAAAAAGCAGATGAGGCAATGCAGAGGGAGAGAGAACGAGAGCATCAAGCACCAGGAGGGAGAGAAACAGTAGGTTGCTGTGACGCAGTGAGAGGAAAAAAAAAAAAATCAGTGGGTGGGGTGATGGAGCACTGGGTAAAGACGAATAGTTAAAGTGAGGGAGGCTAGGATGGGCGGTATGTAGGACTACTTCTTGAACCTACTAATCAAAACCTAAGGGTAAACATTTATGGGCCAATGTATCTTTCCACGCAATGCCATGAGATTTACAGACAGCTCATTCAAGCAATGGTAAACCAAGAAAACACATGAACGAAAGCAAATGGTTGAAAGGAGGGGGTGGGGGGACACCCACAGCCCACTCTCTCTCTCTAGGCTTCCTATACTTTTTAATGTATCGATAACAAGCGGTCGCCTAATGAATTTTAAGGCCACTGAAATATTTTGATCTCGAAATAGGAGTTTTAATTTGTCAATTTATGTATACTAACTATAAAGTGTTTAGAGATGTATAACACATTACAGATTCAGTCTCTGCTCTACTGGCTTCCATATGTGAAGCTAACACTCAAATGATTCTGTCCCAATTCCGCTACTATTTCAGGATATTTCAGACAAGTGACTGACTGTGCCCTAGCCACACCAACATTTCAGGAACTGGCCTGACATGACACTCTGCTACACATCTACCAACATTCCAAAAGAAAAGATGTAGTGATTGGCTCTTTCCGAAGCTAGATTACCTCTAAGAGGTAATGAGGCAAGTGGCTAACACTAGTACCTGGCCTAAATAACTACCACAATCCAATGATTGGAAATGGAATAGACTTTGCTTTAGTCATACAGCCTCGATTGCACTAAAGCGCAAGGAAAAACACACAAAAGGGGTCAAGGCTAGGCCACGTTTGAAGTTCTAAATCTGCACAAACTCCTACAGTTTAAAGATATATTTTCATAAAAAAACAATGCATTCACCAACCACAGGCATCCGCCAGAACCAATGTAACTTGCACTTGTGTAGTTAAGTTTTGGAGTGATTTGGCAGGCTTTTAAGATGGGTGGCGTCTGTTTCAGGATGCTCCATGTTTACTGATTAATCAATAAGGTATTCAACTCAAATTACTTTGCAGAATAGGGTGGTTAGGATTTAAAATGATTTTTTTTAGGTCTGGTATTAGCCAAAATGTTTTGATTTACATGTAAATATGCTTACTTAAATGGGCTTTCAGCCAACCCTATACCGCCACTGTGTTTTTATGTCATTTACATTTTTCTTCCGTTCACTACAGCATACAGTATGGAGCAATGGGTCAGCCTTCTTCAGCAAAGGGATAACTTCACTGTGAGTGACAGCATTCTCTCCTTTCACAAGGGATACATCCACGCACAAAATAGTTTGCTTCTGTGCCAGGGCCTAGTGTGAAATTGTGAACTTTGAGACCAAAAATGTTTTTACCAGTTGACATGGGCCTGGCAGCTTCCTGAACAGTAAAGTTTTGCAAAACAACATGACAAAAGAAAACAAAGATTGACTAAGCTAAAATGCTGGCAGTCAAAGCCACACCTATTGCCTATGCCAATGCTTGTTTAATGTTTGGTCAGACGTGAAGGTGTCTGCAGTATCATTGTGAGGCATTAATGTTAAATACTGCTATAAGACTAAGGAGCAGTTGGACAGATATTTAACCGTGCCACTGCCATTTCATATCTTGGTTTCTCGAAGATATGTTGTAGCGGACCAGTTAGCAAGTAAATTACTTGGCGATGAGGTAGCAACTTTCCACCATCATACAGTCAGGTATCGTCGTTTTGAGTAGAAGACCGATAATTGCAGGAATGAGCAAATACGTAACAAAACCATGGGAATCTCAACAACTGCAATTATATTTAGGTAGTCTTCAGCAGTCTGGGTGGGAACTAAGGTGTTGAGCAGAGACACAAATATTTAATACACAAGCATGCATAAGAATGTTTAGCTTGCCGGGATTAGTTATTGCTGTGATGGCAGTGACTGGATAGTTAAGGCTAGGAGCAGAATCTTCACTCCTTGCAGACCCAAAACTGGCCGGCAAACAGTGTCACATCTTTCAAGCCTAAGGCTGATTTGCAGGGTATTGCTCGATGAACACAAATATTTCTCCTCTGCTTCACTGTGGGGTTTGTGGGTCCACACCAGACACACAACCTGTGCGACAATAGTCTGTGCCGAGAAGGATGAGGCGAGAGATGACCAGCAGCAGCAACATGAGAGAATAAAGGGATATACATTTCAGCAAGCTCTACAAGTGTCAAGTATGCCAAGTCAGCCAGAACTCATGGAATTAGGAGTGTTGAGGTACAGGGTACAATGCCAGAGACTTCCAAAGCATACAGTGGAAGAATCCACTCAGGAAATTTGCTAGCAAGACCAGAATTAAACAGTTTCTTGCAAAGTGCCTCATCAACCCAAAAGTAAATCATCCTTTTTTCATAAAAGCATTGTGTCTGCCCATAAAAATGCTTGCCACCTCAGGCCTTCCAATTGCAATTTCAGCAGTACCCCAGCACCTTAAAGAGGTCATTCAGTAGGGATACACATTATAGTATCACAGGCACGTTTTTAAACTGAAAATAGAAAAACATGAAAAGCCAGATATTGGAAAGAAGCCAAGCCAGTGGTCACCTTGGATCAAACATACAAAAATGCAAAATCGTGATGGTTGGTAGGTCACTGACCGACCAAATGCAGCAGCTTAATGCCAGTGACACAAGCAGCAAACAGCATCACAAAGAGAAAGCAGGTGAGATTAAGCAGGTTGAGAAGAGTATGAAACAGAGTGATTCTTGCATCTGGTTTGACCAAGAAATATTTTGCTTCTCAGCTAACCTTCTGACCACTTCGATTTATGGGCAGTAGATATGGAACAAGCATTGTCAGAGTCAGTAGGCCTGTGCCAATTGAGGTGAATGTGTTCTTTACTGTATTGGCTACATCTTAGATCATCTACACGTATCAGCTATTGTGTTTAAAAATAAATTCAGCCTTCAATGGAGTAATTATAGATAACCTATTTGAAAAAATGTCTAGAGTGTCCATAGAAGAGGACTACGGTCTGACGCGCACAGCTTAAAGTTGGCAACCAAATTTGCTGTTCGTCTCTGTTCAGCACCCTTGCTTGCCTACAGAGAAGGCACATTCAGCAGGTTCTTTCCTTGGACACTTGCATGTTATATTCAATATGCAGCACAAACTGAATAAAAGGAAATGCACACTATGCCGCACTTCCCCCAGAAAGGACAAGGAAGCTAAAAGAGGAGCCGGAGTTGAAGAGAGGAAGTTACCACCACCCTTCTTCTATATGTTTGTGCTTCATCCTTTTAGGTCAAAGAGAACTCCTTGTTCCTAAAAGTGAGAATCCAGGACAAGTAGTTTAGACTCAATTTGCTATTAAGTACACGGACCATGTACTCTATATACATGTGTACCACACAGATGTCATTGCTAAATAAGTGCAGCCACGTAAACTTCAAGCAAAGTTTGTAATATATAACACAATAAAGCACAAGTAAAAATGTATGTCACAAGTCGCTGTGTAAGGTTGTAATCAGTACACAAAAGAGGGAAAGCCTCACAACTGATGAACTCCTAACATTTTAAGGGGTCAAATTAACTGGTGTGTATATATATATGTATATATATATATATATATATATATATATATATGTATATATATATATATATATATGTATATATATGTGTATATATATATATATATATATATCAAAGTGGAAAGGGATCTGCACCCAGGTGAATTGGTGCGACTCTTGCATCACATGGATATATTAGTAGGATCCCCACCCACTAATACCACCAGTGGCATGCTTTATCATCGGATCCTTGCCCACTGAATCTAGTGTGAGTGGGTGGGCTCAACGCGGTTTATAAGCGGATCTCTTCCTAAAACCTAGGTGCAAGTTAAAAAAGCCTTCAGGGTCCTAATTTTTGTTTATTAATAAGGTCCTTTAGCTGGTATATAAACAGTGTGAAGTTCTGCGAGTGCAATGACCCATAACATCTATAGCTCAGTACGGTCAACATGTTTCAGCCTGTTACAATTGTCACTCAGGGTTACCAGGCTTTCTTCAGGACCAACTAAATCCGTAGATTTTCTACAGATTGTGTTAAATATCAACTCCTAATGCTGGTTTACACAGTACGCTAAACATGAAGCATGCAGTCTTACAGACCATATAGGACCTTTTCTCTCTAATGGTCTAGGATTCCTAAAAATTCAGGCTCCATGGGGTAGTGGGGGTGGGACGATCCCTGCTGTGACACTTACACCAAGGGACATTGTCCTCCCTTGCACCTATTCAGTTCCCTGCACTCCTCCGACGAATAGTTGTGTACGGTTGACAGGGATTTGGCAAAAACAGTGCAAGTACAATTTAAGTCTAATATTAGTACTCTACCGATATGCCCACCACCGTTTGGTACTTGATACAGGTCGTTTCAGTAATTTTAAAGAATGTGAAATTTGCAAAGTAAGTCAATTTTCATACATGTGGTATCAAAGAGTCAGAGCATTAGCTTATTGGGGGGGGGAGGGTTGGGTGAGTAATATTGCAGTAAGGCCACATGAGGTCTTACCTTGGCTTCCCAACCTTATAACAGTGTAACCCTATGCCAATCACTTTATATCTATGCACCCCTGCCCTGTTACTTAAGTTCTCAAAAGACTATCATCTCCCATTGCTAGTTTTTTTATTAGAAAGGAGGCCATGGATATCCTAGGATAATTTGCAGTATGTTAAACAGAACAAAGAATTTACAGGTCACCACAAGTCCCTCTTCCTGACTGCACCCGTTTTTGTGGCACTGAGACCAACGTGGAAACACGTTTTTAAAATAGCTGCATGAAACAGAGAAAGCTCTTATGTTTAAGACATTTCCTTCGAACCATACTATTCCTGCCAAGCAAACCCTACTGTTCAAACACCTGGGGCTCTATTACAGATAGGCGCACTTTTCCTGTTTGCGCCACAGCGCACCTTTAAGCAGGTGCGCCAGATGCAAACAGGAGAAGTGCCCCCTATCATGTAGAATGCGCTGCGTTCAGGGCAGCCGCAAACTCGTACTGCCCCCAATGCCGCACATTCAAGAGAAATAAGGAGCAGCTGTTTAAAAGCTGCTCTGTGTTTCTCTGTGCAGGTGGCAACCCGCCCGCACTTTAACGAGGAATTTGAGATTCCCTTGTAGACGGGTGCAGCATACCTGCCAACTTGAAGAACAATCTCACTGTGTGAGGAGGGGGACAGAGCCTTGAAGGGGGCGGGGACTCATGCTGAGAAGTACCTACAAAGCACTTTTGACCCCGCCCCCCAAGCCGCCTCCTCACCAAAAAAAAAAAAACGTTTGCTGAGCTTGGTGTTGATGTCCTGGGTTGTATTCACACCCCTTAATGGACTTCGGCAGTGCAAAACCTAGGTAAACGAGCAGGAAAAACAATATTTACAGTAGTTTTCAGCTTGTTTTCCCTGCCACCGTGTGATATCGGCTCCTCACCGGTAGACCGTGTGATGGGAGCCGATATTGTGTGTCACACGATGGCACCATGTGAGCTGGCAGGTATGGGGCAGTGAGTGACTGCACCTGTCTGCAAGGGGATGTCTAGCGGGTCCATAGGACCCCCTTGTCCCCCCTCTGAGGGCTGCCATCAGGGTGCACACTGGCAGCTTCTTTGCCTCTGCACCCATGTCTATAATATGGCGCGGGCCAGAGGCAAAGAGATTCCCTAATTTGCATGGGGCCACATCCCATGCAAATCAGTGATAAGATCACTGCGGTAACCACACTGCTGGGCATATTTTCCTATACTTAGGCAACAATGCAATCTAACGCGGACACGTTGAAATTCAGAAATGAAATAATATAGCATTTGCAAAAATAATCTTTAACGCCTTATTAAAATGATAAAAACTGTGTGGGACGGCAATGTATGCAGACAGAACGCGTTCCTTCATGTGCAATCTTTTCGTTTTCCCCTAAGGTATTGGAGCACCAGGTACTTTACACAATGACACATTCATTTTTGGTAAGCACGGGGAGATTAAGTGATTTGACCAGAATTACAGAATGTTGAGCCTCCCTGCCGAGACTCGAACCTGGTTCCCCAGCTCCAAAGTCAGCAGCTCTGGTCGCAAGGCCACATCATCTTCCCATTTTCTTCTGCACTTTCTGAAATGTTGACCCTGTAAATGTTCATTCACTGTAAACACTAAAAGCTGAAATGTCAACCACTGGAGAATCCTTGGGTTGGGTATGACACCAGGAACTTCTGTATTGAGAATAAGCCCCAGGCCTCACAATTTAATTGAATATGCATTACCCGGTGTCAATAAAGATGCGACTTTTCCCTCCCAGTGAGCTGGAATGGGTGTCATGTTAAAGGGCGTGGCCCGACATTATAAAACAGCATGCTCAGCACTAGAAACATAACAAGTAACTATTTGTGACGTCTGCAGGTTAGCCATCTGTGGAGGCCTGATCAGAGAAGATCTTGCACTCAGTTGAACACTGAGTGCTGTATTGATCAGAGAAGATCTTGCACTCAGTTGAATACTGAGCGCTGTATTGTTTTACAGAGGGTTGCACTTCATAGCCATAGCCAGCGGTTCACTGAAAGCATTAATTAGTGTAATTACTAGTGGAAGGTCTGCAATGGAGCCATGCCCGAAAACATGTTTCGATCGTGAATACTGAAGGGTCCCATGCCCACAGATCATTGCTGCTGTCACTATATTTCTTTTGTTTTCAGTAGCCGCTGACAGATTTCTAATGTGCTGACGGCCATGGACAATCCCTGAAGATTAATTCTTTTGTTATTTCTCCTTGCAGAAACTTCCCCATGGGGATGTAGCTGTAATTAAGCAAAATGCTGTCACTCAGGATGACCAACACCCTAGTCACTGAATGGCTGTGTTGTGAGCTGCGTCAGAAGATGAATGACACAGCAATGGCTGAAGCGGGCTAAACCATTGCTTCACTGTAACTATCCGAACTGTGGGCTGATTCACAATGTGATTGACATTTCCAGTAAACAATAGCTGAAGGGGGCTGGCTCAAAGCTCTTCTATATGTATTACTTACACTATACGTATTTTTCTTCCTATAGCTAATGCTGTCCTAGCCCAGACATAAAAGGACTAAAAAGGTTCACTGTTTTCTCTCCTGCATCCAATTCGCTATTCTGTTCCACTAGCTACAGGAAGATCTTACTTAGCAGAAGAGGCGATCTCTTTAAGCTATTTACTAAGTGGGATCATCTTGTGACTTGCAGGTTATTTGCTGAATGAATACCTTTAAGTCGTGCAGTAAAGCCATCTTAAGTGGAAAGCGGATTCAATACTGTAGGAATTCCACTTTTCTGCATGACTATCTCCGATTTTTAACCTTTTGTTGGACCCAGTGTTTTTGCTGGCTTTAGAGCCCTGTGCATTTTTACCCCTTGTCAGGGCAGCCTTTAGCACTGATGGTGCCTGGTGCGACAATCTTTGTAGTAGAGCCCCCCACCAATGACCTTCTCCACAGAAATCCCTCACTACCATCATCCAGGGGTGACCCTCATCTCTCCATAACCCCCTCAGATGAATTTAATTTCTTTTATAGCCTACTCATACCAATGTAATGTGTCAGAGGGCTTTACATCACAAACACATTGCACAGAGACAATGAATGATACAAGTGCATAAATCAATGTATAGGACATGTTGCATACGGCAATGGGGACTACAAGGTGTAGGAGCCACATGTCATCCATACTGGTAAGCAGTATATTTACGAGTGTTTGGTCTGAAGAAGCACAAACTCAGGATTTAAAATGAAACACAGTGGTGGGTTAGCATTACTAATAAGAATTTATCTCTACCCATAGAAGCCCATTTTGGCAATGAAAGACTGGGGAACGAAAATAAGGTGCTAAACTGCAGCTCTTTGATGTCAGTTCACAGCACACTGTGCTATATTAGAAGGATTGTAACTTATGAACTGCAAGTAATAGAATGATCCCTGTGGCATAGTCACCCACCCCAAATAGTAATCCTAACTCTTACAGACATCTTTCACTCAAGTCATGTGGAAAAGAACACATGATTTCTGGCGAAGCCTACATTAATATGCCAATTAAAACACTTTCATGTGACACAGCACATGACAGCAGAACAAAGCTAAATACAGTTTTCCTTTGCCGCCAGCTGAAAATGAAGTTTCATTCATAGGTTCACAAGAAACAGCCACTGCTGGTCACTACCGGGAGTCCAACCACAGTTTTAGTTTTTCTCCACACAGCTGAATCAAAAGTTTAAAAGCAGTAGCAGAAAGCTCAAAATAATGCAAACTGTTTAGAAGTCAGGTCGTTCAGCTCTGCTGGCCCTTTCTTTTCAGAAAATGTATGAAAAATGCAGCGAGAAGACGAAAACCTGAACAAAATTTTTCTAATCGCAGTGATCAGTTACAAGACTAGCGGCACTATCAACCCTTTTCTCTCAGACAACAAAAATTCACAATCTTTAAGGAGGTTGAACAGTTAGAGGAATAATTATCCAGCTCAATTATACAATTATTACAGACCTCAGAAGAATGGAAAGTTGAAATCAGCCTGGTTGCAATTCGAATATGTAATATAGTGTGACGACAGACTATCTATGAAACATTCTGGTTGAGGGAAATTCTATATTAATTTTGTGGGTGTATTCTCTCCACATGCTTGAGGAGTGCCTGAAAGTAGGTGAGAAGGGGTGAATGGGATTCTGACAACCATGGTGAGCCAAGGTGGGAAGAGAAAATGGCTCAAATGTAGCTGAAAAGCACAAGTGGAATTGTTCTTCTGCTGTGCTGTTTATGTATTGATGCAGGTGATAGCTGTTTGACCACGTATCTTTGGAAAGTTAGACATTCAAGTCTATTTACATCTGTAGGTGATCATTAGGCAGGGGGACCAGCTATACAAACGTTGCAAGTAAAAGTCACTGTGAGCACTGGGTGGCAATTCCTTCAGTTTGCATGACTTGTAGACAATGGGCTTCTGGACCAGATGGTTTTATACTCCCCTTGGACTCTCTTATTTATTCTCTTTTTTACATCGATTACCATTTAGGACTCTGTTACCCACCTATTTTTGAGGAGACAAAATAGTGACCACAGTAGTCCAGTGATGTGTGGGAACACTGTCTAGCTCTCTTTGAGGAAGGCATACTCTAACCTGAATTTACCTTGAAGTTTGAGAAGGGTTCAGTAAGCTACTAGGAAAGTTGAAAGTCCCAAGTCAGACCCCATTCCACACCTCCTTCTACCTAGGACCCAAAGATGCAAGGTTAAAGGTGACATCTAGTGAATTGTGTCATTATTAGTTTTACAACCCAACCAGGTGTCAAACAAGACATTTTGGATCCCTTATTGTTGCCGATTCAGAACTGGGGACAAGCTTGACAAGGACAAGCTTATTTCTTTACACTGAATAGCCTTAAGAATCTTCATACACAAAAGGAGAATCAAATAAAGAGATGGGAATCTGCTAGAGATGTAACCACCCCGGAAGCGTGGGAGATGTCCACCTTGTTTCTGGACTTTGGAAGTGCTGGAGGTTAAGTAGAGCTAAAACTTCACAGTGCGTCTGCCAAGCTGCAATTAAGTTGCAGTGACCGATAACCTTAGATCAATTGTGCTTTGTTCACATTGGGACTGTAAGTTTTCAGAGGCTAGGAAGATTGCTTTACACTCAAGGCCATGGTTAACATAATCGATTGTCGAGATTTGGGTTTACAGTCTCTGGGACAGGCTGTGGACAAGCAAAAGGATTATGCTACCAGTCTCTGCATTTCTCCTAATGACACTGGTTGGAATTAAAGCCAAGCTTTGCTCCATAACATTAGTGAATCGTTATCTCACTGAATAGTCCAGTCAAAGAATAGTCCAATCGTTATCTCATTAGTGAATAGTTATCTCACTGGATAGTCCAGTTGTGACAGATTGGTGGAATTCTCAGCAGAACTCCTTTTGAGAAGAGGTGATGGAGAAGGTTTTGCAAACTGAAAAATTTATACATTGACACTGAAACAGAAAGCACTCAAGAGGTGCATGGTCCTTCTCCCACGAGGGAGAGCCATCAGACTGCATGGCCTGAGGGCATGGGGCCAGAATTTTTGGCAGATCACTTAGAAGAGATAGGGCGAGTACTGGAGCACAAGGCTCCAACACACTGTCCATACTCTTGCACAGATGAAAAGGAACTGAGTTCAGACCTATCCACAAGTAGCAACAACAACACTTCCATTCTGCCAAAGACTAAAGCAAATGGACCATGGGTTTGTACTGTGGAAGGCCCGACGAGATAACAATGGAAAGTGGGGACAACTCAGGGTAGAGCCTAGAATACTCCAAAAGTGCTACCCACCAACACAGAATGAGATATCTCAATAAACATGTTTTTAAGAGCAAAATGGAGCAACGACTCGAATAGGTGGTCCCCACAGTCCACAATATGGCTCTATAGTTTGAAACAGCTTAAGTGCTAGCCCATGTGACGGTAAAGTCAAATCAGACATGGTCAGCCTAATGATATTCCTGAAGACCATGTGAAGCCCCAGTGGCAAGAACAGGAGGGCTTTAAGGTGGCCATCTATTGGCTGGCATTCTTCAAGCTTCAGTGTGAACTTTCTTTTGACTGGATTATTTAGATTTAAGTGGTGCACTGCATACCTTGATAATCAGGGGAAGGTGGGATCTCACCCTCTTCCACTCAGTATTTAAACATAGTAAATTAGCCTAACAGCCTCTGTTCCAATGAGTAATAAGGATCTGAGGCCTCTGTTATCTCACACTAGGGACCACAGACAATTATACACAATGCCCTGGATATATCCAACAAGAAGGATATATACACACAGAGGTTTGGGAACTCTGATACAGCAAGTATAAATATGCAGACAATGAGGGCTTCTCCACAGGGGAATACAGTGCCATTCCAGGCTGTGCCATGGCAGAGCCTGGTACTTCCAAACTTTAAATCAGGAGGATCTGGAGGTTGGCTGTGAGATTCCTCTTGCAGGCCACTGAGGCCTGTAAAGCCAGCTCTGAGAAACTGGAAAATACTATGCAAGCCAACAAGAGATGTGGCCTTGAGAACTGCGGTAGCACATTCCATGTATGCTATCTGGCTAACAACTGAAGCGGTCTAGGGCTCCCTTCGTTTCTCCTCTAAGAAGTAGGCATATCCTTTCAGCAGGTGGAGTTTTACCTCATCGCTCCCCTCTACTCTCTAGCAGTAGGGGAAAGCAGATCATTATGATGCTGGTGCTGACCATCACCAGGTACCCTTAGGCTGTGGCCATGAGAACAGTAAGCACCACACCAGCATTCTCTTGTATATCATTAGAGTTAGCCACTAGCCAAACCCTATTAACACACCAGAGACAAGCAGACCTTGGTATAAGTACAAGTAAACCCACAAACGTATTCTGCTTTTGCAGGCAAAACAACTGGGTGTGGATATTTTGCTCTTGCAGGAAACCCACCTCCTGGGCTCGAAGGTTCCCTGCCTAGCTAGTCATGGTTACACAAAAATATTTCACTCAGGATTCACACAGGGTTCAGGAGGTACTGGCATCTTAGTTCACCGCAGGGTCCCTTTCCAGCCCCATAGGTTATGGACCGATGTCTACGGCCGCTATGTAATAGGGACTCCTACACTGTATAGTGTTTGGCCCATAATCAGTAAGGCTAGGCCACCTATAATTTAAACCTCACCACAAAGGCCAATACTGATGTACATTCACCCATTCATTCAAAACCGATGATCACACACCTTAATTGCCATGACCATATCATTACTCATGATTCTTTTTTATTAAGTTTGTTTTTTCAAAAAGGGTTTTTAAGAAACAAAATCAATTCTTCATCAATTTGATACAATCAACTTATCAAAAACATTACAATACACAGGGACATATTTATCATAATATATACAACAATGAACCATACAAGGACAATACACAACACAGATATATTACACAAACATATAACAAAACTATTCGATGCTCAGGTTCTGTCAAAATTAAAACTTATTTTAGAACAAACAAAGCCCTTGTTATCTGCGTTAAAACGCAAAGATTAAGTTAATTGTACAAGAGCAATAACCAAACAGTGACCCTACTGAGCTCATAACACACAGTAAAACCTCTCAAACATAATCAATTGGAAATGAGCATCAGTGGTCACGCCAGACATCTGGGTCACCCACTTTAGTGCCCTTTATGATTGCCAGCAGCATAGTAACAGCCAAGAGATCATTCACCTAGAAGAGGCTAGCGGTGCTCAACCATTTAGTGTGATTACTTTATCTCGCACCCCAGCTATGCAAGTGAGCCCCATATTCACCCTATCCGAAACAAACAAAGCAATAATGCTAACAAAAAGGGGCAAGGCTCCTGGAATGGATGGCATTCCGGGAGACCTTTATCTCTCAGAACCTGATATCTGGGCCCCCTATCTGAATGCTCTATCTATTAGCATAATAAGCAGTAATAGGATCCCCCCCGTCATGGCAGGGTGCGGTAATTATACCAATCTACAAGAAAGGTGAGAGATCTATTGCAACAAATGATAGGCCGATAAGCCTTATTGATAACTTCCAAAAACTCTTTTGTAGACCGGTTTTATTTAGATTGAATGAGTGGATGCAGCAAAATAATATTCTGGAAGATTCCCAAGCAGGTTTTAGATCGAAAATTAGCACCTTGGACCAGGTCCTCCGCTTCAAGGCGATAACCTGGAAATATATCACCTTTTGGCGCGATCATCTATATGTCGCTTTTATTGACCTAAGAGCGGCATTCGACCTGGTCCCCAGAAATACAATGTGGGAGGTACTGGAAGGCTATGGTATTCCCCTAGATCTACTAATGATACTTAGGCTCCTCCACGAGAATACATATGCAAGGGTGAGGTGGAATACAACTGGGGATATGACTGAGAAGATAGAGATCAGAAAAGGGGTCAGACAAGGATGCATCCTAGCCCCAACATTGTTTAGCTTCTTTATAAATGGCGCTGCAAAGAGGTTGAAATTATGTAAACACGATGCCCCTAGAGTGGCGGGTATACCAACCCCAATATTAATGTTCGCAGACGATACCCTGCTGATCTCCCTCACACCTATGGGCCTTCAATCTCAATTGAACGCTTTTGTCACCTTTTGTGGGGAAAGAGGGTTAGAATTGAACCCCTCCAAATCTAAAGTTATGTTAATTAATCCCCACAAGAAGTGTAGAGGTATTGTGACTGTAGAGGGCCTCCCCCTAGAGGTAGTCGAACACTTTGACTATCTTGGGGTTAGGTTAAGTAACACCCAAGCATGGGCCCCACAGATGGAAAGAAGCAAAATCACACTACATCAGAAAGCTTTCGCCATAGCTAGACGCTATAAGGCCGCTTCTGGAGGACCGGTTGCACCGGTCATGGCTATATACAAAGCTACAATCGCAATGGAAGGGTTAAAATGATGTCAGAGGGTGAAGAAACCACATACACCTATGGTTTTGGTTTGATACAATCGTATTTTATATTTCACAAACAAAATTCTATATACAATGAAAAAGAAAAATGTGCGTAGTGTCCCCAGTGAGAAACAGGAACCTAAAATATTGGTGGCATAGTGACTGGCACGCTATACGGGGAGCCACTTACGCTAGGCAGTGTTTATGCCCCCCCCCCCCAATTAGGGGCCTCCTTTATTGAGTGTATTATCCGCTTATGTGGGGACTGACTCAGTGGTCTCTCTTTGGTAGGTGGGAATGGAATGACGTCATTGACCCTGGGGCCGATAGATGGCGCGCTCGAGGCGGACAGAATGACCTGCAGGAATCCAAACTGGCCGCCCTCGTAACTACACTGGGCTGGCCTGATGCCTGGAGATCCTATCATCCTGATGAGAGGGGCTACACATATTATTCGCTGGTTCATGGTATCTTTTCCAGGCTAGACTACCTATTGATTCCCGATACTTATCTCCATAGAGCATCAACTCTCAATATTCATCTGCGGGGGATGTCTGATCACTCCCCAGTGTTGCTGGAGCTCCATGCGGGCCGAGTCCCTCCAGGTTTCGCTGGCACATGTTGCCATGGAACCTCCAGAACCCATCATATAGAACACTCCTTCAACGTGGAATTGAGGAATACTTTTCACTTAATGCAGCCACAGCGCCCTCCAGGGAAGTATTATGGGAGGCACTTAAATCAACTCTTAGAGGAGTCAACATCAGCTTCTGTGTGGGAGAACGCAGGCGTGGAGCCCGAAAACGGGTAGACTTAGGAGCGCAAATAGAAAAATTAGAGAGGGACAGCCGGGGACAGTGGGGGTTGAGGCAGCCAGATTTCAGTTAAGCCTGACCCAACAGATATACCAGCAACACCTTCTCAATGAGGAAAAACTGGCATGGCAAGTCATACAAAGTTGCAACTATCAATGGGGCAATAAATCTAGTCGAACGCTCCATGAACTATGCCAAGCCACTAACACAATACCACCAGTGCCAGTGGTGCAGGGTTCCCATGGGGAGCTACTGTTGGGCCCCCGGGAGGTTGTCCTGAGCTTTGCAGCCTACTATGGAGAGTTGTATGCCGAGAATGATCAAATTGGTGCCAAAAAGTGCAGGAATTCCTTAGGGATATCTCACCACGATCCTGGTCGGTCACAGCCCCTATTTAAAGGTGGGGGTCAAAGCCTCGGATTTTATAGCACCTACAAAAGTATCCCTTTGCTGTTCCCCAGGAATGGTTAAGACAAGTGAATACAGTCCTGACCCAGTTTCTCTGGAGGGGCGGAGTGGTACGTATCGCGGAGTGGTACGTATCGCCCTCCAGACATGTTTTCATTCTACCTATAATGGAAGCATTGCCGCACCAGAAGTATACTCCTATTATGCTGTATCTCATTTATTACTTATAAATGAATGGTGGTATGCATCGCAGACTGATCCAGCTAATGCGACGGAGCGCTGGGCGACGTGCCGATACTAGACTTTATATATGGAAGGAAGTTGAGAAATTCCCTTCCCCTGGCGACTCAAGTAGTGATTCATTTATGGAGGCGATCGCTCCGGCAGATGAGATGGTGGGGGAAGTTTACCTAGATGACACCACTATGGGGTGGTGGGTTTGCATGGGCCGGGTGGCGTCCCTGTCAGGGTTTCGACCGTGGGACGTGATAGGTATCTTGACTCCAGGAGATGTCATGCGAGGCATGGTCCTAAAGTCCTTTCAAGAGCTACATACTGATTTGCAGTTACATTGCCATCAATTCTATAAATATTTACAGATTCGCCACGCTCTAAATCCCCATCTTGGAGATCTCCATGCTATACCAGAGTTCAACCCCTTGGAAGGTAAATTATTGATGGGGGATTTGGGCACACAAGATAAAACAGATCTAGGAATCACTAATAACACATAGCGCCACCACACTGCCAGGTCATTGACAGACATGACTGAGGGATATACCCACACTAGACGACGACTGGACAGAGGCCCTGAAGGCACCACGTGAGGCGGCGATCCCATCTCGACTTCGGTTCATCCAATTAAAATACTTGCATAGAGTTTATTTTACTAGACATCGCCTATGGCGCATGGGTGCTATTGCCTCAGTGGTATGGCTTCGCTGTGGAGTGAGCGAGGGCACCTCTCTACATACAGTGCGAGATTACACGTCCCTGATGGTATACTGGCTGGGTGTGGTGTCGTGCCTAGAGGAGGTCTTGCCCTGGGAGGTCCAGTTCAACCCTAAGATGCTCCTGCTCCATAGTACCAAGGGGATAGGTGGTAACAGATATAAAAGGCACCTGCTATTTCTAGGCCTAACCCGGGGGAAGTGGGATATTGCAAAGTTATGGAAGGATGCAACACCACCCACTGTGGGTACCTTGAAGGGATGCATCATTGTATGGGGATGGCAGTTGCAGCATATTGGGCAGGGGGAGCCCACAAAAAACAACCAAGATTTGGCAGTGGTGGGCAGACTACAGGGGTCTGGTTCTTGCTCCGGTCCTCACTGTGGAATCCCTACTTGACACAGAAATACAACAATATAATGCCAAACCATGAGGTCCCCAGGAGCTATATCAGGGTTGTAATACATGTTGTTGTCACAATTGCTATGTGGATCATGGGAGGGGCGATGGGATTGATTGATATTTCTGTGTCACTGAGTATGGACAAGGGGTTTATGATGCTTTATTTGTATCAGAGGGCCATGTTGGTCCGGATATTATGATTAAAAACTCAATAAAATTTGTTGTGAAAAAAACGTATTCTGTATTTGCTGAGAAACTTGGATGTCTGAGGGAGAAGTTCCTTCTCCAACTCAGCATTCAGGGTGAAAAATGCCCTACAGCTCATTTGAGATGAGACAAAAGGACACACACCCTCACTTATACAGACAGAACTGTCAATGTTGTTCTTTACAGTATCACAAAAAATATACATTGTGTAAAACATAGTAAGCAAGCCAAACATTTCAAGTATGATTGTGAGGTTTGATGGGCATTTTAAAGGGATAGTCTAATAATAAATCCTATGTGAAACAGAAAAACACTTTCCATGTTTAGAGTAGAAACAGCAAGTCCCAAAATGCAGCTAACTGTAGACTATAATATTGTGACTGACTGAAGGTCTTTCACAGGATGTAACTAAGTAGCTCCAAACATATTTAATATTTCAAACATTATAGTTATCCCTTTTAAAAGTACACTTTATACATGACTGGAAACATGCTATGCTTTATCAGAAATGAGGGGAGTGAAGTCGGATGTACTTTAGTGACCACTTCGACGCCTACTCTCAGCTAGGACTAAAAAAATAAAACACATTGTGCTGGTTCATTGTAAAGTGGCTACTGGCCGTTCTGTTTTTTTCATGAAAATCACAGCAATGCTTTTTAAGTCTAGCCTAGGCAGCACATGCACGGTCTCTTAGAGACATGCTGTACCTAGAACATGGGCTTAAAGCACCTCCCATGTTTTCAATTGGCTCCTGTTGATGCCCTTTGTAAATGGCTGCTTCTGATTAGTGAATCTGGTTACTTCGTCCCCCCTTTTGCTGTTTACAACCCTCCCAGCAGACTGACCCCGTTACATGTGTTCTTTTTTTGTGTTGTAATTCTTTATTGAATTGTTACATGTGTTCTAACTTTTCTTTTAATTTATATTAGTTTGTGGCACTATTTTCTTTTTTGTTTGCCTCGAGAGCTTACTCCCGTCTGGGCAGCAGAGAGCACGAATAGGAGGCTGGAGGAACAGCGGGTCAGCTTTGCCAGCAAACACCACTTAATCCAATGGGTGAATCTGACTTCACTTTTCACGTTTGCAGTTCTCATCCTGCCATTTTTGTTGACCCGGCGCACACCGCGTTTCATCTTTCACCATGGCAGCTGCACTTTTTTTTATTTACCCCCTCACTTGGCACTCCGGGACCAAGGACCGGAGAAACTTTTCTGCGTGTTATTGCGGTCAGACAAACGCCCACAAAGTATTACAGCTCAACAGGTGGATTGGTTTAACTTAGACATTGGCAGTCCGCAGGTCACACAGGGCTGACAAGTCGAGTTGGTGTCCAACCCCTCTTAATGCGTGCGCTGCACCCTAGAAGCACGAGCTGTTTGCAACGATGGAGATTGTGGTCAGAGCTGGCAGTACTGCTTACTGGAATTGCGCCAGCCCGCCCCCTCCCCTAGACATATGCTAAGCATACTTTATTAACTGCAGTATTGATAGTTGTACATATTGTACCAAGGTGGTTCCAGAATGCCATCATGTTAGAGCTTCAAGAATGAGTATATCTGTAGCAGGGAAGCTCGCAGTACCTTAATATGTAATTACGCTCTCTAGCATTAATGTTGCAATGCCTTTAACTTATATACGTTTTGTGTAGCTTTTTAAAAAAAAAAATTATATTTGTTTATTGAGTTTGCAAAAATAAAGACATACAGATCAAACAAAGAAAATAAGAAATAAAGCAGTCACAGTGTCCGTGTGCATAAATCCGAAGGCATTTCTGATATCAGAGTGCAGTACATATGGGTGAACCCCTAAGGAAGCGTCATATCCATCTTATGAATCATTATACAACCATGTATCAGCTTACATAACTTACAGTTGTCAGATTATCTAATAAGAACCATACAGAGACAGTAACCCTGAAACAGCTTAAAGGCATATTTTACAAGGTGGATACCTGAAGTAGAGACTCAAAAAAAAAAAAAAAAAAAATACCTGTAATAATTATAAATTCACATACAGAGCCCCACACGCATCAAGAAGGGGACGAGATACTGGGTGATTCACTCTTTACCAGCTAAGAAGCTCTGATATAGGCTCCAAAGGTTTTTAGGCCGGCTCTGGGGAGGGAGCAATTCGCTATATAATTCAGACTGCGTGTTGCAGTACAACATATCCCTTGACCATTGAGCCATAGTGGGAGGTGGCCCTCACGCCCAACGCATAGCAACACCCCGCTTCGCTATCAGCAATCCCATATCAACCAAGCGTTGTATATCTTTTCGTATCTGCTTAGAGTAACCAAGGAGAGCCATCAAGGGGTCTGGCGTCAGGGACTCTCCAATAATAACACTTAATTTTTTTAATATTAAGATCCAGTAATTGGCTATGTCGGGGCACAGCTAAGCTAAATGCAGGAATCCTGCTGGTTCAACACCACATCTCTCACACTTCGCTGTGTCCCGTAGACCATATCTATGCAGTCGGGATGGAGTATAATAGATTCTGTTAAGAAATTTAAATTGGATGAGATGGTGCCGTCCATTTAGAGAAATACGTTGTATGGCTTCACAACAATAGCTCCATGTGTCGTCGTCAAGTGTGACCTACAAGTCAATCAGCCAATCCAACCTGGCTTGAATGTAAAAACTCTTCTGATAACCTTGCACCATACTATAAATATTGGATACAATTTTACAAGGGGATTCTGTGCGTAGCATTAGAGAGAAAGGAGCCACTTCTGGTGGTTCCATCATGTCCTCACCGAGCATATCGCGAAGCGCATGCCTGACCCTATAAAAATGAAACATCGTGAGTGGAGAAATATCCTGCTTTTCCAAAAGTATCTCATCCCATCCACATCCACTTCCATCTTCAAATAGGTCTCCTATTTTAGAGATATCGAGTAGCGCCAGGGCACATAATACTTCTGGCTCGCTAAATATCGGCAGCTATAAACACCACTCAATTGGTGTGAGTGGATAATACAAAATAGAGGCAGCTTGTCGTTTTAGTAGATTTTGCCATGCGTGTGTTGTGGCATTTATAGAATCTAAAGTGCCTGCGTGCCTGGCAGGGGCCCGAAACAGAAATGTAGTTAAATGGGAGGGTGCAGCCGCGACCCTCTCTATATTGAGATGAGGAGGGGGGGATTGTTGGTGCAGCCAGTAAAAGGCGTGCGAGCTTTGTGCCACTCGATAGTAGAGCTCCAGATCCGGAGCACCGAACCCACCCATGGAGTATGGGAGTGTAAGGATATCCCACTTGACCCGAGGCTGTTTGCCAGCCCAAGCCAACCGGACCAATAGGGACTTAATGAATTTAAAAAAGTGGGCTGGAAGGACCATAGGTATATTTAAAAACAAGAACAGGAATCTAGGTAACACTACCATTTTCATCAAGGAGATACGTCCAAGGAGGGACAATGGGAGTCGTACCCATCTGTTGACATCGTCTTCCAATTTAGCAATTGCCCTGCTATAGTTCTCATTAAATACAGTCTCAGAGCTCATGTGTACCTGAATGCCCAAATAACGCACAGAGTCAGTAGACCAGGTCAATGGGAATTCCAGCTCTATCGGCTCCATTGCTGTGGTAAGGGGGAAAATGGTGGATTTAGTCGAATTAATTTTAAGCCCCGAAAATACGACATATCTTACCACTTTCCTTAACACTGGAGAAAGGTTAACCTCCGGATCTCTGATGTATAAAAGAGTGTTGTCTGCATATGTGGAGATTATTAAATTATATCCGGGGAACTGGATCCCTCTATGGCTGTGGTACTCTCTGAGGGCACATGCCAAAGGCTCAGCCACGATAGCGCAAAGTAGCGGCGATAACGGGCACCCCTGACGAGTGCCCCTGGAGATTGTGATGGGGGAGGTTACCAGATTGCCCACCCCGACTCTGGCGGTTGGGGAGTTATATAAGACTGCCACCAACTGAGTGAAGAGGTCCCCAACACCCATCCATCTTAACAGCAGGATCATAAACTTCCATTTAACAGAATCAAAAGCCTTTTCGGCGACTAAGAAAATCGCAACTGCCTTGGTCTCTGGCTTAGTATGTTGGATAGCTCCAAATACAGGGCGCAGGTTATGTGTTAGGGTGCGCCCGGGGACGAACCCTGCCTGCTCGGGACAAACCAATGTCGGTACAAGTGGGGCCAAACTGTTCGCCAGGACTTTGGCGAATAGTTTAGTATCGACATTTAGCAATGACAACGGCCTATATGATGAGCATTCATGTGGAGGCTTGCCCGGCTTCAGGAGCATGACTAGCATAGCCTCTCGCATGGTTGGAGGCATAACACCATTCTCTCCCATCTCTTCGAACAGGGTAATCAAGTGGGGGACTAGAAGCTCTTTGAACTCCTTGTAGAAAGCCATGGTTATGCAGTCTTGTCCCGGGGCACTACCTGCATGCATAGATTTTAACGCTTCTAGGACCTCCCAGGCCTCGGGGGCCTCATAAGGTAGTCTCTATGCTCATCAGCTAGCCATGGTAGTTTGATGTGTTCCAAATAATCCAGGACTGCCGCGTCTACACCAGTCAACCTGGTTCGATATAGGTCTGAATAGTAAATCCTAAAGCGGTCGGCTATAGCATCAGGGTCTCCTATCATCTCACCTGTTGCTGCGCGGAGTTCTGTGACGCCAGCAGACTCCCGTCTGCCACTCAATATGGACACTAATGCCGCGCCTGGGCGCTCCCCCTCTCCGTATGTTTTTGCTATGGCATACTTCCCTAAGAGCTTAACCTCTCTGTCGGCTTCCTTGTGATACTCCTCTGTTATTTTTAGCTCCTCAGTGACCTGCTCATTCCCTCCCTCCAAGGCCTCCCGCTCTAAAGCAGCCAATTTCTTTTCCAATATTTCTAATTGCCCCCTAATTGATCGGAGTACCTCCGAGTGTTTTGCCATAGCTATCCCTCTAATATAAACTTTGAAGGTCTCCCAAATCGTAGCAAACTGGGCTACGGACCCAATATTGATGTCAAAGAAGGTCTTGATAGCTTCTGTCATCTCAGTCTTGAATACATTATCTAAGAGTGCGTAGGGTGGGAACCTCCAAGTAAATGGGGCAGGCCTTTTCTGCTGGCTCTCGAGGTCTAATTGTATAGGTGAGTGGTCAGAATAGGAGCGTGGGTGCACCTTGCAGCCGCGTATCGCGGGGCTCAAGGAACTAGAGGTGAACCAATAATCGATCCTAGTGTACATGTAATGTGGGGCAGAATAGTGCGTGAAGCCCCCCTCCCCTCCAGATCTCGAGCGCCAGACATCTACCATGCCCAGTGCAGCTATTGCATCCTCTATTGCCCTAGCAGCTAATGACTGATGCCGAGCAGGACCCCCGGATCGGTCAAGAGCCGGATTAGGAACACAATTAAAATCGCCGCACCATATCTGTGGGTGCGGGGGCTGTCGTCGTGAGCGATCAAGAAGCGCTCAATAAAATTTTGGGTGGTCGAAATTAGGGCCATATACATTTACAATGATGAACTCCATTCATTTCCCCTTACATTTGGTGATGGCGTATCTACCCTCCTTGTCTGTCTCGAGAGCGTCAAGGGAAAAACCAGCTCTAGGGTTAATCCATGTGAGCACCCCTCGATCATGCGTAGAGAAGCCAGCAGCATGGAATATTCCATGCAATCGTCTATGAGTTAGCATCGGGCTGTCTATGGGCAGATGGGTCTCCTGTAAGAGGGCTATGTCTATATTATGCCTGTTGAGATAAGCGATAACTTTCCTAGTTTTCCAGAAGTCATTTAGGCCTCTGACGTTCCAGGTAAGCAATCGCAGCCTATCGCCCAGGTTCTGAGAAAAGGGTCAAATTTCTATCGGTGCCTCCCCAATGTCCACCCAGATAAGCACCTCAGATCTTTTTCCTGACTCGGGTCACCCCTGACAGGGTTATTGAACACATTGCACACACTGTGACCATAACAAGACAACAAAAGAAATTCACCCGAACCGAAATTTCCCCCAGCCTCCCACGCCATGCTGACCCCAACTTAGCATAGTCGAAAAAAAACCTCCCCTCTCCCTTCCTCCTAGAAATCAAAAGGCAAAAAGCCATGGAGTGAGTAACACACAGTGACGGATGTTACCACAACACCGCAAAGTGCACCTGTAAAACAGAAACGTAACCATTCCATCAAAGCGTATATGGTGCATCCGTGTACAGCAGTTATAACATCTTACTTTCACTAAGGGCAGTAGGGCCCCCGCCTCTCATATGCATGTGAAAATATTCCCAAAATCAGAGTATCCAATATTAACCTACAATGTGACCCTCCCTCCCAATTTGTCAGATTAATATTAACAGTACTTGCAGAAGGCAAGCCTCATCTTCCCCTCAGGAGCGGCCACCAAAAGTCTGTCTGAGTTCAGCAGCCAGTCAGAGCCCAGTGTTGAGGGCTCATAATGGGCATGTGTCTCACTGGTAAGCCATAGCTATGGGATGAAAAGCCGCCGATCGAAGCCCTCCTCAGGACCGCCACCAGCCGCCTCGTCCAGTCTCTCCGCCTCTTTATTCTGCTCTTCCGCCTTAAGAGTATTCTCTTAGGGCTTTCTGTAGAGATTTCGGGTCTAAGAAGATCCTTGATTTGCCGTTCATGATGACTGAGTCTGACCGGATAGAGCATGGCGTAGTCCATGTTTTGCTCGCGCAGGCGTCACTTCAGTGGGGCAAACTGTCGTCTGGCTTCCTGGACCTTCATGGTAAAGTCCGGATACAGGGATATCGTGGAGCCCTCATATTGCAAGTCTCTTTTTTCTCTAGCTTGTTTCAGGGCTGCATCCCTGTCCCTATAATTTAACAGTTTTGCATGTTGCCCATCGCAGTGGATTCCGGCAGCCTGTGATATGTATATTACTCCTCCTGGATCTAGCCTCCAAGTCCTCAGCCTTGTCTTGCAGCGCAACAAGGGTTTTTGCCAGCTGTTTTTGGGCAGAGTCGGCCTCTGATTGCGCTTCCTCTACTTCCGTCACTCGCCTTTCAGTCATATCAATACGCTCTGCGTGCTTATCGAGGCGCTCCGACATTCTATCAATGCGATATGCTAACGTGTCAATTTTCCCATCTATAGTTGATAGGCTCTTCTGCATCGCTGCAAGTATCTGTCTGATATCACCAGCCGCTTCATCTGGCGCGTCAGTTTGCTCCTCAGAAGACCGGGTCCCCTCAGCCTCCCTATTTCTTGATTTCCTCTGTTCGAACAGTAGCTTGGTTTAAGTCTTATACACCTTGCCCATACTGGAACCAGGGGAGTCGCGGATTCCTCTCACATCCGAATTCTGATTGCCCCAAGCTTCATACGTAGGATCAGGGATATAGCAGCCCCCACACAGCGTCAACACGAGCCCAATGTCGGGACAGCAGATGCAGGCTGAGTGGGTAAGCCAGGCTCCTAGTGGTGGGATCCACTAACCATTCACCAAGAGGACCTCTGTAGGGCACTGGTAGTGGTCACACAGTCACAGCTCCTATCGATTCGCCCTTGGGTTCTTTGTGATAGTGCGCTCCGAATGCAGTCCGGGTCTCAAGGGCCTCCTTTAAGCGCAGTCAGGACTTTTCAGGCAGCTATTTTGGCCCCACTGTGTGCGCCCTCTCTTGTGATGGTCTCCGGGCACCAGACTCCTCACACATCAATTTGCCTCCCTTAGGCCCCGCATCGCCAGACTATCGACCTCTGCAGGGCTGTGTGGGAAAGGTCGCTTCGCAATCCACGGGTCGCAGCTGTCCTCGGCGTCGCGGCAGGCCACGAACAGGCCTAGCAGGGGCTTGAAGCCTCAGGTCCTGTTTCAAGGCAGTCGCGTTGGAAGATGCCCCAGAACCAGGCAGTCAGTGAATCGCCGTGGGCGAGGGCAGTGCAGGCACGTCACAAATAGCAGGCACGGCGCCCTCTCGCAATCTCCGTGGAATCTCGTGTTTTCGCTCACAGGCCCAAGGTGATGATGGCGTGGGCGAGTACACACTCCGCGCCCGGCAGCGCCGCCTTCATTCAATAATCCGCCCACGTGCCCAGCCCGTTCAGATCCAATGTCGGGGCCCGCGGGGGACCTCCCCAGCGAACCTGTCCTAATTCAGCTGCTTGCCTCTAGGCCCTAAGGACCGGCGAGTACCTGCAAAGTTCTTGCGCTTCTCACTTGCCCGGTCCAATACCGGGGGGCACTCGTTTCCACAGTAGTCGGCCCCGGCTAAATAGACTTCCGGAGCCCTCACAGCTGCCAAGTCTGGGCCCCCGCAGAGAAATCGCAGCCGCGGCAGCGGTTACTCCGGGTCGGTGCGTAGGCCGGGGGAGTAGGCTGCGTCTGCCTCCGATCCGCTGCACACCCAGATCCTGACAACGGGCACACCGATCGGAAACGCAGCTCCATCGCTTTCTTTTCCCTAGGTTAAGGGAAGTAGGAACCACACGGATGCAAGGATAATTAACCCCTTCGCTGCTAGGCCTTTTCCCCCCCTGTGCTAAGCCTTTTTTTGGCTATTTGGGGTAGTTCGCGCTTAGGCCCCTGTAACTTTTTGACCACATAAAGGTATCCACGCCAAATTTGCGTCCTTTTTTTCCAACATCATGGGGATTCTAAAGGTACCCAGGGTTTGTGGATTCCCCTGGAGGGGACCCAGAAATTAGCCAAAATACAGTTAAATTTTTTTTTGGGGGGGGGGGGAAATGGGAAAAAAAGGGCTCCAGATGAAAGCGTCTGGTTTTTTCCCTGCAAATGGTATCAAAAAGGGGTTGTGGTGCTGAAATCATCATCTTCCCAGCTTTCAGGGACAAGCAGACTTTTGTCAGAAAACCAAAAAATTTTACACAGTTTTGGCATTTTTCTGGGACATAGCCTATTTTTGCTATTTTTTGTGCTTTCAACCTCCTTCCAGTTAATGGTAGAAATGGGTATGAAAGCAATAATGGATCCTGAAAAGCTATACATTTTAGAAAAGTAGACAAAATTCTGAATTCAGCAAGGGGTCATTTGTGTAGATCCTTCAAGGTTTCTTCATAGAAACTAACAGTTAAATATAGGAAAAAGTGAAAATTAGTTGAAAAAAACAGCCATTTGTGTCAACGTTTTCACCTGTAACTTCTTCTAATTATGACAGCTGTTTGAAAGCAATATACCGTTAGATTCGCTGGACCTTTCTGGTTGTGGGGATATATAGGACTTGTAGGTTCACCAAGAACCCGACGAACCCAGAGCCAATAACTGAGCAGCATCTTGCAATGGTTTTTTATTATGTACCGGGTATATAGCAATTATTTTGGGAAAATGTATACATGGAAAAATCGGTATGAATACACCCATGTATTTCTGAAATGGGAACAAAATCTAGAGTTTAGAAACAGTAGATATTTGCACATTTCCGAAATTGGGAGTACCCATACAAGCATGAGAATTATAGGTCATTTTTCAAAATGACTTCTTTTTCACACATTGTCTTTCATTTGGAAGGCAGAAATGCATCAAAAGTCAATAGGTAATAACAGTTGCTCTACAATTCTGTGTTACCCTAAGTCTCCCGATAAAAATGGTACCTCACTTGTGTGGATAGGCCTTGTGCCCACGACTAGAAACGGCTCAAAACGCAATGTGGACACACCACATTTTCACAATGAAAAATGACCCTTTTTTTTGCAAAGTGCCTAGCTGTAGTTTTTGAACCCGAGCTCTGCCTGCACCTAGGGAAACCTAGCAAACCTATACATTTTTGAAAACTAGACACCCAGGGGAATCCAGGATGGGGTGACTTGACTGGCTCTCACCAGGTTCTGTTACCCAGAATCCCTTGCAAACCTAAATAAAATTGTCCAAAAAAACACATTTTCCTCACATTTCTGTGGTGGAAAGTTCTGGAATCTGCGTGGATCCACAAAATTCCACCCACCCCGCGTTCCCCAAAGTCTTCCGAGAAAAATGGTACCTCACTTGTGTGGGTAGGCCTAGTGCCCGCGACAGGAAACGGCCAAAAACGCAAGGTGGACACACAACATTTTCACAATGAAAAATGACCCTTTTTTTGCAAAGTGCCTAGCTGTAGGTTTTGAACCCTACCTCTGCCGGCACCTAGGGAAACCTAGCAAACCTATAAATTTTTGAAAACTAGACACCCGGGGGATGTCAGGGAGGTATGGCTTGCGTGGATCCCCCAACGTTTTCTTACCCAGAATCCCCTGCAAACCTCAAATTTAGCTGAAAAAAATCACTTTTTTCCACACATTTTTGTGTGGGAAAGTTGTGGCATCACCGGGCTGACACAAATTTCCTACCACCCAGCGTTCCCCCGGGTCTCCCGATAAAAATGGTGCCTCACTCGTGTGGGAGGTCCAAGTACCCGCGACAGGAAAGGGCCCAAAACGTATTGAGGCGACATCAAAATTGCCTATCACAAAACGACCTGGTTTTGCAAGGGGGGGGGTCACCTGGGTTTTTGGCCCCATGCTCGGCGGCCAGCTAGGGAAACCTACCAAACCCACACATTTCTGAAAACTAGACACCCGGGGGATTCCAGGGAGGTATAGCTTGCGTGGATCCCCCAATGTTTTCTTACCCAGAATCCCCTGCACACCTCAAATTTAGCTGAAAAAAATCACTTTTTCCACACATTTTTGTGTGGGAAAGTTGTGGCATCACCGGGCTGACACACATTTCCTACCACCCAGTGTTCCCCCAGGTCTCCCGATAAAAATGGTGCCTCACTCGTGTGGGAGGCCCAAGTACCCGCAACAGGCAAGGGCCCAAAACATTTTGTGATAGGCAATTTTGATGTCGCCTCAATACGTTTTGGGCCCTTGCCTGTCGTGGTACTTGGGCCTCCCACACGCAGTGAGGCACCATTTTTATCGGGAGACCCGGAGAACGCTGGGTGGTAGGAAATTTGTGTCAGCCTGGTGATGCTGCAACTTCCCACACAAAAATGTGTGGAAAAGGGATTTTTCCAGCTAATTTGAGGTTTGCAGGGGATTCTGGGTAAGAAAACGTAGGGGGATCCATGCAAGCCATACCTCCCTGGAATCCCCCGGGTGTCTAGTTTTCAGAAATGTGTGGGTTTGGTAGGTTTCCCTAGATGGCCGCATTTCCCGGGGCCAAAAACTCATGGGACCCCCGTTGAAAACCAGGTTGGTTTGTGATAGGTAATTTTGATGTCGCCTCACTAGGTTTTGGGCCCTTGCCTGTCGCGGGTACTTGACCCACCCACACAAGCGAGGTACCATTTTTCTCGGAAGACTTTGGGGAATGCGGGGTGAGTGGAATTGTTGAGGTTTGCAAGGGATTCTGGGTAACAGAACCTGGTGAGAGCCAGACAAGTCACCCCATCCTGGATTCCCCTGGGTGTCTAGTTTTCAAAAATGTATAGGTTTGCTGGGTTTCCCTAGGTGCCGGCAGAGCTAGGGTTCAAAATCTACAGCTAGGCACTCTGCAAAAAAAGGGTCATTTTTCACTGAGAAAATGTGGTGTGTCCAAGTTGCGTTTTGGGCCGTTTCCTGTCGCGGGCACTAGGTCTACCCACACAAGTGAGGTACCATTTTTCTCGGAAGACTTTGGGGAACGCGGAGTGGGTGGAATTTTGAGGATCCACGCAGATTCCAGAGCTTTCCACCACAAAAATGTGAGGAAAATGTGGGTATTTTGAAAGTTTGAGGTTTGCAAGGGATTCTGGGTAACAGAACCTGGTGAGAGGCACACAAGTCACCCCATCCTGGATTCCCCTTGGTGTCTAGTTTTCAAAAATGTACAGGTTTGCTAGGTTTCCCTATGTGCCGGCTGCGCTAGGGCCCAAAATCCACAGGTAGGAACATCCTGAAGAAAATTCAGTGCCTAGTGGGCTTTCTGCCGCCCTGGGGAGGGGGAAAAAAATCGAGGCCTATTGCCCCGATATGCCCCCAAGGTGGGCAGAAAGACTGTGGCTTTTCTTTTGGGGGGTGGGGGCATTGGGATGCCCATTCTGGGAAGCCCCCACCCCTACTAATAGAAAAGCCAGCATAATCGCTGGCGCCTAGTGGACTTTCTGTCCCCCCGGGGGGCAGATCAGGGGCTACTGCCCCCATCTGCCTCCTGGGGGGGGGCAGAAAGGCTGTGGCATCTTTTTTTGGGGGGGTGGGGGCATTGGCATGCCCATTCTGGGCAACCCCCACTCCGAACTTTGGGGGAAAAAAATCCCTGGTGGCTATTGGGCTTTCTGTCCCACCCGGGTGGGCAGATAAGGGGCTATTACCCCATCTGCCTCCCAGGGGGGGGGCAGAAAGACTATCATTTTTTTGGGGGGTGGGGGCCTTGACATGCCCATTCTGGGCAACCCCCACCCCTTCCCTATATAAAAAAAAAAAAATGCCTGGCGCTTAGTGGGCTTTCTGGCCCCCCCCGGGGGCAGATCAGGGGCTATTGCCCCCCTCTTCCTCCTGGAGGGGCAGCAAGTCTTTAGTTTTCTTTGGGGGGGTAGAGTGGGGGCATTTGCATGCCCATTCTGGGCAGCCCCCACCCCGGACCTATAAAAAAAATAATCCCTGGTGTCTAGAAAGACTGGAATTTTGTGGGGGGGGGCAGGGGGGGGCATTGGCATGCCCATCTTTTGCAGCCCCCACCCCTAAATTAATCGTAAAAAAAAACAAAAAACTGGCGTCTAGTGGGCTTTCTGCCCCCCCGGGGGGGGGCAGAAAGACTGTTATTGTGAAGGGGGGGTTTGGGGGCTTTGGCGTGCCCATATTGGGCAGCCCCCACCCCTAATTTACATGCTAAAATAAATCCCTGGTTTCTAGTGGGCTTTCTCCCCCCCCGGGGGGGGGCAGAAAGACTGGAATTTTGTGGGGGGAGGGGTGAGGGCATTGGCATGCCCATCTTGGGCAGCCCCCACCCCTAATTTACAAAGTAAAAAAATTCCCTGGTTCTAGTGGGCTTTCTGCGGGGGGCAGATTGGGGGCTGCAGCCCCCATCTGCCCCCCAGGGAAGGCAGAAAGACTGAATTAGGCCAAAAAATATGGGGGGAGCAAAGGCCCTTGCCACCCAAGGGGCCGCTCCCCCCTCCCTGGTGCCTAGTGGGTGGATCCCTGCTTGGGGATCGCCCCAGGGGGGCGATCCCCAAGCAGGGATCCACTAGGGAGGGGTACCATTGGAAAGGGGAGATTCTCCCCTTTCCAACGATACCTCTCCCATCTGTTTCGGTGCTCGGGGGCTGAGATAGCCCCACGAGCACCGAAACAATGAAACTGAAACTACGTTTGAGTTTCATTTTCATTGCAATGACGACAGCGCGCCATGCGCGCGATCGGCATTGCAATGAAAATGCAAATTGACCTCGGGAGGTTGGGGAAGCTCTTCCCCAACCTCCCAAGGCCAATAAAAAAAAAGGGAAATCCCTCTGCTGTTTGCAGCAGAGGGATTTCGTGCCCCTGTACTCATGACGGAATGGTTCCGTCATGAGCACAGGAGCACCGGTGCTCATGACGGAACCATTCCGTCATGAGCACCGAAGGGGTTAATGAATTATGCCGATGGCTCGCCGAGCTCTCTCAACGCGCGTCCATCTTGAGCCTCGGCAAGCTCCGCCCCCTCACGTTTTGTGTAGCTTCTTATTTTGTTTTGAGACAGTGCCTTGTGAGACATAAATGAGTGCTAGAGCCACCTTTAATTCTATTTGGACACTTAGGCACGCATCAAAAGTTAGACGGAATATAGAATGGTATTTACCACAAGTAGAAAATATCATTATCACATAACTCTTAATTCCAATCCTGTGAAAACTTTTTTTTTTTTGCCCAGGGATCAGAATTTAGCTTTCCACTTTTAAGGAGGGCTTAAGTATAAGACTTGATAGCAATCATTTTGTATTAGGCGTCTGGAAATGTATCTCTCTTCAGCTTGGCACAGGATGTTACATCACATAGTTATCTTAACCGACATACTGTATCTTCCATCATTATGAGTATATTTCACCCAGGAATACAAATATCGCCCTTGCTGCAAAATAATTTGCTCAGGAAAAATTTGTAAAAAAACCTCTCCATTCTGTCCCCAATATTGGTCTAAATCTTGAGGAAAACTGTATATTTTTGCTGTGTATTTTCACAAATGCGAGACCGATTGCATTGCAAATGCTCGTTTAAGCATGATGTTGGTTTACTTTATCCTAGAACAGATTAAGTACTCCTCTTGGCATCACAGTGCATACCCAGCAAACCCATTGCACAGTTTGAAGACCAGTGATGTAAAGTGTTCTTGACTTTAATCACTGAAAGGAAAAAGAAACAGCAGAAGCCAAAGATCTATTATGACCACCATATTTTGACATGCACCTCAGAAGAGAGGCAGAAGATTTTATAATTGTTCCCAAAGAGGCAAGGCAAGAAAGAAGCTGCATGGATCGGACACTACAGAGTGGTCAAGGAGCCCTATGGTAGCAAAACTGCACAGGAGGGCAAGTCAGGTAACACAGTCGTTAGGTCAATGTGATGAAAACTTACAGATAACGGAGGTGACCAGTTGGTCTGTGGTGAAGAGGAAAGGCAAGAACAACAGATTCCTGGGCTCTTTAACAACTGTGAAAAAAGGCCTGAATCTCTCAGATAAGCGCTATGAGACCCAGAAAGTAGAGTGGCATTACATGCCACCTTCATTTTAGGCCATTTTTTCCCAAGCAGGCTGAGAGAAAGTATGGAGAATGAAGTGGAAAATGGTAATGCAGACCTTTTCACTTTCGCCCTTACACTGTCTCACAAGTAGCCCATTGGGAAATACAAAGGGAGGTTTAGGAGATGCTGGAGACAAGGGTTAACAGCAAGTTTGGCAGTGACTGGGTAAGCCAAATAAAACCAGATTCACAGGACTGAAGGTATCCAATTGATTTTCAACAGAACAAAGGCTCTTTAATTAAATACTTACGTCAAAATTGTTGTATACAAAGAGTTGGCGAAGTCCTGGATAAACTAGGATACTCCCAGTTCAGGGATATCACAAAGAGGAACTGGTAGGTGATGACAACTGGGAGAGCTCGAGCTAGATCTGCTATCACCTCAGAACATCCTCTATTTACAGCATACAACTCTCAGTATCAAGCAATGTCTTTTGCATAGTGAATGAAGAAGAAAAAAAAGTGTCAGGAAGCTGAAATTATTATTAGCCACTAGAAATTACTTGGGGCCGCATCCCAGTCGATAATTATTTTGCCCACCATGCTACGTCAGATTAGTCCAGCCCAAAACGCCAAGTCAGGCCCTCTCTGAACTGGAAGACAAGCAATCCAAGAGTGGTTTGGGTCTATTTGTGCCTTTTCAATTGGGGGCAACTTGGTTCCAGTGGCACAGTGAGCACGGGACACACGTCTGAGATCAGCCATCATACTTGAGGTGTCACAATGAGGAATATAAAGGACATGATGGATGAAATGCTTGAGGTATATCAGTCATTGCTATTTACTCTGGCCGGATCCCAGTCCATTGTTTGTTTGCCCACTGTGCTATCTTAAATTAAACCAGCCAATTTCAAATTAGCCTTGGTTCTGCTCCATTAGGAACATTCCAACCTGAACTGCAAAGGGAAGTCATCTATGTGCTTACTAAATGCACCATGGACACCATTGAGTTACTGAGGTAGTCTGTGCTTGGACGGATCCTTAACTCTAGGTGGCCTGGATCAAACTGCAACCTTTAGTCGGCACTGTAAATCTTACATTCATCACATTAAAATTATTACGATTAGGACAAGAGAACCAGGGCTGATTTGGAAACAACAGAACTAACACATTGTTTGGAAGTCCAAGATTGCTTGGTTCCAACTCTCTCTTTTGAAGAAAGTGCACCTCTCCCATCTTGACAGAGACAACATCATGCTCAACTGTCTCCCCGATACCATTCTAATACCCTTGAAAGGTATCATACACACAGCAGCACAGCTCATTAAGGACTTTGACCATATCACCCTTATGTTATAATAAGACCTACACTGGCTCACCCTTCGAGCCTGGATCCGCTTCAAGATCAGGTGCATCACTTATAAAGGCTTCAACAAGACAACGTCTGCTTATCTGGTAAAGAAGCCAGCCATTTCGGGGAGACAGCCTCAGACAGGAGCCTGGATGTCACCAAACTAGAGACAAAACACTGCAACAATGAAACCAGAAAAGCAATCCTTCTCTGATCATGCTCTCAGGATCTGGAACAGCATCCCTATCAACATCAGATCAGCATCAACTCTCCTGTACTTCAGAAAAAGCTAAAGTCACACCTCTTCAAGGAGTACTACCCCTGATTCGACAGTCTTCTCTTAACCTTCCCCCAATAATTACATCTTCCATTAAACTGTGCCTCCTGTTTAGTGCTACTATGTCCTTGAGCTAGGTTTACTCTCTACAAATCGTAACATGCACACACATACAAAAGTGCCAGGTTGGCCTGGATATGGTCACTGATCCATGAAATGAGTCACAGCCCGGTTAAGGGTGATGGAGGATTTCACAGCCTGGGTTGTGCCTCAGACATGTAAGCAGGTTAGTACCTTCAGGCATTGTCAATCATTACTGGGGGTTATCACTTCATTTAGCATGGTTGCAGACACTGCAACAGCGTTTCCTAAAAGAAAGGTGTGCCGCAAATATAATTGGTGCCCAGTCTATTCAAAGAGTTATGAGGCTTTTTGTGAGCTGTGTGCCAAGCTTGATGTGCTAAGAAATCCCAACACTGGCAGTTACATCAAAAAGTCACATTACTGAGATGTTGGAGTGAGGGCCACTCTGCATCAGAGGTTAGAGAACGGGAAACACCAGTCACACTGCGTACACGCCTGCCTTGTAAGCTTTTGCCTCTGCTCCAATTGACTGCCCTTGACACGACATCTCACACCCACTGGGTTCCACTGACAGGTCAACAATTTACCCCTGAAATTTGAAAATTAGAGGAAACCAGGCAATCCTTGTGATAAGTATTAAGGTTATGCTTGTAAACACATGAGCCAAATACTTTTGTAAGCTCAGTTAATTGCCAAGTAAACACTCTTTAGACTTTGAAATTCAGGAGCAGTCAGGTTGAACACTCAATGCCTATCACTGAAGGTTGAGTGTGGAGTATAATCTTCAGTTCAACAAGCACATGCACCTCACACAATATTAACAATGCCCAGGCGGTGCGGTCTTTGACAAAATAATTAAGATGTTAGAAATCTATATACTTAGCAAGTGATACCTCTCATTATAAGAATTATTTGGCTAAGGCCCTACTCACATTTGCAGGGGCTTGCTTAACAACATTTAAGGAAGGTTTTGAAAGGCAATGTAACATATGCAGTTTTTAGTCCTAGCCAATACTGAAGGGGGTGGGGAGCACACAAAGCAAAGTTGTTCTGAAGGTGGTGAGATGGCCACAGAGCTCACAGATCTTGAGTGGAGCCACGATCAGTCGCTTAGCAGTTGTTAGAGGGCGTGCTTGCATCCTCTAATGAACTTCGGACCCTCCTACACTCATCTCTTTGGTCCACTATGCTACTCTCTGGCACAACCATTTCCAATTCCCCATGCACTGTAAGATTTTTCAAATGAAAAACCTGAAAATCACTTCAACGGTGGGAATGTTAACTGTGGTATTGTAAGAAAAAAAAAGGTAATAATGAACATCAACTGTTAAAAATTTTCAGCTCTTAAAGTCTGGGAGCGTTCTTATCCTTTCGGAGTCAGGTAGCATATTATCACGCTATGAAACAACTCACATTATCAAGTTATTTAAACATGACTAACGTGGAAATCCTGTGTAACGGCAGGTGTCTATTTTCTGACCCAGGAACGGGCCAACGACTTTTTACGTTTTGAATGTCCAAAGTTTAAAACAAGCTCAAAGCTTCAAAAAAATATGAATATTTTATTACAAACCTTATCTGGGGTAGTCCTCTAGGTTTGAAACCTGTCCTTTCAGAATGTGCAATCCTTCATCTCTTGAAAAGTTAGAATATCTCAGCCTATCAACCATGGAGTTCTTTGATGACTCAAGTTTGAAACCGTCTGTTATTGCCCCATTGAAGAATCTTTAACTGAAACATTGAGGAGCAAGGACGTTCACGGATGTTGTCGATACTGATTAAGATATTGGTCACAAACGAGGGTGTAGGATTGGCTCTTGTGATCTACCAATGTAAAAGATAGTGCGTATTTCTCTAAAAATGTTGTAGTAGGGTGACCAACCGTCCGTAAATTTCACAGACCGTCCGTTATTTTAGTATGATGTCTGTAAGGCATCCGTAATTTTGGGTCCCCTAATTAAGGACGCCTTACAGACATACTAAAATCAAATTGGGGAATTTCAGGAAGGTATGCTGTTCCCCTGCGAGAGGCCCCATGAGTTTAAAAGTTTCCACTCGGGGCCTCTCACACTTATCTTTTAATCTGTAGACTGAGGCTGCCTGCAGCAGCCCCTCCCGGACCTCGCATAGACTGTGGACTGGTCCATTGTCATTCTGAGACTGCAGACGATTATCACAGATAGAATGACAATGGGCCCTATTATAGTGACAGCATGTGGTGTGCTTCTCCTGCACAAATCTTGATTGCAGAAAGGTCCTGGTGTCGCTTTGCAAAGCTGCGCGCATACTGAAAAACTGTGAAGTGCACGATAGTCTCAAACTTATATAAACTTATTTTGACTTGTACTTATTTTGGTTGTCTATTTACTTATATACTATTGTGCGACCTCCTCTGATATGTCTGTAAAACGTATGTTTTGTCCCAAATTTTTGTCTTGAATTTTGACCTTCTGTCCTGAATTGTTGTCCTGAATTTTTACACTGACCGTCCTGAATTTGCACCCATGCCAGTTGGTCACCCTATGTTGTAGATTATAAAAAAGTGATAATGCTACCTTTCTATGAACAAATATAATCACTTTGGTGGTCCAAGTTCTCTTTTGTGAACATGGCTCTCGTAGTAGCCACGAGGGGTGTTTTGAGATTATTGGAAGGCAGAAAACACCCTAATGCGAGTAGCTGAATCCAAGACTAAAGTCCCATGCACCTTTTAAAAGGTTTACTGTAGAGAGAGGCTACTAAAATGGTTAATGATATTTTTTATCATCATTTATTGAACTATATAGTCTAATTAATTGAAGAACTGCCCCAAGCCAGTCCGTCTTTCCGATTTGCGTCCAGCACTCCTTTCGTTCTTTCTCTTCCTTATTTTTTTGCTAACAAATACTATGTATACCTTTTCAAATTGATGCAACACACTACAAAAGATGCTGCTGCTTCTTTTACTATTCCATTGCTACAAATAAAAATATTTTTGTACATTGATTTCTAAACAATTAAACTGTAACAATAAAAACAAATCATAGGGCGTGTTCACAATATTTTTTATTTCACCTACTTGACTGTTACAAAAATAATAATAACAATGTTTCCTTTCGGATGTCCTTAAAAGAGGCAGTCGACATATTTTGCTCTCTTCCAAGTTATTTTTTGGGACCGATTAATATGCACTACTGAATACCAATGTTTGCCTAAACTTTATTGAAGAAGGCGGCTAATGTGCCGCGAACAAGCTCATAGCTTTCACGAAATACACTGAATCTGGTATACAAATTGTAAAACAATGTTAGCTATTCATGTCACGTGCAAGCACATTTTTTCTTTGAAGGGTGGGTGACCTCAGAATAAAAGGACTAGAAGACCTCTGCTCTAGTACTTTAGTGCCATCATACTCACTGTTGCCACTGATCCTCTGTACATTGGCGCTGCAGATCTGGACGATGCTGTTAAAATCCCGGGACGGGGAGCGCTGCGGGTCCAAGTGCCCGTACATGGCGGCGGTAGTGTGTCTGCTTTTTCTCGCTGCTGTGGATGCTTCCCCGGTGCTACCTCCTTCGATCCAATACGGCGATCTGACTTGCCCCGGTACTGCTGTCCGCGCCCTCTCCACTGCTCCGGCCTGGAACCTGGCGTTAAGTCCGCTATAGTCAGGTCTCTGAACCGGCCCCAGCTGTCAGCTGCGTACCCAAACACCCATACCACGCATGCGCAACACGCAAAGCAAGGCACGCCTACGGCGTACTCGATCCTTACGTGCTACGTCACAAGGGCTTGGTTGGAAATAGAAGACGGTGGAGGTGTTACAGGCGGCGTGTCTTTACTGTAACAAATCCCTCACGTTTATTTTAAATACTCTGGCGCTGTAGTTGTATTTTCTATTTTATATATCGTTTTGTGGGGTTTCTCAGTGTAACATAATAACCAATTTTCTATGACCTGATGTTAGAGGTGTGAGAAAGATCCTGTTATTCTGGGCAAATCACTTAATCACCCATTGCCTCCCAAAACAAGCATTTGCAATTCAATCGGTCTCGTATTTGTGAAAGTTAGAGCTATTGGCGATGAAAAAGACAATGTTTTTAAAAAAAAAATTTTTTTTTATTGCAGTGGAGTGATCACATTTGCCTATACTTTCTTTAGTTTTTTAAGCATTGTTTTATCACTTCTTCAAACTTTCAGTTTGGAGGGGTGGCAATCCTTTTATTACTGTGTAACAACCTGTTGAAATATGGTACGTCCTTGTATAATTTGGCTTTTTATATCCCTCTAAAGCAAAGATGTGGGCTCCGAATTATGACAACAGTTTGGCACTAGGGTGACCAACTGACATGGGTGCAAATTCAGGACGGTAAGTGTAAAAATTCAGGACAGAGGGTCAAAATTCAGGACAAAAATTCAGGACAGAAGGTCAAAATTCAGGACAAAACTTCGGGACGAAAGGCAAGTTTTACAGACACATCAGAGGAAGTTGCGAGATAGTATAAAAGTACGTAAATAGACAACCAATTAAGTACAAGTCAAAATAAGTTTTATATTAGGTTGAGACAATCGTGCACTTCACGGTTTTTCAGTATGCATGTAGCTTTGAGCAACTGTGCAGGTCTTTTTGTGGTATTTCATATGATAATAATCTTTTTATATGGTTACTGCACTGGGTTGCCCAGTCTGATATTTTGTTTACAACTCATGGTCCTGAGTTGGCATGTTTGGTGAGAGAAGTGGTCAGGAAGATCTGCTCGGATAGACTTTGTTACTAGCATCTCATTTCTGAGTGCCATTTTGAGATGTAAAGCCGCACGCATAGGTGAACTAAAGGGAGGATTGCTGTGATGAACCCACTATAGGGAACGCATTATGGGTCTTTCAGCAAGTGGAACTTAAAATATGGATTCTGACTTTGCTTATGGGGGCTTTGCAGAGAGTTGCACAAGCTGACGGAAGTCACAAAGGTGCTTTTCCCTGCAGCTTTCTTAAAGAATGCACTGTCAATACATTATTACAAAGTTTATTTTTGACGCCTTGCCTATTGCTACAAACACAATATACATCTCAAGCACAGCTCATGGCACTATGAGGCTCTCCCTAAAATCTTACACCTAAAACAAAACATGCAAATATTTATAATTACTAGTGTAACATTCAAGTCGCAGTTGGGTGTCACTCAAAATGTCATCTATTAATTCTTTCATCCATCATTCAGTCATTCACCATTCATTCTGTCCTTCATCTGTGTTACCATCCATATCCAAACCTTTTCAACCATTTGCACACCTATCCATCATCTATCATTCCATCCATCATTTCATTCATCCATCCACCCTTTCACCCAATCCATCCTTTCACTCATCCATCCACTCTGCAACCCATCCATCCATTCACTCATCCATCCATCCAACCATTTACCCTTTAACCCAAGCCATCCTTTCACTCATCCATCCACGCTTCCACCCATCCATCCATTCAGTCATCCATCCAATCATTTACCCTTTCACCCATCCAGCCATCCTTTCACTTACTCATCCATCCACCCAGTCACTCATCCGTCCACCCATTCACCCTTTCAATCATCCATCCATCCTTTCTTCCAGCTCTCCACCCTCCCTTTCACTCATGTATGCATTCTTTAACTCATCCATCTTTACATTCTTCTTTTCACTCATCCATGCACCCATTCGCCCATTCCATCCATCCTCCCTTTCTCTCTCCATTGCCCTTTCACTTAGCCACACATCCTTCACCCATCCACCCACCCATCCAGTTGCAGACAGAAGAGGCCCATCAAGAACTTCACCCGCACTGTAGCTCCTAAAGCAAGGGGTGGGGTGGGGTGTGGGAGGGTTCACTATGCCCCTGCACATAGGCAATCTGAAAACTTGGAAGTCATGCATGATGCACAGTGCCAGGACGCGAGGTGACTGTGACATGGTGTTGTTTTTAGGGCTTTAAGTGGGATGAAAAAACCTGGGGGTCTCTCCAAGGGGCGTGTCTGATGTAATTAAGGGTGCAGCTTAAAACACCTCACCTTAAAATATATGCTGAGCATAATGTGCCGCGACTGTTATTTTGCTGTTTCTATAATTGCATCCAGTAACATTAGACCTACAACAATAGGACTATTGGCTTTGTCAATGGATGTTAGTTGCATAAAATAAATAAAAAAGCAGCAACTATGTCTTCGTTTTGAGGAAAAAAGAGAAAGAGCAGCTGGGTCATAGGTCACTGCACCACCACGACTAGTCACTATATTGTTAACAATATTGCCCACCTCAAATGGTCTGCTGCCTATAGACCATGCATATAACAATGTTAAATTGATTGGATGAGAGGCAATATATAGACACAAGTAATTCAAGCAATTCAGTACACAAAGCCACAACAAGAGAAGACATTTGCATATCAACGATTTCTGGTCATTTTATTCTCTGATGTGCTTCATATGATAGAACCAGCCAACGCGTTTTCGCCCAAACATGGGCTTCTTCAGGGCTGTGAAGGCATACAACATGAGTATAATTAAAACTGGTGGTATAAGACCACAAATAAAGTCGAAGAAACACTTGTGAAAAGTGGATATGTTAATAGAGAGAGAAGATGATAGAGAAGAGGGAAGGAGAGAGAAGAAAGGTGAAAGGAAATACTAGTGAGAGTGAGGATAACAAAGGGGGGAGTCCATATGTGTTCGAGAGAAACAGAGAAAAATAGTGTAATCACCAATGTGCAAAAAACTAAAGTACAGTGCCTGAGTCCACAAAATATATATAAGCAGATGGTAAGTATACCCGCTTTCGCGACGTGACCCCATAGACGACGCTATTACCAGACCAGTGCCAGTGTATAAAGTAATCTTGTGCAGCTAGATAAGGACTAGCTTACCAATGTCGAGGAGGAATGAAGTATATCCTCAGACGTTGGATCAAGAAAAATTGGAGCAAGTCCTAGCGAAATGTCAGAGAAATAACCTGAGCATATGTACATCCAACCTTGTAGGCAAGAGCAATGGCTACTGGAGAAATGAAGGCATGACATACCTAGAGCATCTGGGTCAAGATCATGGTAGAAATTTATCCAGTAAGTATGCGTAGGGTAGTGTACCTGAAAAACAAGATGATGTTGGACTACATACATGGAGACGTTCCACCGCAACAGTAAACAACATATGTACTCAACGCAGCAGCGGAATCAAGCCCAAGGGCCTCCACGATCATAAATCTCATGTACCTTGCCCAAGGGTAGAGACGCAACTAAGAGGTTATGATAGTAACTAAACCAATATATAACTTATTAAAAAAATGGTGCAGAGCCAATGGAAAAGACATGGTGGACCGCCATGGGATCAATAGCGTGCAGTGTAAGAAGAGCCACCCATGTAACGGTGGATTAACAGGCACTGGCGCTCACCAGTAACAAGAAAATACACCTTGCAGCAGCGTCAAACCAAAGTGAACTGTAGGCGTACAGTGTGCACAGAAATAGAGTAAATTACTCTGATATCCAAATAACCAAGCAAGTGCAGAAAAATGTGCTCAGAGAACGAAAAACGCTTAATACTTAAATTTCGCGTAAAGCCCATGTAGCATGTTAAAGACACGAGACTCTGTTGCTCCAGTACCGGGGTGAGTGGCGGGCTGTGGACCCCCCTGGTTGAGGGAGACAGTGCGCAGGGGCCAGTACTTTATGCCGAGACACAAAGAGTTAAAAGCGTGCTCGAACCAATACCCCACCTCGGGACAGTGAAAGTAGGTTACATCAAAAAGGGGGCTAGGAAGATATACGATTAAAAAAGGGGCGACGATTACTTACATCAGACGATATTGTCCCACCTCGGGACAGTGAAAATAGGTTGCATCAAAAAGGGGGCTAGGAAGATATACGATTACAAAAGGGCGACGATTACTTACATCAAACGGTATTAGCCGTGTGTATACAAGGAGCCGTGTCCGGAAAATGTCCTGTGACCAGCAGGATGATTGGAAGCTGAAAAACGCCCGCAGTTGCTCTTAAGAAGCTTCCGTCCATTGCGGGTGATCTAAAAGACTAGACCGCATAACCGGAAGTGAAGTATATGCTTACTACCGGATACGAGAACTGCGCGAGGTACGAGGCGCATTAGGATAGTCCGAGACACTTAGAATGGAATCAAGGTCCTCACTTCCGGTATCGACTAGACCGCGCCACCGGAAGTGAAGTGTGTGCTTACTTCCGGATGCAGAAACGGCGCGAGGTGAAAGGCGCATTTGGAACTAGTCCGCAACAATTATAGTGGAATCAAGGTCCTCACTTCCGGTATCGACTTCGCCCCGTGACGTCGTGTGGTGATAGGTTTACTAAAATGTAATAAGGCGAAATAAAATCCTAAACCTGATTTTAAGAAACTGAACTACCAAAAATAGAACAAACGGCCTAAATGCCAACCATAAAATCTGTAGAAAATAGGTCAAGACAGACAAATACGAAAGTCCACATAATGGCTCAATAGTTAAAGCCGCAACGCTTAGATATTTAGGAAGAAGTGAAGTCATAGTGAACACAGTCTAAAGAAATTCAATCAAGGTGCTTCAATTTAGTTGCTAATGTGCAGAGCTTATTCATGGTTAAAAAACTAGGAAAAAGAGGGACAGAAAAAGAATCTGTAAAAACATACAGTACATTTACACTGATCTAGACCTTGGCTACGTGTGGCTTAAGAGTATAAACGATAATGTGGTTAAGATACCCACATGTGGTCACACCAAATGTGACCGAAACATTATGCATGAACTGTTTGGCTACCAGAACAAGGTAGCATACTCAGAGAACAAGAGAGCACCAATGGAGTTCCCCAAAATGAAGTGCAAAGTATGTTGAACATTTCAGAGGCACCACTATCATATTCACACTGTTATAAAGACGTCATAAAGAACAGCTTCCTGAACACGTCGCGAAAACGAGTATACTTACCATCTGCTTATATATATTTTGTGGACTCAGGCACTGTACTTTAGTTTTTTTCACATTGGTGATTACACTATTTTTCTCTGTTTCTCTGGAACACATATGGACTCTCCCCCCCTTTGTTATCCTCACTCTCACTAGTATTTCCTTTCACCTTTCTTCTCTCTCCTTCCCTCTTCTCTATCATCTTCTCTCTCTATTAACATATCCACTTTTCACAAGTGTTTCTTCGACTTTATTTGTGGTCTTATACCACCAGTTTTAATTATACTCATGTTGTATGCCTTCACAGCCCTGAAGAAGCCCATGTTTGGGCGAAACGCGTTGGCTGGTTCTATCATATGAAGCACATCAGAGAATAAAAAGACCAGAAATCGTTGATATGCAAATGTCTTCTCTTGTTGTGGCTTTGTGTACTGAATTGCTTGAATTACTTGTGTCTATATATTGCCTCTCATCCAATCAATTTAACAATGTCTTCGTTGTATATAATAATAAAAATGCTTCAGCTCTGAAATGATGAGACTGTGTAAGAACTATAACTTCTTCTTTTTAACTTGGTATGTTTGTTTTGTACATTTCTTCCATCTAACCCTAACAGAATGTCCTGCCCGAGACCACAGCAGGAGGAGGGCACCACATGCTGTAAGACTCTAAACTGGCCCATTGTCATTCTCTATGTGGCAATCAGCAGCAGACAGAATGACAATGGGCGGATGGGGCTGCTCTTATGCTGGCAGGATAAGTGCGAGGCGGCCCCATCAGGGAGCTGAGGCCTCTCGTAGGGAACAGCTCTGTTCCCTGCAAGGTCCAAAATTACGGACAAAAGGCGTCCGTAAAAAGGATCCTCACGGACAACGGACGTGAGGTCCAAATTATGGACGGTCCGTGAAATTTACGGACGGTTGGTCACCCTATTTGGCACATGAGCACGAACCATGCAAAGCATTCCCACACTCCTTAATTTCCGTCTGTTTGTTAATAGTGAGACTCAACACTCACTAATGTGTCCTGTTTGTACCTGACTGTGAGTGTCTAGTGTTCCAGAGAACCAGACTTATGGGTCATGATTAGTGTGAGAGTCTCCCTTTCATGGAGCCTTGGACAGCGGGTACGTTCACTCAGATCCTCGCAGGCAAGGGGGAGATGGGGAGATGAGTTTGGTCCTTTAGTAACCTTACAGTGCTTGGCTCCCAAGAGAACTGAAGATGAGGAAGTAGGCAAAGTCAGAGCTGCCGGATGTGGACCCAGACGTCATATTGCACAAAGGCCTGTTTCTCTAATACAATACAGCATGCCTCACAATAAGTGGTTAAATAAAGACTTTCTACTTATAATTTGGTAATTGTTTCTCAATTTTTCAACCCTTGTAATCCTTGAAGAGCCTGCATCAGCCAACCTTTTGAGTGGAGAGCTCACGTCGAAAGGAAAGCCTGAAGAAGACGACTGGAAGTTTGCATTGATTGGGAACTTTTAAATGGAAAGTAATTAAAATTTGGTGAGGCGATATATTAATGGTCGAAATTTTCTGAGGCTATATTTTTCCTTTCCATGTTTTTACACCTAGTTCAAGTACTCTTGCATTAGGCAAACATCCTCAAATTTTCTCCGGCCAAGGGTAGGAGTAACTGTGTTATCAGGGTGAAAATAGGGGAGGACACAGCCCCATAAATTCCTGAATGCACAGGGAAGCGTATTCCTGTACAAAAGGCAAATATTTTTCCTTGTGGACAAAAAGAAACGTAACAGCAAATTCTCTTTTGAGTCACACATGGATACATGGAAAAAGCACAGCTGCTACATTTCTGTGCATCGAAAGAATTACGCATCTGAGAACTTATGCATATCTACAGCTCGTAAAACCAACTCTGGGGGCAGAGTTTTTGTCAAACAGGTAAATCGTAGAACTCACTACACTTAGCACTGCAAAAGGTTAACAATAGTCTCACTTTTATGAAATAGAACCAATCTTGTTGTTTTAATCTTACCAGCACATTGAGGTATAGGTTTTAGTGCTTAGATGCTGATAACTTGACTAGTTTAGCGCTTTAAAAAATAAAAGCAAGATGGGAGATCTGCAACAGTGCTCCCCGACCCCTGATGCTAACAAGAGCTTGCAGTGTGCTGGGTCCAACAAACACTGTCCGCACACAGCACAGGGAGCCACCATGCGTGATGACGGAATTGTAAATGCAGTCAAGCCAATAAATAGTGGGTTTACTTTATGCATTTCTCTTTTCTTTCATGTGAGTAGCATATCTAAGACAACGTTCTTTTATAAACACATTTGTGTACACCATGTGCAGGTTTCAAAAGCCGCCTTTATTGAGGGTGAATCATTCTACAGAGCTCCTCTTGCAGGCTGGCTCCCTTGTCACACATGGACTGTCACACACACGGAGGGGTAACGAAGCACCCAGAGGCAGGTTGCACTTAGTGTCATTATACGGATGAGCAGGGAGAGAGAGACTGGATACTGCTGACAGCGAGTGAACTTTCTAGCTATCCCTCTGTTAGAAATGGGGGTCTCTAGTTGGCAAGGGTTTGCACCTTTGTCCAAGTAGGGACCATTCCTTCTAGTCAGGATAAGGGAGTTACACTCCTATAATAACCCCTGCTCACCCCCTTGGTAGCTTGGCACGCGCAGTCAGGCTTATCTTAGAGGCAGTGTGTAAAGCATTTGCACATAACCAACAGTAACACAGTGTAAGCACTACAAAAGGACACCACACCAGTTTAGAAAAATATCCAATATTTTTATATACTTAAGACAAGACCAAAAACGATAAAAATCCACAATACAGTACTTAGAAATCTTAAGTCATCAAAATAGACTTGAAATAAAGTTCCTTGAAGTCGATAGCTCCATCTGGGGCTATCACGGCGTCGTGAACAACAAATCCAAACAGTTCTGGCTGACCGCGGCGTCGTGGGCCAGCTACGATGTCAGGAAGACCCGCAAAACAGTACCTTTAGAAATGCAGGGCGTCGGCGACCTCTCTTTGAGCTCCGAAAGCACGGCGTCCGCAGGGGTCGGTTCCGGAGGTCGGTGCAGGAGTCGTCGGACCCTTGAAGTCACATGCGTTGAAGATCGAACTTCTCGCGGTTGAAGTCGGGAGCGCCAGCGTCGGCAGGCGTTGAGTGCTGCGGTGCGAAGTGCAGCGGTGCGAAGTGCAGCGGTGCGGCGTGCGGGGCCCTCAGGTCGCGGTGCAGGCAGCGGCTCGGTGATGGTCGTCCATCGGCGTCGATGAGACCAGGGCTGCGGTGCGAAGTGATGCGGTGCTCGGCGCGGTGCTGGCAGATCACGGTGCAAGCAGCAGCGGCGTCGTTGCTGAAGCGCTGTCGTTGGCTGACGAACTGGGGTCCATGGCGCCCGCGTCGGTAGGCCAAGGCTCCGGTGAGGGATGAGGACGGGGCGTCGTGTAGCTTACGAGCGGTGCCGTCGATCCACGGTGCAAGCAGCGGCGTCGATGTCGGCGTGGAGTGGCATCGTCGGGGATACCAGGGTGACGGCATGAAGCGAGGCGGTGCGGAGTGCGGTGCCCACAGGTCACGGTGCAAGCAGAGGCTCGGTGGCGGCGTCAGGTTGCGTCATCAGTGAGACCAGTGTTGAGGTGCGGCACTGCCCTCTGCGGTGCCTTCACGACACGGAGTCGGCAGCGGCGGCGTAGACGGCGTCGGGTTGCTTTTCTTCTGTTGCAGCACAAAACACACAGTCTCCAGTGCTGATGGCAGAAGAACTTGAAGTCTTTGCTGTTCCTGAGACTTCTTGAACAGGGGGCAAGCTCTACCTCAAGCCCTTGGAGAAACTCAATAAACAACTTCGAGAGTCCAAAGAAAGATCCATAATCTCACAAAAAGAGCTTTAGACAATGGTACCATCTGCCAAATGGAATTTGACTATTTAAATATAGAACATCCCAAAATGGCAGCAATATATGGTGTACCAAAAATACACAAAGACAGCCACAATCCTCCATATCGCCCAATTGTGACCACAATAGGCTCAGTCACCGAGCCGATTTCGAAATATATTGACCGTATTTTATGTCCATATGTGCCCAAAATAATATCATACATCAAAGACACCAAAGAAATGATCAAAGCAGTGGAGGGATTACCATTCGATAGTTCCAAAGATACGTTGGTTACATTAGACGTTGAATCTCTGTACAGCAATATACCTCAAGAAGGTGCACTCACGGCTGTGAAGTGGTTCATAGACTACTATCAAATAGACTGCTGTTCGAATTCATTATAGAGACCCTTAAAATTGTATTAGAAGAAAACACTTTTGATTTTAATGGTAATCTTTACAGACAGACGAAAGGAGTCAGCATGGGGGCAGCCTGCGCCCCCACTGTAGCGAATATATATATGGCGCACTTTGAAAAGGCCCATATATATAATGAAATAGCCCCTTTTTGAGTCCATCCAAAATTGGGCTCGCTATATAGATGATGTCTTCTTCATCTGGACCAATGAATCAGATGCATTAATTGAATTTCTGCAATGGATTAATCTCTGTGATTGCAACCTTAAATTTACAGCTCACACCAGTTCTAAAAATATAGAATTTCTCGATATTCAAATCAGGGAAAATAATCAGGTCCTAGAGGTAGAACCTCTATGTGAAACCTACGGCAAGGAATACACTCTTGCACTTTAATAGCTTTCACCCAAAAAAACAAAAGGAAAGTATTCCATTTGGACAGTTTCTCCGACTTCGGAGAAACTGTACCAATATAACCGACTATGACAACAGATCAGAAACTATGAAGACAAAATTTACCACACGTGGATATCCTAAACGAGTGGTACGAGAAGCATATAAGCGTGCAAGATTCTATGATAGAGATCATCTCTTAGAAAATCATCCCTCTAAAATTGCACCCAAATTAGTTTGTGTAACCAGACACTCAACAGCAAATGAACAAGTACGTCAAATAATATGCGCACATTGGCATATTCTAAATATCAACTCAGATAAAAAAGATATTTTGCCACGTCCGATGTTTGCACATCGTCGGAATAAAAATTTGAAGGACCAAATTGTACACTCACGCATGAAAATAAAATCATCTTTCATCCAAAAAACTTTAGATGGTGCTAACCCCATCTGTGGGAACAATAAATGCTCCCAATGTAAAGCATGCGAAAGCGCTATAATAACAAATATATGTGAACATAATGGTTATACCATTATACTAAAATCGTTCACAAATTGCAAAACAAAAAACATCGTTTATCTGCTATTATGCCCCTGCAAACTGGGTTATGTCGGCGAAACATCTAGAACTTTAGCTACACGACTGACAGAACATCGTTCAGCGATACGGACCAAAAAGATAGCTGCCCCCTTGTGAAACACTATATTGAGGCAAAACACAGCCATGAAGATATCAAATGGCTTGTCCTGGAAAAAATAAACACCAAACCAGGCATAGATACCGATGTTTTTAGAAAAAGTAGAGAAGTATTTTGGATATTTACTTTAGATACAGTCAAGCATGGTTTAAATCAGGATATTCCTTGGGAACAGGCAATAAGATACAATGCCGGTTAAGCCTTCAGTAGCTAACCACAGTATCCGTCCCTTATACTTCATCTCACATAGTGTTCCATAATCTGTTTTTCCTTTAGTAACTACAAATCTTCACATTGCCCTGCGTGTTATACAATATAATATATTATTCTGTAATTGTTACAGCACATCACCGCTTATATCACAATGTCGCTGGCCGATACACTGTTTCAATAAAGCATTATTGAAGGGTTTACGTGAGCCGACCAGTAATGCAAGACAATTAGGTCTTATCATGTGATTGGCCGATTATATCACGTGACAGATATTTGAACGTCAAAACGAAACCATTAACGTCCGTTCGGTTAGTCTCCATCGAGAGCAATTGCGTGCAGGAACCCCATATCCGGAGGCTCCATGCCATCGAAAATGTAAGTACGCGCTGATGCAATATTTCTACCCGCTTTGTTTCACCCGCACATCAAGCCGGCTGTTGTTGCCTCGGTACGATCATCTTGGCTATCTTCATCTTTCAATTTTTGAATTGCCATCCAACGCCACCTAATAGACAGCCACTCGCTAACTAGGCGTCATTGATACCACATATGTTGCCATCATACTCGGGCTCAATACATTAGACATGACCGTCATTCTCTGAATCGATATACTTACTCCATCCATATCTGCCCAATTACCCTGCACTACCGACTTTTCATTTCATTTTCTACATATTGTTTCCGGGACTGGTATATTCGGCATTGGCAACAAAGCCTTTAGACAGTTCATTGTAGATCTGTCAGTTCTTTCATAATACATTCCTTTTTTTAAGTGGTGCAACTTTCAACAGTGTTTCCTTTGTTGTTTTCATTACAGAAATCCCTCTCATCTATATTGATACGAATCAAGCTTCCCCAAATTCATCGAATTTTAACATAGTAAGTACGGCGCCCTGTTTAGTATAACTGATATATACTTAACCACTAAAACCAACAAGGTTTAAAAGATCCACACTGACCCGCTATTTCTGTGGACAAATTGTGACCAATGTAGCATTCTCCTAGATTTGTATTGTTTTATATCGACTGGTAAATATACTTTTCTTTCTATTCTAGCCCTGGATTATAAGACGAAACAAGTATCCCCTGTATTTTATCTTATATCAAGACAGCTTATCCTTACCTGCCATAATGAATCTTTATTTTGAACATTAAAGATATTTTACAGGTACATAGGAGAATATCACTATGGTTTCTTTATAGTCGATGTCTTTTACCATACTACATGTTGACTTATAGCCTGTCTGTTTGTCTTCATTTTTAGCACCATATTCACTGAAAGGGATACAATAAAACCATCATTGAATAAAACATCGACAGATATAATTTTTATATTCTTTTTTCAGCCAATATTTTTGATAATCGAGGTAAATATTGGTCAGACTCCTATGAATTACTCTCCTCGTACATAAATAAATAACTGTGCTATTATCGACAATTGTTATTCTTCTTATTTCAGGTCTAGATAAACATTCCAAGAACAGTACTGTTCTCAAACTACACTACAGTACGACTGGTTATTATAATCATCTAGAGTAGGTACCATATAAGTTTAAACTACTCTATCACTAATCTTTACACATGGGATCTTACAATGAGCAGACTTTCTTTAGCTTCCATTTATGGTTTCACCATTTTTCTTTCTTTTCTTCTTCCTTCACCATTTATTTTGGGTTATTTGGTTATATCATCTACAATCAATTTCATTCTTATAAGTTTAATTTAATTCTTTCTATAACAAACTCTATGATATAACGCTTCAGTAATATACTACCTTGTGCACTTCTCTTTTCCCATCTTTCCCACTTCAATGCAGACGATTTCTATCGACTTTCAATATCTATTATGTTCTCTTTGCATATTGGAAAGAACCACGCAATTCTTACAAGGCAATAATCTTTATTCACAGAATTCTCACATGTTCCAACTGTGGCCGCTTTCCTGACGAAGGCACCTGTGTGTGCCGAAACGCGCGTAGAACACCACCAGTCATTTTGATTTTGTGCCACTGTGTTTTATTTGAATTTATTTCTTATACTCTGTACCTATCCATTAATTCTGTGGAAAATTTCACCACTTCAACAATGTTTTTATATTGACATGAGTATGTATGAAAGTATGATTGATGGACATGAAAGTGAGTATGTGTAGATTATAGATTGTCACATTGTCAAGCATCTAAATAAACGATATTTTGTATTTTTGATAAATAGCCATTGTTGCCTTTTTTCTTTCCATTTATTATTGTTTAAATATTATTGTTAATCATCATTTTATGATTGGTTGCCTTAATTCTTTACATTGATTGTAGAAAGTTCAGTCCAGTCCTTTCACTGTCCAAGACAGAAGCAGCCACTGCAGGCCAACACAGCAAAGCACACAGCAAAGTGGTAGTTCCTCCTCACAGCTTCTCCAGTTCTTCTTCATGGCAGTCTTCTTGGTCCAAAAGAGCTTTAAAGTTCTGGGGTCTGGGCCCCAGTATTTATACCCAAAATACCTTTGTTCTCTGGTGGCAGAGAAGCCCTGTGCCCAGCCAGAACCAGTTCTGTCCTCTCAGTGTAGCTGCCCAGCAGGAGGTGTGTGAGAAGGTGGCCTGGTATATGCTGTCCACTAATTAAAGTGGGCACCTTGTACCAGTCCACATGACCCTTATGATGTATGAGGTCAAAGATAACCTTTAGAAAGCTATCCTAGTGGTAGCTGTGGAGAGCAGCATTCAGGCTTAATCTTGAAGGAATGTAAAGCAGCTTGTTTTACCAGAGTATCACCCCCTGAATGACTAAATGAAAGGAGAACCACACAGTAGTGGTATAAAAATATGTATTTATTAATATAACACTCTCTACTAATCTCCACACAAGATTAGAACATAAAGCACACAATACTGAATCAATAGAACATTCGTAAGTAGCACAATACACAGCGGGCTCCAGGGGGAGACCGAACCATATACTAATAAATGGTATAACAATCACGACTTGACTAGACACAGTGCCTAGAGCACGTAGAATCGCTGGGACCCCAAGGAACCACCCAATGCAGTGACACAGGGCGCCCACGGAGGATGGATGCAGTGAGGAAACACGACCGCGTGCTCCGTGCAACTCTATGGGAAAGTCGCGGTTGGAAAATTACAAGTTAAGGACACTTCTACGAGGACTTCAAGCAAACCCTTTGGAACATAAGAGGTTGTAGAGCCAACACACCAGTGTGTACCGAGGTACCCGTGTTACCTATCCCAGAGGAGCCGGGTGCATAGGGGTCAAGTGGTGTCGGAAACCTCCGTCGTTTTCAATGGAGAGCTGCGAAGAAGTACTGCTGCCAGGAAGGCGAAGAGTGTCCGGTGGAAATCCAAGCCTGGATTCTAGGTGAGAGGAACCTGAAAGCAGAGGGGACAGAGTCTGGGTCACTTCAGGTGACCAGGGGCTCGGTAGTCGAATGCCCACCGATGTCGGGTGCTTCAGGTGAGAAGTAAGGATGCTTGACTCTGCAGCCACGGGGACCAGGAGACGTCGACGACAACCAAAGTCCGGAGGTGAGCTGTCCCATGAAGGATGTCGAGTGTTGAGGGGTCAGTGTCCGGCTGGAGCACCAACAAGCCTTGGCAAATGCAACCCACGCAGGCAGAGCAAACAGGTTACAGTGTGGACCAGCAAGGTCCAGGAGACTCTCTAACCAATGGGGAGTCAGGGCACATCTGGAGCAACCAGGGAAGCCCAAGAACAAACAAGGTGACCCTCGCCAGGACCCACAGGCCAACGGACAAGGGATCGTGAGGAGACCTCAAGCAAAATTACAAAGCACCAGCCCACAGAGCACTCGGTGAGTGGAGGCCGGATATCTTCAGCGTAACTGCTGCTCGGGGTCAGGACTACACGGAGTCCAATGCACAAGCTTGGGGATCGCCAACAAGCATATGCACTTGCAAATGGACGCGGTGCACAGTGGTTCGGGTTGCGCGGCCCCCACGAGGGATACTGGTCTCAGAATCGCTGAGAGGTCAGATCTACCTCAGGGACCTTCGGGAACCCACCTCCTGTGTTGCTGAAATCTTCGGAGTCCGCAGGAGCTCTAGAGATGCAATCCAGTCAGAAGCGCTTAGGTGCCTGCTGCTGCAGGGGAGTAACTCCTTTACTCCAAGAGAGATTCTTCAGTCGTCCAGCGTCGTGCAGGCAGTCGAAGTACTTGGTTTCTTCTTAGCAGAATCTTGTCCAGGTAAAATCTAAAGTCCTGTAGCCAGGTAGCCCACTTTATACCCATGGGAAAGGGTTGGACGGATTCTGTGGACCCTCCTAGGGGAGGGGCAGGACAGAGGGGTGGCTACACCCATGTCCTTTGTCCAGTTTCGCACCAGAGCAGGAGCCACTGGCTCCCAGAACTGGTTTGAGCTGGACTATGCACAGGGACACCAAATGAACCCCCGTTGCAGACTTTCTGGCACTCTCAGAGTGCACCCACCCAGCCCCAATACACTAAACCCTGTCTGGGAGGTGGTCACACCTCCCTGTGACAGGATTCCTATTGTCATGCCTTCCTCTTGTCATAAGGATTCTGCACATACACAGAGCTATGCACAGGATAATAGGACCTCGGAGTATAGTGGTGAGCCAACCATAAACCTTAGTACCTACCACCCTAATCCGGCTAGCATTAGCAGTCTCATTAGCAGCGAAGCTACCAATGATTAGACAACCCAGAACACGGTATCTCTCTCTCAGGACTCGCGGGAGCAAGGACACCCTTTCGTAACTCACTCATACCTGTCCACAACTTGCGTAATAAGAGACACTGTATAGTTTAAAATGTTTATTTCAACTATCGTGCTCTAAGATACAGTACACGTGTAAGTACTATCAGCATAATGCATAAGAATAATATAATAAGCATAGTTACAATTCCATAGAATACAAACGGGGATAGCATTTTATAAAGACAGTGGATATAGTGCTAAATGGCCTGTCCACCCTCCCCGTGCTAATAACTAGTTTATTATAAAAACAGAAGACCTCTGGGCATTGTCAGGCAGACCCCCATACCTCAATATCTAGATGCTAGGTTTACATCATCAGACAAGCACAGCTCTTCTCTCTGGAAAGGTTTTTCTCCAAGTGCCCCTGACACTGAAATCACAATATTAAAGGCACACAAATTTCCCCAGTGCAGCTGCAATCAGTGTTATGTCTAAGCTTGAGGGACTGACCAGATCAGCAAGAACAAGTGACATTGTTTTCCGACCTTGTACATGATGTGCAGACACGACCCAGAGCTATCAGGAAGAAGGATAAAAGGCAAGCAGTTCGAAAATAGCAAAGTCTAGAAAACAAGGGCACAAAGTAACGTGCGCAAAGAGGCATCATGGCAGCCAGGCCTAAGCCAACTTAGTAATGCAGTCTATGAGTCCACAAACCACACAACACCCTCCCCTGGTCAGTCCAGTGGCATAGACATAGTACGAAGATAGAGTTCAAATAGATGGAGCAGAATGGCAAGGTCTGATGCGGAATAGGCCCCAATGAAGGACATAAACTGGGATTAAAAAAGCTGAAACAACAAAAAAATCCAGTGGGGCAGAACGCTGAACGTGGAGACCCCTTAATCAAAAAGAGTGTAAGTGCAGAAAAACGCCACACCTTCCAAGAGGACATCATTGGAATCGCCAGAAAAATGAGATGCCATCCAGTTCAATAAATCAAAACTGCATTCATGTTCCTCACAAGAGGCAGTAGCGAACAGCATTGCGGGACAACTTGCGTGATACTCAATATAACTTCGTTGTAGGAGATTCTGAGCAGCCGCCCAGATATCCCATTGTGCCACAATTCCAAGTGCAGCCGCACGCGCCATGAAGCCAGGTCCGGAACAGTCTCGTTCATGGGCCTCTAAGGGACCCACCAACTGGACAAAATCCGGGCGAGACAGAGACGTGAGACGTATTGGAGAGGCAATAATCCAAGGACCATGAGAAAGGACATCGGATGCAAGACATCACAGGTTGCACGCAAGTGAAATACGCAAAGCGAAAAGAAAGTCTGTAAGATACACCAAGTGTCGCCAATGGCAGGACGCCGAAGCCGGCGAGTAGACGTTCACGGAGCACCCGAAGGCGTCTGCGGTCGAGGTGGGCTCCATGATGTGCAGCCATTGCGTAGTAAACAAATTAAAAGTAGTATTCCAGCAGCTAACGCTAGGATCAACGGAAAGCCGCCAAAGACACTGGAAAAAATAGAATGAATAAAAGCCGGTATTACACCAAATATAGTTTGAAAGGAGGTAACAAGGCCAGAGCCCACAACTTTAAAAAAGTGCACAAGACCTTCAGTGCGAGATGCATTGAAAACGCGGTGAATTAGCTCACCGAAATGTTGTGGGAGGTTTGTGTTTAACAGGGCCTGTATTTCACTGTGAGTACTCGCCACCTGGAGAACAAATGTCTCCCGGGCGGATGTGAGCATAACCTCCTGATTCAATAATAGTGCCTTTATTCTGCTCAATTTATTGAAATCTGCCTTCAAAGTTGGAATGGAAGGCCAAATGGAACTATCTACAATGCCGTGCGGGGAGGAAATAGCACATTTTTGCAGCAGACAACTCTGTGGGAAACTGTTACAACATAGGGAATACCGGCAAGCATGCCACAACAGTCCTGATTATTTAGAAGGAGATAGCTGCCATTAGCAAGCACAGTGAAAGTAGGAGAGATAGAAGGAGCAGGAATGCCCTTCAGAACACAAGCAAGATTCGGAGCTGAAACATTACAAGCTCCGTGCAATGTAATGTGTTTGCAAACAAGGGAATGACCCACAGTAGAATCGCATGACTCCCCCGTGAGAAAAACTTCCTTCCCGTCCCTAAGACATCTATACATGAAAGGCAGGGACCACAGTTCATGCAGGAAAGCACTTCCCAAAGGCTGAAAACGACCGACAGGATAATGTTTCATGCAGGAACTAAACTCAAATAAAGAAAAAGGCAAAGCTATAACCCCGTGTACTAGCCACGCAGCAGAATCTAATTCTGCTACTGAGAATGGTAATGGCTCTATTCTCTCAATATGTAACAGAGTGTAAGCTGCATCTTTCATGGACATAAACTGCTGTTTTTCAGTAAAATTAAAAGGTAAGAATAAGGCAGAGGTGTTTAAAAAGTGCCAAGGAACTTTCCCCATTTTAAGGGTTTGCATAGTCCATGCAAACTGCATTACTGAACGCAATTGATTTTGACCATGATATAACACAGAAACATCATCTTGTACAATATCAACGACAGAGGAAACAATATTCTCTAACGTGTAAATGCGGGAAGACAGGGTATTAATACTATTATCAACAACAGCAAGCACCTTTTCTAAATTTGCTTGATCTATTTCCCGAAGACGGGAAGCAGCTTCAATTTGCGAAAGCTTCCAGAGTTCATTATAAGTTTCATAAATGAATCTCTTTGGTCGAGGACCACGAGGCCCCAGAACAAAGTCGGACAGATCAATGTTGCCTGATAAGAGGGATAAATGTTGTTTAACAGAATCTAAGGAAGAGTGCTGCAACCACTGTTTACATAATTTACCAACAGAATATGTTGTAACAGTACGAGAGTCAGAAAACCTGGGGTCTGGCCTATCCTGTTTATAACCAGGATCCGTGTCGTGAAAACGCAGTTGGCAGGCATTGGATGCTATGGGCCAAGCCAACCAGGGTGACTGAACAACCGTAGACATGTTGAATGAATTGTTCTGGAACAAAGCTTGTAAAGTTTCAATGGAAATATTTAAAAGCAAGCTTTCATTGGGAGTGGAAGACAATACAGGAATAGAGGGTGCATTTAATTGTTTGGAAGTAGCCAAACCCCAACACGTTGTTTGATAGATGGTTTGATTCAAAAATAGAATCTGGGCTGGGATGAGGCAAGCACGGTGCAAGGCTTCTGTGCCTTGTACCTGCCATGCTTTGGAGCCCCAGATAGATTTTAAGTCAATAGTATCCCGCCAATGTTCATACCCACCCACAGCTAAGGCATTTAAAAAGGAACCCGAATACAGCAATTTGGTATGGGTCAACATGATTTTCTACGTAGATGAAGTGTTTAATTTAAAATAATAGGACCCAGGGTTCGATCTATCAAAATCTGTAAAATAAGTAAACTTATTTTTAAGAGTCTGGGAGCTACCTGGTAAAGGGGTCGGACAATGTTCCCATTGTGTGGAATTAAAAGGACCCCTAAGGGTACTTGGTTTATGGAGAAAATGGTTGCCCCAATGCTGGTAACAATATAAGTCGGCATAACTTGCAGAATTTAAATACAAATCCTCAGCATTAAAAGCAGCATAATATTTCAGATCAGAAAATAACGATTCAACAGCATGTACATCCCAATCGTCAGAATGAATATTACTTTTCACGACATCACCCATTGAAACACGGAGGACATTTGGTACATTAATAATCTCAGTTGGGCCATGAATTTGGAAATTTACTGCATCCCATACGATGCCATCAGCAACTGGAAACGCTGTAATGTTCACAAATGTGTAGTCACGCTTCATGATGTGAGAGGAAGAATGTGGAGCCAAAGTTCCAGCGACACAGTTCACAGCAGAGCGTTCTGGTAAATAGTGACCATTAATGAGTAGAAAAAAGACTGTGACAAAGCCAATGGACATGAACAGAAAAATCAGGAATAGTACCAACCAGATGTATGTCCATGGGGGGACTAAAAAATTGTCTCTGAACCAGGATACAAAAATACTGAATCTGGACGGGATAAGTACTGAAGGGGAACCTGAGTCAAAAGAATAACGTGTTGGGCTCAATGGCGTTGTTGGTAGATGAGCCACGGACTCGGTGGCGGGATAGGTATACTCGGTCTCCTCGTTGCAGGGGAATCCGGGTAGTCGAGCAAATGTTCAGGCAAATCAACCATCTCAATGGCAACATCAGTGACCGTTCGGGCTGGAAGACCACAAACATTTGTCCTTGAAATGACTGGACAAGAGACCGCTGGTGTTACACTATTCAGGATCGGCCAGATGTTGTAGCTTGACATTTTCCACTGAGATGTATCGGTTTTCCTTGCGACCAGGAAGCGGTGGTAAGATGACTGTACGAGTACCCTTCAAGCCAAGGACTGGAACCGGTGCACGATAAGAGGGGCCAAATTCTTTTTTGTTCTCCACCTTCTCTCGGACCAGGTCTCCAACTTTCGGAAGCCAGCCGGCAACCGGAATCTGCAACGCAGCGTCTGTGGCTGAAGGTAAATGTTTAATTGCAAGTTTGTCTCGGGCTTCTTGTAAGTCCTGTAACATAGTAGAATGATTATCTACGTCAAAGATTGCGGATTGCGCCGCCATGTCTAGACCATCAAGGTCAGGCACAAACATTCTTATGCCAAAGAGCATTTCGTATGGGGTCCGCCCACCCAGAGGTCTTCTAGGGAGATTATTAAGTGCACGTTGTACGGTATACAAGTGGGCCAGCCAGTTCCTGCCAGTACCTAAGACTCTAGCTGTCAAGGATTGCTTTAAGTCACGGTTCATTCGTTCAACGACCGAATTGCCCTCAGGCCGATACGGAGACGAAAATTTCACCTGCACCCCCAATGAACCCATTGCGTCCTTGTAAGCCTTAGAGGCGAACGCTGGACCTTGGTCAGAATGGAAGGTGCCACAGGCGAAAATTCCCGCAAAGACACGCAAATCCCTGATGACAGTTCGAGCGTCAGCACTCCGTTGTGGCCAGACCCAGATGAAACGTGTGCACGAGTCTACTGCAACTAAGATGTATTTATATGCAGTGTCAGACGAAAATGGACCGCAGTGATCCAGGTAAACACACCCAAAAGGTCTGTTTGAAATGCAGAGCGGTGTTTGCGGTGGTCGGGTAACCGTGGAAGGCTTAATTTGTTGACAAATGTCACAAGAAAGCACATAAGTACGGGTGTGTTTATATAAACCCCGCCACCAGTAACGCTGCTGCAAGATGGAAACCGTCGCAGACACACCAGCATGAGCCGATGCCATCCCTTCGTGTGCGGCAGTTATCAAGGAAAGTCTGCGGTCCGCGTTGGGAATCAGCCGATCCCCAACGTCCGGAATACTTACATAAGGAGTCTGATCGGGACTTAAGAGATAAGAGTACTTGGAAGGGAAACCCCTTGGGTAATTAGCACCTTCCTTTGTTGCAGCTATAGTTGCCAAAATATCTTTATCTATTTTCGTCATGGATCTTGTAACTGCTGCTACTGTGCACGTGGCTACTGCTGATTTGGCAGCTTCATCTGCCAAACCGTTACCGACAGCGTGTGCACCCACACGCTGGTGGCCAAGTGTGTGAACCACCTGTGTGAGAGGCAGACGTTGTTTAAGATCTGCCACTCGAACCCAAAGCGTCTTATGCTTAATAGTGCTGCCTTTTGCATCTCTATTATCGTTTTGCGACCAAAAGAAGAGATTGTCATTGAAAGACTGAACACAGTAGTAAGAATCGCATACAACAAGAGTAGTCACATCTGGATTCGCGAACTCAAGTGCGAGCACCAAAGCACGCAGCTCGGCCAATTGTGCAGTACTGTCTCCTAGTGCCTGAGTGTGCACTACAGTCGATTTGAACTTACCGTTCACCATAGTACCTGCAACAATAGCACAGGCTGCTGAATAAGCATGCTTGGAACCCGTGGCCGGTTGTGCCGAACCATCGGTATAGATAATACATTCATACTCCTCAAGCGGTAGCAAAGACAGAGGAGGAGGATGAACAAATTCATACTGTAAAAACTCCTGTGTCTGAAGGGAAGAATCAAAGATAAACGTGACATCCGGAGATGTCAAAGATGTAGCCCATTGTATCCAACGGGGGTGCAAAGCCTTAGAGTTCGGTACACTTGCCTTCGTCACTGCCTCGAGGGCAGGATATGGTGTTACCACCAAAATGCGTTTTCCCTGTGCCAGTGCGCGTTCCTTTAGAATCGCCATTTGCACTGCAGTCAAAACTTTCTCCACAGAGGAAAATCGCAACTCTGCCGAAGTGTAAAGATGTGACTTGTATGCAATCGGTACTGTGTCACCTTCGTTAAAGGTTAAGTACGTGAAGCCCACTGTCCCTGGTATTATTCTAATCACCAGGTTGGTGTGGTTGTCACGTGTCAATAGAAATTTAGATTCAAGTAGATCAGACTGCAAAGACTGCAGTATAGAGGAATGCTCGGGAAGCCAGCATGACTTCAAAAAGTTAGGTTGTATCAAGGCATAAAGAGGCTTGATACGCTGGGCATATTGGGGATATAAGTACGCGTGAAGTTCAGAAAACCCAGTAAAGACTGAAGTTTCTTCAGTGTGGTTGGAGGGCACAAAAGTGCGCATTTCTCCAAGAAATGAGGGGCTAAGCCCTTACCTTCATTGTTGAGCTCATAGCCCAAAAACAAAACTGTTAATTCAGCAATGTGAGATTTGGCAAAGTTAAACTTGTAACCTAAGACCGCAAACTCGAGAATAATGCGGTCCACTCTGGAAAGATGCGGATATAACTCGTCGTCTGTCAGGTAAATATCATCGACGTACGAACACGCATCGGGGTCTATGCTGTCCAACAAAGAGACAACACGGGCGGCGAATACACCTGGACTGTTTTTGTAGCCCATAGGGAGTCGCCGGAATTTGAATTGTTTACCACCGGAGGTAAAAGCGCTCCATTGGCTACACTCCGTGGCCAAGTTGTGCGTGTAAAATCCATTGGATAGGTCAAGTGTCGTTTTATATTTTTTACGAACAAGACTGTCTACAAGCGCAGAACTATGGGTATTTTGCACCGCAAAGGTCCGACAATGAGAGTTCAAATGCCGGTAATCCAAAACTAGGCGGTACGATCCATCGGGTTTAGAAACCGCGAAAAGGGGGTTATTCATGGGTGATACGCATGTTTCTATAACTCCTTGGTATTCTAACTGTGTCAGAATTTCGGAAACGGGACCTTTAGCTTCCCGTTTGATGGGATATTGGGGTTGTGGCTGCGGCAGCGACCGCAAAGGTATTTCATGGGAGGGTGAATCCTCATCCCAACCCACGTGATTACGGTATAACGCCGGAGCCAAGGCTACAGCCCATTCAACTGCAAGTGCCTCCGCTTTGTCCTTGGGGACATGGCGAGAAAAGCTTGGAAGGATTACCTCCTCCCCTTTACGAGCAGCTAGTACAAATGGGGGCGGCCAATCCGCCTCCGCTAACAAAATGTCATATGAAGAGGTTAGATTTTCCCCAAAAATCCCTTTAATTACACGCTGTATGTCACCCTCAATTTGGATGACAATATTATGTAGTCTGTCAGGGGTGCCACTCGAGTGTCAGCTGTCTCGACAGTAATGAATGTTTCAGTTGCTGTCGCCTCCACATGAGGACGGAGTGCCTCTCGCACTATGGTAACTTCCGCGGCGCTGTCTAGGAGCGTCACTGCCCACGTCCAATTCAGGAGTCTCGTTCTCACCGTCTGTGGCATACTTCGCTGTTACAGCGGCAACTTTTTTCTTCTGAAACTGTGGGCAAGAACGTTGAAATTCTTCTGGTGTCCCTCTGACTTGTTGCCGAGGTTGGTCTCGTCCTGGCGGGGCCTCACGACCCCTACCTCTATCCGGGCGATCTCCTCCACCTGTCTGTAACGACGTTGGTGCCTGTAAAGAACGAGGAGAGCGCGAGTCAGGAACATGAAATCTCTCTGGAGATTTTATTCTCGCTCTATTGCGCAAGTCATATGTGCGTTCAGAAGATTCTGAAACCGGGAATGCACTTCGCGATCCTGGCTTCTTCTGTTGCTTACCCTGTTTTTTCAATCGCCAGTTCTTTTTAGTAAAGAACGGTTTCTCATCTTTCTCAGATTGAGTTTTTGGTGGTGGTTGCGATGGAGTTTGTGTTTTAGCAAAAGGTTTAACTCCCAGGCTATTGCGGCCTATAGTTTTATAAGCCTGTGCAATAATTTTCGGTAATTCGCGTGGCTTATCTGGTTCTGGGACCAAAGCCAAAGCATTAGCTACTTGAAAGTTAACTGCATCACCCTTGACATTACCAAGGATTAGTTCAGCCACTACATCGAATACTCCCACCAGTCTCATCCCTAATTCCACAGCCGCTTCAGGGCCATGTTCATCCTGTACTCGTTTGATTACAGAGGGGAGAACTGTCATGGAAGGAGTGCCGAAACATTTTGCATATACTGCAGCGAATACCTTACCCCAGTTGTTACAATCTGTCAACTCGCAAATTAAATCTTTTGGCAAACTAATCGTCAAAATCCTGTGTTTATCCACAGGAGAAGTATTCGGAAAAACAGCCTCCAGCTGGTCAAATTTCTCTGCAAGCCAATAAGGTAAATCATCCTTATTTTGTGGGCGCTTGCCCATCACCGAATTAACCATGACGGGACTTATGGTTACGCCGCCAGGCCCAGCTGGATGTGCCGCAACTCCAGGCTGGGCTGCCTGGATGTTGCCCGTAACATACTGTACTAAAGCTCTATGCACACGTATCAAAGACGAATGCAAGAGACGCAGGTCAGCGACCGGAAGCGTCATATAACGCGGATGTGGGCTATACCCGGCCAAAACAGGCCAAGTGGTCCCTTCAATCGATAAGGGGCCTAAACGAACCGTTGTAATCGGTTGGGGGAGGGCGCCATCAAACCAAACACGGTGTTGCCATGCCGTGAGCGGTACTTCAAGATTCCGATAAGGATTGTATTGGTTTGGAGGTGCGATGATCGTATAATTATGGAACGTATGGTCAGTCCCATCCACCGCCTCAAAGGTGATCCACGAGTAAAATACTTCAAAATGGTAAGCAGGATCTGCTTGTACCACGAAGATCAGATCGACACCCGCGTCTGGCACTCCATATGCTGTCAAATGAGCTTTGAGCGCCGCACGGCTATGTGCCGCAATTTCTACAGCCATTAGGGCTAAGAATAACCGACAACCTAATACAAGGCAGCACAATAATGGGTCAATATTAGCACCTTTTAATAACTTCAAGCTTGAAAGAACCTATAAAAACATCAATATAGGAGGTATCACCTTCACACCCGTTTCCGGAAACGCATGTGAAGGGTGTTGTGGACAAGCACAAGTACTTCTCAAGCGTCTCGCAAATAAGCAGCCCACTTCGTTGGTGGCGCCATGTCGTAAGGATTCTGCACATACACAGAGCTATGCACAGGATAATAGGACCTCGGAGTATAGTGGTGAGCCAACCATAAACCTTAGTACCTACAACCCTAATCCGGCTAGCATTAGCGTCTCATTAGCAGCGCAGCTACCAATGATTAGACAACCCAGAACACGGTATCTCTCTCTCAGGACTCGCGGGAGCAAGGACACCATTTCGTAACTCACTCATACCTGTCCACAACTTGCGTAATAAGAGACACTGTATAGTTTAAAATGTTTATTTCAACTATCGTGCTCTAAGATACAGTACACGTGTAAGTACTATCAGCATAATGCATAAGAATAAAATAATAAGCATAGTTACAATTCCATAGAATACAAACGGGGATAGCATTTTATAAAGACAGTGGATATAGGGCTAAATGGCCTGTCCACCCTCCCCGTGCTAATAACTAGTTTATTATAAAAACAGAAGACCTCTGGGCATTGTCAGGCAGACCCCCATACCTCAATATCTAGATGCTAGGTTTACATCATCAGACAAGCACAGCTCTTCTCTCTGGAAAGGTTTTTCTCCAAGTGCCCCTGACACTGAAATCACAATATTAAAAGCACACGAATTTCCCCAGTGCAGCTGCAATCAGTGTTATGTCTAAGTGCGAGGGGCTGACCAGATCAGCAAGAACAAGTGACATTGTTTTCCGACCTTGTACATGATGTGCAGACACGACCCAAAGCTATCAGGAAGAAGGATAAAAGGCAAGCAGTTCGAAAATAGCAGAGTCTAGAAAACAAGGGCACAAAGTAACGTGCGCAAAGAGGCATCATGGCAGCCAGGCCTAAGCTAACTTAGCAATGCAGTCTATGAGTCCACAAACCACACAACACTCTGCTTGAGCTTGGCTCAGCAGCAGGAGGGCAGAATCGTGTCTGTGGCTGGCAGCATCCATTTTGTGCTGTCCAGGTTGGGAAAGCTGGTACCGGGTGTAGGAGAGTAGGATCTGCTTCACATGGGTACCCCCACTTTTTGCTGATGCTTCACTGTTTTTCGACCTTAGTCTGGCTGGGGCCCTGCTAATCAGAACCCCAGCCTAGCTGCTTCCTCTCTGAAATGGTTTCCATGTGCCTTAGGCACATCTCTGATTGGAATCTGGAGTGCCCTTATAAGTCCCTAGTATATGGTATACTATGTACCCAGGGCATAGGTACCTCAGAGGCCTACCAGGGGCTGCAGCATGTATTATGCCACCCCTGGAAGGCCATCCAAACTGACACCACAGGTCTGCTACTGCAGCCTGGGTAAGGTGGTGCATGCACCCCTTACTGTGATATAGGTTACCTATATCACTATATACATACACACATATAAACCTATAAGTCACTCCTATGGCAGGCCTTATCAATCCTGAAGGCAGAGTGCGTGGTTCCTATGTGAGAGGGTGCCCCTGCATGAGCAGGGCCCCTCTGCAGCGATCGGAGACCCTTCTCTGATGCTGTTTGTAGTGCAGCCTGACCATATACTCTTAAGCGCATTATAACCTCGCGTTAAATGCTAACTTTGGAATGGCTGCACCGAAACATGTCGTGTTTGGTGTCAAACATCTTGGAATACTACCCCCCGCCAATTCTGGCGGCGGGGTAGCATTCCACCCTTCTAGAGGGAGAGACATGTTAACCCTGGCCTGGCCGGTAACTTCTTTCTAAAGCCCTGGCATCACAAAATGGATGCTGCTGCCACAGACACAAGTCTGGCCTCCTGCTGCTGGACGAAACTCCGGCAGGGGAGGCCTGGACAATAGGTTTCCTGTCCCAGGGAGGTGTGACCACCTCCCCAGACAGGATAGTGTGTATTGGGGCTGGGCGGGAGCACTTCGGGTGCTTTGAAGTCCTGCACTGGGGGCACACTTGGTGTCCCTGTGCGTACCCCAGTTCAAACCGGATCAGGGGCTTGCAGCCCCTGCTTTGGCGCGAACTGGACAAAGGGAAAGGGGTGTAGCCACCCTCTGCCCTGACCCACCCATAGGTGGGGCCACAGAGTAGTCCAACCCCTAAACTTAGTATAAGTATAGGAACCCAGTCCTTAGGACTTTAGATTATCCCTGGACGAAACTCTGACACTGAATACTGGACCTTCGACGCTCTACTCAAGACTAGAGGACAGAAGAATCTCCCTTGGGGTCAAGGAGTGACTCCCCTGCTTGGCAGGCACCAAAGAAGCAATTGTCCGGTCTGCATCGCCTAAGCTCCCGTCGGACGCCGAAGTCTTTGCATCACCAGAGGTGGATTTCCAGACTTCCCCGAGGCTGCCCTGAGTCCCCAGCAAAGCTGAGGCCCGTAGCTGTTGTGGGTAACGTGGAACCGTGACCACTGGACACCGCACGCATTTGCTAGTGCATCCTCTTCTGGGTCTCCCACGAAGTCGTGCTTTGGGCTCCGAGTAGCCCTAGCCTCCAGCACCAACTGCACCGAAGATCACTGGCCTCCACTCCACGAGTGTCCTGTGAGCCAGCTCCACGTGCACCGTCTTGAGGCTCCTTCGTGGTCGCTAGCCCGTTGGCTAATAGCCCTTCACGAAGGCCAATCCTTTTCTTCTTGGGCTCCCTGGTTGCTCCAGGCTCGCCCTCACTTACCCTTGCTGGGTGAGTTCCTCAGACCTTGCTGGTCTGCATCATCGACATTCTTCATCTACATCAAGACTTGCCGTTGCCAAGGCTTGTTGGGTCCAATCCGGTCGCCGTCACCTCAGCACTCGACAGACATCGTGTACCAGCCCGAATCCTGCTCCTGGTTGCCGACAACGCCTCCTGGAGCTCGTCGCTGAAGAGTCAAGACGACTGTCAACCTACCTGAAGCACTCGACATCGGTGGGCATCCGCTCATCGCCTTCCTGGTCACTGGCTAGTGACCCAGACTCTGTCCCCTCTGCTTTCAGGTTCTTCAGATCTCCGATCCACTCTTGGATCCACCCGGACACTTTCCACTTGGTCGCCAGCAGCACTTTGCAGCAGATCGCCATTCAAATCGACGACGAAACCCGACCCCGAAAGACACCTATGCACCCGGCTTCCCTGGGTGAGGTAACAAGAGTACTCCGGTGCTCCCGTGGGTAGAGACTCTAGAACGACCTAGTTCTCAAAGGGTTTGCTCCAAGTCCTCCTTTAAGTGTCCCTTTTCTTTAATTTCCTGATCGCGACTTTCTCCATAGAAGTTAACGGCGTCTCGCGGCTGTGTATTTACACTGCACGCGTCCCCCGTGGGTCCCCTGTGTCACTACCTTGGGTGGTTCCTTGTGGTCCAAGCACTTCTAGAGGCTCTAGGCCTAGTGTCTAGCTCAGTCGTGGTTCTTATACCACTTTATTGGTATATGGTTTGGTACGCCCCTAGGGCCCAAACGTGTATTTGTGCTATTACTGTGTTTAAATAACTTATAACTTGTGTACTTCGAACTCTAGCCTCATAAAGAGACTAGAGGGGTGTGTTTAGCAATAAATACATATATTTTGAATATATACCTGGTGTGGTGCTCTTTCATTTGATCACTCAAGAGATTATAGACTGGTAAAACAAGCTGCTTTACATTCCTTCAAGACTTAGCCTGAAGGCTGCTCTCCATAGCTACCACTAGGATAGCTTTCAATAAGGTTGTCTTTAACCTATCTCCAATAAGGGGTTGTTTGGACTGGTGCAAGGTGCCCACTATAATTAGTGGACAGCATATGCCAGGCCAACTTCTCACATTGGTGTGCAGCGTGTGGGATTCCAGCTTGCTATTGTTTTACCAGATAATCTCAATTGAATTGATCAACTGAAAACCACTAAAGGTACCTAAGGTACATATAAATTAAGCTTAGTATACAGTAAGTTCTACTGAACTTAGAGTTGTGTGTCAAGGGATAGCACACCCTTTCTACAACTCAAGAGAGTTTAGTAGGCCACACTAGAGTAGGTAGTGCATACCCCACACCTCACTAGTGATGTCTTCAAAGCCAGGACCCAGTGAGTCCTTGCCAGAAGCCAATGGGCTTCTTCCCTCCAAGTATGATACACTCCCATTCTTGGAATTGAGAGCATTATGTAACTTGAAGAAACTGAAGACAGGCCAAAGTCCCACCACCCAACATCTTAGAGAGATGTTGGAGGCTTATGATCTCAGCAGGCCCTTAGGGACTGAAGGGGTAGGAGTAGAGGGTGGGGCAGAAGATGAGGATGGGGCCAGGGGTAGCAATACCCCCAGCCCCCCTCTGGAACTGACCAAGAGGGTGACAATGACCCTGACCTGGATAACCCAATCCCTCCTGTGGAAGATGAGGAGGAAGATCAGAATGATCCCCACTTTGTCCCCCCAGGAAGGATTATGAGTGTGCCCAGAAGGTCTAGGTCTCCTTCTCAGGAGTCTAACCACTCTGGCACCTCAATAGGGACCTCTGTCTCCTCTCATAGGAGGGAATCCTCTCATGAGAGAAGAAAGAGGCTGATTCAATATGAGGAAGCTCAGCTTGAACTCAGAAAACAGCAACTGGCTATAGACAGGGAGTCCCTAGATCTCTACAGAGAGAGAAGAAAGTTGGGACTAGAGTCCCATGGTGGCAGCCATGTCCCTAGAGATAGGGAAAGGTCTTATGACCATAGAAACCTGAGCAAGATTGTCCCTCCCTACCAGAGTGGGGATGACATCCACAAATGGATAACTGCTCTAGAGAGGGCCTGTAAAGTACAGAAGGTCCCTCAGGAGCAGTGGGCAGCAATCTTGTGGCTCTCCTTTGCAGACAAAGGTAGAGACAAGCTCCTCACTGTAAGAGAAGAGGATGCTGATAATTACAAGGTCTTGAAGAGTGCTCTTATTGATGGGTTTGGCCTAACAACTGAACAATACAGGTTGAAGTTCAGAGATACCCAAAAACACAGACTCAAGACTGGGTAGACTATGTGGATTGTTCTGCTAAGGCTCTGGAAGGCTGGTTGATGGGCAGTAAGGTGTGTGACTTCACAGGATTGTACAATCTGATAATGAGGGAGCAGATTCTTAATAACTGTCAAAATCAGCTGTTGCATCAGTACCTGGTGGACTCTGATCTGACCTCTCCCCAAGAATTGGGAAAGAAGGCAGACAAATGGGTCAGAACCAGGGTGAGGCAGAAGGTACAGAACCAAGGTGGTGACCCTAAGAAGCAAGATTCTAAGAACTCTGAAAAGGGTGGGGAGAAGGGTAAAGATCAAAAGTCTTCACAAGGCCCCCAAAATCTTCTTCAGGTGGGGATTCACAGTCTACAAAAGGGAAAGGCCAAAGAAAACCATGGTGCAAGGTCTGTAAGCAAAAGACCCACTGGACCAGTGATTGCACCAAGTCCAAAGACTCAAGTCCAGCCTCCACCAATGCCCCTAAGGCACCTGTTCCCCCTAGTACAGTTACAGTTGGTGGTGGGAGTACTACAGCCAAGGGTTTAGTAGGGTTGACCCTGGGTACTGAGTTGGGCTCTGACCTAGTCAGAGAACTCACTCAGGCTGTGTTAGTCTGTGATGGAGGCATGGATGTGACCTCCTCTGTGAGTCCCAGTAATCTGGGCAAGTACAGACAACAGCCTTTAATCAATGGACGAGAGGCTTTGGCATTTAGGGACACAGGGGCAAGTGTCACCATGGTGACACAAGACCTTGTGAATCCTGGGCAAGTTATACTTGGTGAGATGTACCAAGTGACCAATGCTAGCAACGTCAGAACAGACCATACTCTGGCAGTTGTTAACTTCTCCTGGGGAGGGGTAACTGGCCTTAAGAAGGTTGTGGTGAGTGCAAACCTACCAGTCGAATGCTTGCTTGGCAATGACTTAGAAACTTCAGCTTGGGCAGAAGTGGAGCTCAGGACCCATGCAGAAATGCTGGGGATCCCTGCAGATGTGTTTGCTGTGACCAGGTCACAAGCCAAAATGTCTAGCACTGAACAGGCCTTGGATTCTGGAATAATGGACCAAGTGCCTTCCAAGAGGAGGAGTAGTAGGGTAAAGGCAGTACCTTCCCCTTGGCTCAGAAGGAAGATCAGTCCCTTGAGGGGGATGATCTCAGTCCTGAGGAAGGAACTGTACCAGAGGAGCTTGAACCTGACCAGGTTGAGTTCTTGGGGACAGGGGGACCTTCCAGGGCAGATCTGAGCCAGGAGCAGCAGAGCTGCCCTCTCTTGAACCCCTCAGACAGCAAGCTGCTGCTGAGGCTGCTGGGAAAGCTAGTGGTCCCCATACTGTGTATTGGGATGATGGACTCCTGTACTCAGAGTGTAGAGACCCCAAGCCTGGTGCTACCAGGAGGTTGGTTATACCTCTGAAGTTCAGGGGCTTCCTATTGACCCTAGCCCATGATATTCCCTTGGCAGGTCACCTGGGCCAGAACAAGACTTGGGACAGAATTGTCCCTCACTTTCACTGGCCCCACATGTCTGAAGACACCAAGGAGTTTTGTCGCTCCTGTGTAACCTGCCAGGCCAGTGGCAAGGCAGGTGGCACTACAAAGGCCCCCTGATACCACTACCTGTGGTGGGGGTGCCCTTTGAAAGGGTGGGGATTGACATTGTTGGTCCCATGGATCCCCAAACAGCATCTGGGCACAGGTTTATCCTGGTGGTAGTGGATCATGCCACCAGGTACCCAGAGGCTATTCCCCTTAGGACCACTACAGCACCTGTGGTGGCAAGGGCCCTCCTGGGAATTTTCTCAAGAGTGGGCTTTCCTAAGGAGGTAGTATCAGACAGGGGTGCAAACTTTATGTCTGGATACTTAAAAGCAATGTGGAAGGAGTGTGGAGTGACTTACAAGTTCACCACACCCTATCACCCACAATGCAATGGTTTAGTTGAGAGATTCAACAAAACCTTGAAGGGCATGATTAAAGGGCTCCCAGAAAAGCGTAGGCGAAGATGGGACATACTCTTGCCCTGCCTTTTATTTGCATATAGGGAGGTGCCTCAGAAGGGGGTTGGTTACAGCCCTTTTGAACTTTTGTTTGGCCACCCTGTCAGGGGTCCACTGTGCTTGGTGAAGGAAGGATGGGAGTTACTTCTCAAGCCCCCAAAGCAAGACATAGTGGACTATGTACTTGGTCTCCGCTCCCGGATGGCTGAGTATATGAAAAAGGCAACTAAAAACCTTGAGGCTAGCCAGGAACTTCAAAAGGCCTGGCATGACCAAAAGGCTGTTCTGACTGTTTACCAGCCAGGACAGAAGGTGTGGGTGTTGGAGCCAGTGGCCCCAGCAGCTCTCCAAGACAAATGGAGTGGACCCCACACTATTGTTGAGCAGAAGGGTGAGGTTACCTACTTAGTAGACCTAGGAACACCCAGGAGTCCCCACAGGGTTCTCCATGTCAACAGGTTAAAACCATATGTGGACAGGGCAGACATGGGCTTGCTCATGGCTACTGATGAAGGGCAGGAGGAAGAGAGTGACCCACTCCCTGACCTGCTCTCACAGAACCCTGACGATGGGTCAGTAGATGGTGTAGCCTTGGCAGGCAGCCTCACTACCCAGCAGCAAACTGATTGTAGACAGGTGCTCAATCAGTTTAGACACATGTTTTCACTGTCACCCAGTCAGACCACCTGGTGCACTCATGAAGTGGACACTGGGGACAGTCTGCCTATTAAAAATAAGATTTATAGGCAACCTGACCATGTCAGGGACTGTATCAGGACTGAAGTCCAGAAAATGTTGGAGTTGGGAGTTATTGAACCCTCAGATAGCCCTTGGGCTAGTCCAGTGGTCCTTGTGCCAAAACCTCACACCAGTGGTGGAAAAAGAGAGATGAGGTTTTGTGTGGACTACAGGGGTCTCAATGCAGTCACTAGGACTGATGCCCATCCAATACCAAGGGCACATGAGCTGATAGACACTTTGGCCTCAGCCAAGTATCTAAGCACATTTGACTTGACAGCTGGCTACTGGCAGATCAGACTAGCTGATACTGCAAAGCCCAAAACAGCATTCTCAACCCCTAGTGGGCATTATCAATTTGTGGTGATGCCCTTTGGTCTGAAGAATGCACCTGCCACTTTCCAGAGGTTGGTGAATACAGTTCTCACAGGTCTGAAGCCTATAGTGCAGCATATCTAGATGATATTGCTGTCTTTAGCTCCACCTGGGAGGATCACCTGGTCCACCTCAGGAATGTTTTACAGGCCCTGCAAAAGGCAGGCCTGACTATCAAGGCCACCAAGTGCCAGATAGGGCAGAGTCAGGTTGTGTACCTGGGCCACCTTGTGGGTGGAGGCCAGGTTCAACCTTTGCAGAGCAAGATCCAGACCATCATGGACTGGACTGCTCCAACTACCCAGACTCAGGTGAGAGCCTTCTTAGGCCTGACTGGGTACTATAGGAGATTTGTCAAGGGGTATGGATCAATAGTGACACCCCTGAATGACTTACCTTCTAAGAAAATGCCAAAAAGGTTCAGTGGACAGTTAGCTGTCAAAAGGCATTTGATGACCTGAAGCAGGCCATGTGCACTGCTCCCATTCTACAGAGTCCTGATTACTCCAAGAAGTTCTTGTTCAAACTGATGCATCTGAATTGGGGGTAGGGGCTGTACTGTCACAATTGAATGAAGAAGGTCAGGATCAGCCAGTAGCTTTCATTAGCAGAAGGCTGACCCCTAGAGAGAAACGTTGGTCAGACATTGAGAGGGAGGCCTTTGCTGTGGTCTGGGCTCTGAAGAAGTTGAGGCCATACTTGTTTGGTACTCACTTCCTTGTTCAAACAGACCATAAGCCCCTCTTATGGCTAAAACAAATGAAGGGAGGGCAGAATCGTGTCTGTGGCTGGCAGCATCCATTTTGTGCTGTCCAGGTTGGGAAAGCTGGTACCGGGTGTAGGAGAGTAGGATCTGCTTCACATGGGTACCCCCACTTTTTGCTGATGCTTCACTGTTTATCGACCTTAGTCTGGCTGGGGCCCTGCTAATCAGAACCCCAGCCTAGCTGCTTCCTCTCTAAAATGGTTTCCATGTGCCTTAGGCACATCTCTGATTGGAATCTGGAGTGCCCTTATAAGTCCCTAGTATATGGTATACTATGTACCCAGGGCATAGGTACCTCAGAGGCCTACCAGGGGCTGCAGCATGTATTATGCCACCCCTGGAAGGCCATCCAAACTGACACCACAGGTCTGCTACTGCAGCCTGGCTAAGGTGGTGCATGCACTCCTTACTGTGATATAGGTTACCTATATCACTATATACATACACACATATAAACCTATAAGTCACTCCTATGGCAGGCCTTATCAATCCTGAAGGCAGAGTGCGTGGTTCCTATGTGAGAGGGAGCCCCTGCATGAGCAGGGCCCCTCTGCAGCGTTCGGAGACCCTTCTCTGATGCTGTTTGTAGTGCAGCCTGACCATATACTCTTAAGCGCATTATAACCTCGCGTTAAATGCTAACTTTGGAATGGCTGCACCGAAACATGTCGTGTTTGGTGTCAAACATCTTGGAATACTACCCCCGCCAATTCTGGCGGCGGGGGTAGCATTCCACCCTTCTAGAGGGAGAGACATGTTAACCCTGGCCTGGCCGGTAACTTCTTTCTAAAGCCCTGGCATCACAAAATGGATGCTGCTGCCACAGACACAAGTCTGGCCTCCTGCTGCTGGACGAAACTCCGGCAGGGGAGGCCTGGACAATAGGTTTCCTGTCCCAGGGAGGTGTGACCACCTCCCCAGAGAGGATAGTGTGTATTGGGGCTGGGCGGGAGCACTTTCGGGTGCTTTGAAGTCCTGCACTGGGGCACACTTGGTGTCCCTGTGCATACCCCAGTTCAAACCGGATCAGGGGCTTGCAGCCCCTGCTTTGGCGCGAACTGGACAAAGGGAAAGGGGTGTAGCCACCCCTCTGCCCTGACCCACCCATAGGTGGGGCCACAGAGTAGTCCAACCCCTAAACTTAGTATAAGTATAGGAACCCAGTCCTTAGGACTTTAGATTATCCCTGGACGAAACTCTGACACTGAATCCTGGACCTTCGACGCTCTACTCAAGACTAGAGGACAGAAGAATCTCCCTTGGGGTCAAGGAGTGACTCCCTGCTTGGCAGGCACCAAAGAAGCAATTGTCCGGTCTGCATCGCCTAAGCTCCCGTCGGATGCCGAAGTCTTTGCATCACCAGAGGTGGATTTCCAGACTTCCCCGAGGCTGCCCTGAGTCCCCAGCAAAGCTGAGGCTCGTAGCTGTCGTGGGTAACGTGGAACCGTGACCCTGGACACCGCACGCATTTGCTAGTGCATCCTCTTCTGGGTCTCCCACGAAGTCGTGCTTTGGGCTCCGAGTAGCCCTAGCCTCCAGCACCAACTGCACCGAAGATCACTGGCCTCCACTCCACGAGTGTCCTGTGAGTCAGCTCCACGTGCACCGTCTCGAGGCTCCTTCGCGGTTGCTAGCCCGTTGGCTAGTAGCCCTTCACGAAGGCCAATCCTTTTCTTCTTGGGCTCCCTGGTTGCTCCAGGCTCGCCCTCACTTACCCTTGCTGGGTGAGTTCCTCAGACCTTGCTGGTCTGCATCATCGACATTCTTCATCTACATCGAGACTTGCCGTTGCCAAGGCTTGTTGGGTCCAATCCGGTCGCCGACACCTCAGCACTCGACAGACATCGTGTACAAGCCCGAATCCTGCTCCTGGTCGCCGACAACGCCTCCTGGACCTCGTGGCTGAAAAAGTCAAGACGACTGTCAACCTACCTGAAGCACTCGACATCGGTGGGCATCCGCTCATCGCCTTCCTGGTCACTGGCTAGTGACCCAGACTCTGTCCCCTCTGCTTTCAGGTTCTTCAGATCTCTGATCCACTCTTGGATCCACGCGGACACTTTCCACTTGGTCGCCAGCAGCACTTTGCAGCAGATCGCCATTCAAATCGACGACGAAACCCGACCCCGAAAGACACCTATGCACCCGGCTTCCCTGGGTGAGGTAACAAGAGTACTCCGGTGCTCCCGTGGGTAGAGACTCTAGAACGACCTAGTTCTCAAAGGGTTTGCTCCAAGTCCTCCTTTAAGTGTCCCTTTTCTTTAATTTCCTGATCGCGACTTTCTCCATAGAAGTTAACGGCGTCTCGCGGCTGTGTATTTACACTGCACGCGTCCCCCGTGGGTCCCCTGTGTCACTACCTTGGGTGGTTCCTTGTGGTCCAAGCACTTCTAGAGGCTCTAGGCCTAGTGTCTAGCTCAGTCGTGGTTCTTATACCACTTTATTGGTATATGGTTTGGTACGCCCCTAGGGCCCAAACGTGTATTTGTGCTATTACTGTGTTTAAATAACTTATAACTTGTGTACTTCGAACTCTAGCCTCATAAAGAGACTAGAGGGGTGTGTTTAGCAATAAATACATATATTTTGAATATATACCTGGTGTGGTGCTCTTTCATTTGATCACTCAAGAGATTATAGACTGGTAAAACAAGCTGCTTTACATTCCTTCAAGACTTAGCCTGAAGGCTGCTCTCCATAGCTACCACTAGGATAGCTTTCAATAAGGTTGTCTTTAACCTATCTCCAATAAGGGGTTGTTTGGACTGGTGCAAGGTGCCCACTATAATTAGTGGACAGCATATGCCAGGCCAACTTCTCACACCGGGTAGACCGGTGACCCACAGTAGTGGTTCTAGAAGGGTGGAATCATACCTCCCACACCAGTTACTGGTGTGGAGGTATGATTCCAAGGTATTTGACACCAAATACGACATGTTTCTAAGCAGCCGCTTTAAAGTTAGCATTTTCTGCAAGGTTATAATGCAACTTAACCTATATGTCTGGCTGCATCACTGACAACCCCGGAGAATGGTCTCCGAAGGCTGCATAGGGGCTCTGCTCATGCAGGGGCACCCTCTCACGTAAAACCCAGCACCCTGCCTTCAGGATTGATAAGGCCTGCCATAGGGGTGACTGATAGGTTTTTAAGTGTAGTGATTTAGATAGATATAGTGAACCTATATCTAAGTAAGTGGTGCAAGCACCAGCTTACACAGGCTGCTGTAGCAGACCTGTTGTGTCATTTTGAATGGCTTCTCATGGGTGGCATAATACATACTTCAGCCCATGGGAGGCCTCTGGGGTACCTATGCCCTGGGTACATGGTGTACCATATACTAGGGACTTATAAGGGTACCCCAGAATCCAATCTGGAGTGTACCTAAAGTACATGCATAACCAATTTAGGGAAAAAGCAGATAGACTGGGGTCCTGATTAGCAGGATCCCAGTCAGACTAGTCAAAAACCAGCAAAACACCAGGAAAAAAGTGGGAGTAATCATGCAGTCAGATCCTACCTTCCTACAAGGTGGAGATAGCATTGTCTCTGGCAGACCAGGCCCATTCAGGTGTGAAAGGAATCTCCTCCCCCTACTCTAAATGCAGACCGGGCCTTTTCAGGTGCTAGTGAAAACTCCTCCCACTACTCTGAATGCAGCCCAGGTCTATTCAGCCCAGCCCTGACTCATCCAGACTCTCTGGAGCCACTGCACATCCCCAGCCCCTGTCACTCCAAAGCCAGACAGTCAATACACATCCTAGCAGAGGCACACAGGATGGCTAAGCAAGAAAATACCTACTTTCCAAAAGTGGTATTTTCGAACACAGAATGTAAAAATCACCTTTACTGAAAGATGCATCTTTAGATTCTGAGTTCAGGCATACTAAACTTTATTTTCCTATCTGGTCCCAATGGGAAGTTATATTTATAAGATGTTATAAATTAACTCCCATGCTTTCCTATGGGCCAGATAGCTTTTCAATAGTGAAAAACAAAATTCACTGTAATTCACTACCAGGACATGTCACACACACCAGTACATGTCCTACCTTTAACATACACAGCACCCTGCCCACAGGGGTACCTTGGGCCTATCTTAGGGGTGACTCACATGTAAGAAAAGGGAAGGTTAGGGGTTGGCAATGGGTGCACTTGCCAAGTCGACATGGAAGTTACAAACTGCGCGCAGACTCTGCAGTGGCAGGTCTGAGTTACCTTTTCAGGGCTACTCATGTGGGTGGCACAATCAGTGCTGCAGGCCCACTAGTAGCATTTGATCTACAGGCCCTGGCACACTCAGTACACTTTACTAGGGACTGACAAGTAAATCAAATATGCCAGTCATGGAAACACCGATCCATAGCACAATTTACCCAGAGAGCATATGCCCTTTAGCACTGATCAGCAGTGGTAAAGTGCCCAGAGTCCTAAAACCAACAACAGCAGGTCAGGAAAAAATAGGAGGAAGAAGCAAAAAGTTTGGGGATAACCCTGCAAAAAGGGTCATTTCCAACACAACCCCCTTCCAGCCTAAAGCCAGGGTAGACCAATCCATACCTCAATGGGCTTCCCTGCTTGGGGCGATAGAACATGGAACCTTGCCCGCAACAGCAGGGGTCTATTCCCGTTCTACGCCTCCCTGAACCCAGTAGGATCCCTCTATCCATACTCTTAGGGAGCACTAAGCTGACCCATGGGGAACCCTTCTCCTCACCTATGGACACCATCTGTGCAGCACCTATTCTTAGCTTGCTCACAGGTGGGTCCCAGCAGATAGGTGGGTCCCAGCAGATAGGTGGGATGTCTACAGCATAGGTTTTGGTGTATTTTGTGCAGCCAAGCCGTGGCAGGCAAATGTTTGTGTAATTACAGCCTCTGATGCTGTGTAAGATATGGGGAAGGCAGTTCTATCGCAGTCACTTTAGAACGAGTGCATTTTGCACCTCACAAGCCTACTGGGGAAGCTATGGGCTATTGAGGCCATAGTATGACTCATGCTTGTAAGTATACAAGCATATTTTAGTCAAGTAATTAGGGTCTGTTTTGTTCCCTGATTAAGTTTATATGATGCCGTCACACTTCTTATATCCGTAGTGAGCACTATTATTACCATATTACATCATTAATATGCCGCTAAGATAGGGGAGTGCATTGGATTTTGGCACAAAGTTTAGCTATGCTGTTTATGCAGTACTCATTATTGGAGTTACGTAGTCTTCATAACAATGGGTGTTATGGAAAATGTAGCTATTGATTGGTAGAAAGATAAACTAGTATACCGGTGCATTTAACGCTGGGGCACTGTGGACTGCTGCATTATGACTCATTTTAGTCACTAGCAATATATCATGTATATCAAAGTGTCACTGTTGGGACACCTGATTTTAATATCTTTTTTTCTTGCGTCAGTGACGATATGTCAAATGAGGACTGGAGACTCAGATAAATCCTGTGACCGAACCAACCAATACCAAGAACATTTTAAAGAGGACATGACCCAATATCTTATGACGTAGGATGATATATACAAACAGGTGTGTATTCCTGCCCCCACATATCATACCATATTGGACCTCAATGACGTCCAACTATTAGAACCTGGAGTGTTCTGGTTTTAATGATAGGACACATTTTACCCACTAAGTATCTCTAAAAAGGCATTTGCATTTTGTAATCACTTACAGGTTGTGAGGACAAACCAATTATACAGTGGGGAGTGACAAATAGATCAACCTTGTGAACTACACCCTTTTTGGATTGAGACAGTGCAGTGATACTTCACTGACATCAGGTAGATATGAATAGGACTTGGAACAAAGATAGCAGTTAGAGACTAGTTTTAGATGAGCGGTGTCCCTAATATATTCTTCTATTTCCCACAGTGTTCATGCATCTCGCTTAGAAGAGAGACCGAACACAATATTGATGTTGCCTCAGTTTTAGTTATCTGCCAAACAGTGGCCCTGTATGATACTCTCTCTCATGTAGTTCTTGTAAGTTAGAGTATTGCATAATGATGCATATCCCTTATTCTTTCTTTTTTTTTTTTTTTTTCAAAAACCTTTATTTAGAAAGAATTGCACAGCATAGTTACAAGGCTCCAGCGAAACAGAAAATAAAGCACATCTATACATTGCAGCACAGCAGAAAGAATCGCACATTTGCGTCACCTTAACAACATTGGCATGGGGAGTTGTCACGAAACCCTGTGTGGGGCGAAAGCAGACCACCAGGGGAGGCACTATGTATAGAGGGGAAAGGCAGTGAGAATTGGGGGGGGCCATGTACAAAAAGGGAGCAGCTCACGGACCAGCACCGGCGGCCGCCGCGGGCGGGGAGCCGGCGGGGAGCGCGGGAGAGGTCGCAGTTTGCTGTGGGTCGTGGATAGAGAGGTAGGTAACGAGTGGGCCCCATATATCAAGTGGACGAGACTTGGCCGGCAGAAGGTCCCAAAACTCAGACAAGAGGGTTTGGCAGCGGGACGCATCCTCGAGCCAGAGGGCCGCCTTAGGTGCAGGCCTGCGCCCCCAACACATCGAGACCCTGCGCCGCGCGAGGACCAACAGCATAGCAGTCAAGCGGCGAGAGGCATCCGGGCAAAATTTAACAAAGCCTAAGAGGCAGATCACGGGGTCAGGTTGGAGTGAGGATGAGGTGATTTTGGAGATAATTGTACAAACTTCCTGCCAATATGCCAAAACCCGGGGGCACAACCATGCAAGATGTGCAAAGTCCGCCGCGGGCGCGGAGCAGCGCAAGCATCCGTCACCGGCCACAAGACCCAGTCTGTGAAGTTGAGCGGGGGTACGGTACAACCTGTGTATGTATTTGAAGTGTATCAGACGCAAACGATAATTGGGAGAGAGGCGTTTGATCTGGGTACAACAATACAACCAGTCCGCTTGAGAGATCTCGATTCCCAGGTCCTCGCCCCAATCAATGCGCGCCCGGTCAGTAGAAATAGAGGACGCTGCAAGCGTATTAGCATAAATTTTAGTGACCAATTTCTTGGGAGAGGGAGAGACATAGAGCAAGACAAGAGTGGCCAACGAAGGAGGGGGTTGAGGAAAGGTGGGGTGGATCTTCCTACAAACAGCCCGGAGTTGGTAAAATAACAAGGTGGCCATGGGACGGGAGTCGGCAGCAAGCGAAAAGAAGGTGTCCCCGGGATACAAGTCCAACACCGTGGAAAGACCCAAGCGACCGGCGTGTTTGACCATCCCCGACGACTGGAGTGGAGGAAAGGTAGGGTGATGAGCGATGGGCATAGAGCTTGCGGATAACATCTCAAGGCCGGAGATCTTACGAATTCCATCCCAGGCCCAACGCAAGGTCCCGACCGTATCAATTACAGTGCGTTGAAGTTTCGCCGGGGCGAACAGTGCAGTTGTGAGCGGCCACGGGGCAGCGAGGTCGGCCTCCACCACCACATGGGGTTGGAACGGGGTGGGGTGGAGCCAAAAATGGAGGAAACTGGCCTGAGCGCTAAGGGCATAAAGCTTAAAATCCGGGGCTCCCAGCCCACCCCGCGACATTGGAAGCGTTAGGGTGCTGTAAGCGATCCTGGGCTGCCGTCCAGCCCAAACCAGAGTGATAAGCAGAGAGCGAACCTTGCGAAAGAATTGAGCGTTGAGGGGGATGGGAATATTAACGAAAAGATATAAGAACTTCGGGAGCACCACCATCTTGGCAATCGCTATGCGCCCAGCCAGTGAGAGCGGCAGCTGATTCCAGAGCGGGATCTTGGACTCCAACCAATCCACCGCAAGGCCGAAGTTGGCTCTCCAGAGTTCATCCACGTCTCTGCTCAGCCAAATTCCCAGATATCTAGTGGGCGCTGAAGCCCACACGAAAGGGTAATCAGAATCAAAGGGGGTCGTGGCGTCCGTGAGAGGAAATAGTACAGATTTGTTCCAATTAACCTGAATGCCAGAATAGCCACCGAAACGTATCACCTCACGGACTAGAGGACTGAGATTCTCCTGAGGATGACGGACGTAAAGAGTAATATCGTCCGCGTACATGGAAACCAGAAGAGCCCGAGCCGCGAAGCCGATGCCCTTCTGAGTATGATGCTGCCGGAGACGAGCAGCGAGAGGTTCCATAGCGACAGCGAAGAGCAAGGGTGAAAGCGGGCAGCCCTGCCGGGTACCGCGCCCGATAGGAATAGGCTCGGAGATCTGCCCGTTGATACGGAGACGCGCGGTGGGAAAAGTGTATAGGAGCAGCACCTTGCGAATGAAGACTTGACTGAAACCCAGGCGGGGAAGGAGGTAAAACAAGAAGGGCCATTCCAAGGTATCGAAGGCCTTGGTGGCATCGAGTAGAGCCGCCACTGCCGGAAGCGACGGATTGATCTGATGGAGAACAGAAAAAATGGTCCGGAGGTTATGGGAGGTGGCACGACCAGGGATGAAGCCGGATTGGTCTGGGCGGGCAATGAGTGGCATAAGTGGGAGTAGGCGGGAGGCGAGCAGCTTGGCAAAGATTTTATTGTCAGTGTTGATAAGGGAAAGGGGGCGATAGGAATCTCTCTGCTCGGGGGCTTACCCGGTTTAAGAAGTAGAGTCAAAAGTGCCTCACACAACGATGGGGGGAATCGTCCCGACTCAAAGGACTCGTTATACATGGCAGCTAAATGGGGGATCACAAGAGGGGCAAAGGCCTTATAAAAGGAGGCAGGCAGGCCGTCCGAACCGGGCGCCTTGTCGCCGGGCATACTGTTTATAGCAGCTAAAATCTCCTCCTTAGAGAAGGGCTCATCGAGGAATTCCCGATGTGAATTACCGAGCCAGAGGAGTTGAAGAGTATCGAAGTATTGATCTAGAACTTCGCTGTGTGGAACCGATCCTGCCGTATAGAGTTGTGTGTAGAATGCAGTAAAGCGCGCTTTAATTTCGTCCGGGGAGGTAGTGCGGGAAGGACCACCGTCTTGCAGGGCAGTGATGTACGACGCGGCGCGGGGCCGGCTAAGGAGGTTAGCCAGAGTTTTACCAGGGCGATCGCCCTCACCAAACCGACGTGCCCGCGCCTCTCTACCGAGAAAAGACAGTTCCCTATTCGCCTCGTCAGAAAATTCAGTCAACTTCTCGCGTATCTGAGCGAGGGTATCAGCCTGCGGGTTCTGGGCGTGAGAAGCATCCAACAATTTAATCTCCTTTTCAATCTTATCTAGAGTGCCACGGATGGAGCGCAAAACACTGGATTGCTTGGAAATACATTCCCCACTGATTACAGTCTTGAAGCCCTCCCAGAGCGTGGATGGGGAGTTCACAGAGCCCTCGTTTAGCTCGAAATAATTTACAATCGCAGTCTGTATCTCGTCGCAGAAGACCGGATCGCGCAGAGCGTTCGGCGGGAGCCGCCATGAGAAGGCGCGGCTGGTCGAGTGAGGGAGCCGAAGGGATAGGCTGACAGGTGCGTGGTCAGACAGAGTGCGCGCCATATGGTCAACCGCGGTAAGCCAGACCAGTGCATCCGGAGTAGTGATCCATAAGTCCAGTCGGGACCAACAGCCCGAAGAACCAGTAACACACGTGCCCTCGCGTGCCGCTGGATGAGCGTGCCGCCATGCGTCGTACAGCGAGTTATCCAGGAGTATGGAGTTAAGGAGTGAGGTCGCGCGCGGGTGGGAGGCATGAGAGCCAGACCGGTCCAAGTCGGCGGACAGAGCCACATTAAAATCACCCCCCCAGAGGAGAGCAGCAGGGCCAAGAGATGAGATGCGGTGCCAAACCTGAGCAAAGAAATCCGGGTCGTCGCAATTGGGATCATATATCGCCACAAGCGTCAGAGGTTGAGCCCGTAGGGTACCATGGAGTATTACAAATCGCCCGCCCGGGTCAGAGAACACTTGAGAGGTCTGCCATGGGAGCCCCCTGCGCAGCAAAATGGACACTCCCCGAGAGTAATTGGAGTAAAAGGAGGAATGGGTTTCGCCCCAATGTCGGGAAAGGAGTCTAGAAGCAGTGGATTGCATAAGATGGGTCTCTTGCAAAAAACAGATGTCCACCTTGTGGCGAATGAGATGTGCGTGAACCAGACGTGCCTTGCGGTAGTCATTAAGCCCACGGACATTCCAGGTCCAAAGAGTGGTGTCAGTCATGGTGCCACAATCAGGGGGGACATCCAGAAAGAGTGACACAAAGGGCAGGAGCTGCGTGCATTGGCAATGAGCGGTGCAATGGGATATGAGAGCCGAGAGTGATGCAATAATCAAGCGAACAGCCCAGCGTAGTATGGTCAGGCACATCACAAAATCACTGAAATAGTCCAGCAGGACAACCAAATCAAGCCCCTCGACAGAAATCTGACTAGCATGGGGAAGAGATCTAATGCCAGAGTAGTCATGAATAAAATACTGTGCAAAAACGAACCACAGGGCCTCAGAAGGAGGCCACAGACCCCGTACCCCAAAGAACCAACCCCCGGAACCCACCCCGAAAACAAAAAACCCCAGAGAAACCCCGCACCCCGCACCCACACCAACCCCCCAATCAGGCTGAGACACCACCCATTCCCACCCCAGGGGCCCACAACTTGGAAGGAAAGAATCTGCGTCCGTGATGGGAATTATCCCGTGGGGGCATGGCGATGCCCGGCGTACACCCCTGCCAAAGAGACAGGGTGGCCAAGCCGTTAGCATCAGCAAACATCAGAAATGTACACAAAGAATTGGGGAAACTGCACGTCAAAAACAAATAGGCTGGCGAACATGCCTCAGAGTGCCACATGAACCCAAAGGACTAAGTACGAATTCCAGGCCTGGGGAACTGTCAATACGGAGGATACAGAACAGGGCTCGGAAATAGATCAGTCATTGTCACTGAGAGTATCCCCGGCAACAGCTTGGGAGTTGACAGGCGAAGAACGGTTGGACTTGTCCAGTTTTTGGCAAACGCCAGCGCCTCTCTAGGATCCGGAAAGATGAGGGTTTTTGTGCCTTGCTTAACTTCGCAGTTTGGCCGGGTACACCAGTGAGTAGGAGATTTCACGCTTCTGGAGGATCCGTTTAGCCGGTAGAAACTCACGACGTGCCGCCTGAACTGCAGTGGTGTAATCCGGGTAGAACGAGAGGGAGTTACCCTGGTGGTGAATGCCCCCTTTCTCCCTGGCCGCCCGGAGGATGGCGTCACGGTCCCTGAAATTTAAAATTTTTGCTATGATGGGACGGGCCGGCAGGCCAGGGGCCGGACGGGGGCCAAGGGAACGATGTGCCCGCTCCACTATGAAAACCGGTGAGAGAACGTCGCCGAAGAGCTCACGAGCCAACTGCTCCACATAGTCCTCCATGCGAGATATGTTGGTGGTCTCGGGCACTCCAGTAATGCGAAGGTTGCTCCTCTGTGAGCGCGCCTCCAAATCTTCGTTCTTGTCTCGGATAACGGCTAATATCTTGTCCATCTTTAGCAATGTCTGGCGATCCTGGGTGGCAGCGTCCTCTGCGTCAGACACCCTGGTCTCAACATGAAGGAGTCGAGCATCGTGGGAGTCAACCCGGGCCCTCACCGCGTCCAGGCGAGCCGATAGCTGATCCAGCTGCGCCGCAATGTTAGTCACCGTGGATTTAACGTCCAACATTATGGTCTTCAGATCGTCCTCACGGGATTGCGCCATGTCAGACGGAGCCAAGGGGTCACCACCATCCGCACCGGCACCCTCCTGGCGCGTCTGGCGGCGCTGATCAAAGGCGATCTTAGGCTGCCTGGGGTCGGTTCGTCCCATGGCCGGCGGTCGCAGGAGAGCGCAGCAGCCTGTCAACTGCCGCGAGGTCGCAGGTAGAAGGAGGAAACCAAAGTGCCCAAGGTGCTGCCAGCCAACAGAGGAGAGCCTTGAGGACAGATCCTGCGGACCGCCGCAGCGACGCCCGGGACCAGAGTGCAGGAGAACTGGCGGCAGGAGAGGAAGGGACCCAGCGGGCAGTCCGCCCAGCACCAGGCGGCCACCCAAGACAGCCCACCGACCAGCCAATCCAAGAAAGGGGCAGCGGAGCCCGGCCAAGAGTAGGCCGGCAGGAGCGATACGCCACAGGCAGCGAGAATGTCCACTAGAACCAGCTGGCAACGAGGCCGCAGGGACACAGGCCAAGAGGAATCACAGCACAGCAGAGGCGAGAGGTATCAAGCGGGGCACCGGCGGCCGAGCCAGCAGGAGCGGAAGCAGCCAGGTGAGTTGGGCACTGAGCCGAGGGCAAATTAAGCAGCTTCACTGCGCTCCGATACAGCAGCGGGACCCAGCGGGAGGCAACCATCGGCCATGATGCGGTAGAAACCGCACTTCGCTCAGTGAAGGTCCAGGAGGAGGGGCCGGCCGGCCGCAGCGTCCACCGACCCCGGCAGCAGAGAGCAGGATGGGATGCGGCAAGTGGGAGCCCAGCGATCGGCCGCCTCCGGGGGGAACACAGCGTCCGTCAAGCCGGGATCACCGCAGCAGAAGGGCCCAGATGCCAAACGGGCCGGTGCAGCAGCCGCCGATCAGAGGCACCGGGGAGCAGGAGGCCGCAGTGGGAGGGAGGCTGCACACGACGGGGGAGTCAAGGGGAGCGCGCCGCCCACCTCGCCAGGCCCAAGCCACGGGCGCCAAAGGGGGGAAAAAATGGCAACCGGGTGCGCGTAGGCCGGGCCGGGCGGTACGACAAGCACGCCCCCAACCCCCGCCGCAGTGCGCCCCCGCAGCTGCGGCACCTACCAGCTCGGATGGTCGGGTAGCAGAGGCGCCGCGTCCGGCACCGATCCGGTCCCAGGTTAGGATCTCGCCGTCGGCTCCAGGAGGGCCTCGCGCATCACAGGGCAGGCCCGGGTCTCACTCAGCAACGAAGCTTGGCCCAGCAGCGACCCCGGAAGGCAGGAGAGGGCTCGTAGCGCGTCACGAGAACAGATGAGTGGCAATGGTGCAAAGTCCGAATGGCGATGATCGGGATGCCTGCAGGATCATTAAGGATATTAGGCTTGGCCGGCAGAGCCCACTCAAGGTGCGGCCATTTTGCAGCCGGCTAAGCCACGCCCCCTCCCTTATTCTTTCTTGGGGACTTGTGGAACACAACATACTTACAAGCCCAACAAGAAGCCTTGTTTGCATGTGTGAAAAGAAGTCACATCCGTTCTCTTATTAATTTGCACCATGACTATGCGATAAGGTCTGAATATACTTACGAGCGAATTCTTTTTTCTTTACAGAAAACTTTCTTTTTTCACCTGTCTGGTCTTTTAAGGTTTCTACACGGTACGGGTGACTTTTGAACAAGACCTCATTATATATTATTTTCATTTTTCCTGAATTTGAATCACCTTTTGAAGCACTTTCTGGTTCAATCAATCAAAAACAAATCATATTAAACTTTGTATATGGGTTTACTGAGACATGTTTTTTTGAAAATTACAGATACCCCAACCACTCGCCCAAAATTTGTAAACATTGATGGTCCTGAAGAAGGTGGTCATAATTTGGCTAATACCACCGAAACGTGCGTCGACCTGTCTTTGTCTGTACCCAACCCACAACACGGTCACGGAGACTTAAACATCCTTGTCCCTTGTATGACCATTATGTGTATGTGCTCTTTGGTGGGTTGATAATGTGGATGGCATGAGCGAGTATGAGTGTGGATGCGAGAGGTCAGTACGAGTGTGTGGTGGATTTATAGGGGTTTGATATAGATAATATCATTTGTGTGCAAATATGCCTATGAATTGTATAACACATTTGTAAAAAAAGAAAAATGGACAAAATTATGAATATAATGTATGGTTTTTAACTTTTTGATATAAACAATGAAATAAATCATGCTAAAAAATAAATAAAAATATTTTTGATAAAGTAGCAATTGTTGCATGCATCATGTCTCTGATTGAATGTCAATAACCCATTGGAGCTGTTTTGCCCTATAGGAAAGAAATATAGGTCAAGTGGGAGGTTTTTGATAGTTTGTTTGGTGTTAGTTGTCCCCCTTTTCTCCCAGACCTAAATTGTATAATTAGAGGGGGTTCCCTTCTTTAGGAGGGTCCCAGCAGATAGACAGCACCACCTCGGCCAATATAGTGGTGTGGCCCAGTCCACCCCCGGGGTGTGACTCCTGTCCCCCTCCCAGGGGCAACTCTGTCCACCAGGACAGCAAGCCCCAGTGACCTCTGACAACAGTCAGTGACGAGAGCCAGGCCTTATGCCTTTCAGGCCTCTCTAACCTCAGTGGCGTCAGAGAGTGGGGGGCGGTAGCCCCAGGCGCCTGGCACCCTTTCTCCACTCCCTCCCGCCAAGTCAGGTATGGCATCCTGACACTGGACCACCAGCCCAGGGTCTGTACCCTGCGGCCGGACAGGAGACTGGGGTGGGCTCTCCCACACCCTGTCCCCCACCCCAGGGCTTTGCATCCCCCCACCGGGAGCAGTCCCCCTCAACTACAGAATTGTCAGGGCACCTGTGGCAGGTGTTTTGCACAATTCTCCCACCAGTTCAGGGGTGCTATCTGCAACTGGTCCACCAGCCCAGGGTCTGTACCCTGAGGCTGGACACAAGACTGGGGTGGTCTCTCCCACACCCGGTCCTCCTCCCTGGGGCTCTGTACCCTCCCACCTGGAGCGGCACCCCCAGAAGACAAACCGGTAGGGGTACTGTTAGCAGTCTCCCCTTCCTCCAGGTCAGGGGGGCACCCTGAACCTGGTCGTAATGGTCTGTGATATGGTAGTAGTGCACACCAATCACTGTAAGTCAAGTGCAAACGAAAGTCCTATCCTCACCGCTGACAACCAATGTTAAAAATGGGGGTCTCTAGTTGGCAAGGGTTTGCACCTTTGTCCAAGTAGGGACCCTTCCTTCTAGTCAGGATAAGGGAGTTACACTCCTAAAATAACCCCTGCTCACCCCCTTGGTAGCTTGGCACGAGCAGTCAGGCTTATCTTAGAGGCAGTGTGTAAAGCATTTGCACATAACCAACAGTAACGCAGTGTAAGCACTACAAAAGGACACCACACCAGTTTAGAAAAATATCCAATATTTTTATATACTTAAGACAAGACAAAAAACGATAAAAATCCACCGTACAGTACTTAGAAATCTTCAGTCATCAAAACAGACTTGAAAATAAAGTTCCTTGAAGTCGATAGCTCTGTCTGGGGCTATTACGGCGTTTTGAACAACAAATCCAAACAGTTCTGGCTGACCACGGCGTCGCAGGCCAGCTACGGTGTCGGGAAGACCAGCAAAACAGTACCTTTGGAAAAGCAGGGCGTCAGCAACCTCTCTTTGAGCTCCGAAAGCACGGCGTCAGCAGGCGTCGGTTCCGGAGGTCGGTGCAGGAGTCGTCGGGCCCTTGAAGTCACACGGGCTGCAGATCGAACTCCTCGCGGTTGAAGTTGGGAGCGTCGGCAGGCGTCGGGTGCTGCAGTGCGAAGTGCAGCAGTGCGGCCTGAGGAACCCTCAGGTCGCAGTGCAGGCAGCGGCTCGGTGACGGTCGTCCAGCGGCGTCGTGAGACCAGGGCTGCGGTGATGCGGTGCTCGTCGCGGTGCTGGCAGGTCACGGTGCAAGCAGCGGCGTCGTCAATGCTGAAGCGCTGTCGTCGGCTGACAAACTGGAGTCGATGGCGCCGGAGTCGGTAGGCCAAGGCTGCGGTGCGGGATGAGGACGGGACGTCGTGTAGCTTACGAGCGGCGCCCTCGACCCACGGTGCAATCAGCGGCATCGATGTCGGCTTGGGCAGCGTCGTCGGGGATACCAGGGCAACAGCATGAAGCGAGGCGGTGGGGAGTGCGGTGCCCACAGGTCACGGCTCGGTGGTGGCATCAGGTGGTGTCGGCAGTGAGACCAGGGTTGCGGTGCGGCGTTGCGGCGGTGCCCTCTGGGGTGCCTTCAGGACACGGAGTCCGCAGCGGCATCATAGACGGCGTTGGGTTGCTTTTCTTCTGTTGCAGCACAAAACACACAGTCCCCAGTGCTGATGGCAGAAGAACTTGAAGTCTTTGCTGTTCCTGAGACTTCTTAACAGGGGGCAAGCTCTACCTCAAGCCCTTGGAGAAACTCAATAAAGAAGTTTGTAGAAAGTTCAGTCCAGTCCTTTCACTGCCCAAGACAGAAGCAGCCACTGCAGGCCAACACAGCAAAGCACACAGCAAAGTGGTAGTTCCTCCTCACAGCTTCTCCAGCTCTTCTTCTTGGCAGTCTTCTTGGTCCGAAAGAGTTTCTAAGTTCTGGGGTCTGGACCCCAGTATTTATACCCACAATTCCTTCCCTGTGCCCAGCCAGAACCAGTTCTGTCCTCTCAGTGCAGCTGCCCAGCAGGAGGCGGAGACAGCATTGTCTCTGGCAGACCAGGCCCATTCAGGTCTGAAAGGAATCTCCTCCCCCTACTCTAAATGCAGACCGGGCCTATTCAGGTGCTAGTGAAAACTCCTCCCACTACTCTGAATGCAGCCCAGGTCTATTCAGCCCAGCCTCATCCAGACTCTCTGGAGCCACTGCACATCCCCAGTCCCTGTCACTCCAAAGCCAGACAGTCAATACACATCCTAGCAGAGGCACTCAGGATGGCTAAGCAAGAAAAGACCTACTTTCTAAAAGTGGTATTTTCAAACACAGAATGTAAAAATCACCTTTACTAAAAGATGCATCTTTAGATTCTGAGTTCAGGCATACTAAACTTAATTTTCCTATCTGGTCCCAATGGGAAGTTATATTTATAAGATGTTATAAATTAACTCCCATGCTTTCCTATGGGCCAGATAGCCTTTCAATAGTGAAAAACGAAATTCACTAACAGGACATGTCACACACACCAGTACATGTCCTACCTTTAACATACACAGCACCCTGCCCACAGGCCTACCTTAGAGGTGACTCACATGTAAGAAAAGGGAAGGTTAGGGCTTGGCAAGTGGGTGCACTTGCCAAGTCGACATGGCAGTTACAAACTGCGCGCAGACTCTGCAGTGGCAGGTCTGAGTTACCTTTTCCGGGCTACTCATGTGGGTGGCACAATCAGTGCTGCAGGCCCACTAGTAGCATTTGATTTACAGGCCCTGGCACACTTAGTACACTTTACTAGGGACTGACATGTAAATCAAATATGCCAATCATGGAAACACCAATCCATAGCACAATTTACCCAGAGAGCATATGCACTTTAGCACTGATCAGCAGTGGTAAAGTGCCCAGAGTCCTAAAACCAACAACAGCAGGTCAGGAAAAAATAGGAGGAAGAAGCAAAAAGTTTGGGGATAACCCTGCAAAAAGGGCCATTTCCAACACCCTCCCTGTAAGCCCGTCCTTTAAGCTGCATCCATGACTATTCCACCTCTCTATCCTTTGTTTATATACCCACCCCCATGTGCCGTGCGATATAATGAAGACACAAAGGCAATGAAGAGCCCAGTCACAAGTTTAATGTTCTTCATACAATCCCTGATCGTCAGTGACAGTTCAACTGTCAAAGCGCCAGGGCGCCAGAAAAAACAAAGGAAGATTCCAAGAATGGAAAAGAGGGGAAGAGGGTGATACCAAAGAAAAGCAAAAGTGATAACAGGTAAGAAGTAGCACAATATAATATACACTAAAGATATAACTAAATTACAATACATCTCCTTCCTATACAATTTTCTTTTTCTCCACTTATACTCTTATACCAGGAACCAGCGAAGAAGAAAACACAGAACTAGGAGAAAATTAAAAAAAAATCATAAATAAGGCAATCATTGAAACACATAATTCTTGTGCCAGACTGGAGCTTGAGAGCCCCTAGAACTGCAAAAACAGCCAGGCAGCTGCCAGGGATTAGACATTGGTACATCAGCTCCAGATCCCAAATCTGGCACTGGAACAAGGCACTTTGCAATTCTGTCCATGCTCCACACTTTGCCATCCTCAAGTGTAACCACATTATTATCAACCTTAGTAATTTTGAGTGGTTTGGAGAATTTACTCATGCCTCCTTTCGTAGAGACAGAAGATTTAACCACCACCAAGTCTCCCACCTTGCAGCTCCTGTGTTTCGCCCCATGTTTGGCATCGTAGCTCCTTTTATAATCCTCTTGGTGATTCTTGATGCACTCATTTACCACTCCGTGATGGACCCATCTGGCTTCACCCCCACCCATCCAGCTGGGAAACAACTTGGTGCCCAGCAATCTCCCCTTAAGCATGAGAAAGGGTGAAACACCTATGACCGAGTTGGGGACAGTGTGATAAGACCATAACAATTTTTTGACTGCAACATCTACTGCCACCCAAGAAATTTGAGCAGATTGGATACACTCCTTTAGCATACGGTTCACTCTTTCCACCAGACCGTTTGCCTTAGGACAGTATAGAGCGGTTTTACGGTGTGCAATTGATAAGTCCTTTGGAAACGCATTCATTTCCACTGAGGTGAATTGAACACCATTGTCTGTGATGATGGACTTGGGTATCCCTTCAATCATAAAAGTGTCTGACAAGAAATCAATAACATCACGGGTGGTTACGTGGTTGGCCACCCTAACAACAATCCAATGTAAAAAGTAGTCCACCAAAACAATGATGTACTTGCCAGACCACTTCGAACCATTGAGAGGACCCATAATGTCAAGGCCTACTTTGTCCCATGGTTTAGAGGGAATCTCCACCGGGGAGAGGGGGGCTTTCCTGACATACCTACTTTTGTCACTCATCGAACAGGTAAAGCAATCCTTAACCTTTTCCTCCACAAGACTGTCCATACCAGAAAACCAGTATGTGGCCCTGACTTTGGACTTTGTGATACTACGTCCCAAGTGTCCTTCGTGCGCCAGATCAATAATCCTCTCTCGGAGAACTCCAGGAGGAACTATTTTCTCACCTCTCATGAACATGTTCCCCTGAATATACAGTTCATGTCTCACCTCCCAAAAGTTGCGAATGTTCTCTTCCAACCCATTAGGTTTAGGTGGTCACCCATGAACAATCTTGTTCTTTAAGGCTGAAATAACAACATCATTTTCTGAGGACTCTAACCACTCCTCCTTAGAGATGCCAGGGTTAGACACAACCATAACGGGTTCAATTTCTTTATCCCTGCCTACACCACAACCGCATTCCAAAGCACTTCCATTACTAGGTAGACGGGAAAGGCAGTCCGCAACAGCATTCTTATTTCCTGGAGCAAAATCAACCTTGAAATTGTAACCCTCTAATCCAAGGAACCACTTAGCTATGCGTGGGGTAGACTGCTCTCTCCCCTTGCAAGTAAAGATGTATATAAGGGGTTTGTGATCAGTTCTCAAAATGAAGGGAAGCCCCCACAAAAAGAACTTAAAGTGCGTGATAGCCCAGAAGCACGCTAACTCTTCCCTTTTGATAGTGGAGTAATTGCCTTCTGCACTTTTGAGAACCCTTGAGGCGAATGCCACAATCCTCTCCTTTCCCTCCACCACCTGTACGAGAGAAGCACCTAACCCTTTGGCACTGGCATCCGTGTAAAGTAAAGTTCTATGCGTAGTGTCAAAATTACCTAAGGATGGTGCAGCAACAATGGCTCATTTTATACATTCAAACGCATGATTACAGGTCTCATCCCCTACAAAATGAGAACCTTTCTTCAAAAGATGTCTTAACGGTACAGTGTAACTGGCAAAGTTTTGCACAAATTTGGCCATATATTCCACAAGGCCCATGAAAGACTTCAATTCGTCTTTAGACTCGGGTGGTGGTGCTTCCTTTACAGCCTCAACCAGGTCAAGCTTGGGTTTAAAACCATCCTTGGAAATGTGGTGACCCAGATAGTCAACAGAGTCCACACCAAACTTGCATTTATCCACCTTGATGGTTAGACCCGCATCCCTAAGAGTCCCCAATACATTCCTCATGGTAATATCATGGTCGAGATTAGATTCACCATAAAATCAGTAGATCATCCTGAAAATAAAGTACATTGTTAGTGTCCTGCAATAATTGGTGCATCACTCTCTGGAAGACCACTGCCGCAGAGGCGAGGCCAAATGGCACCCTACAAAACCAAAAAGCACCAAAAGGGGTAATGAAAGAGGTCAAACTTTTAGACTCAGGATGGAGTTCAATTTGATGATAGGCTGACGAGAGATCGATCACACTGTAAACACTCGCCTTTCCAATCATGCTAATCATGTCATTAATCTTAGGTAAAGGAAACCTGTCCACCCAGATATTACGATTCAAATCCCTCAAATCGATGCACAGACGAATCCCTCTACCACCACCCTTCTGAGCTACCACAATGGGGGCCACCAGAGAGAACTCTCAATGGGTTCAATAACTTTCTGTTCCATTAATGTGTCCAGTTCTAACTTTAGGGGTTCCCTCATCAAGATGGGAATGGAACGAACCTTGTGCACTACTGGTGTTGCATTGTCTTTCAATATTATTTGTGCTGGAAGTCCTTTAGGTGACCCAGATTATCAGTGAACACCTCTGGAAATTCCGTGACTACGCCATTGCTGCATTGATCCAACTCAATGGCTAAAACAGGATCTCTACTATTGGGGTCCAACTTGATACCTAAGTCCCTCTGGTGTCTCCAACCTAGTAAATTGGAACCCCTCCCAGCAATGTAAACAGGACCTAGGGTGGTGCGACCTTTAAAAGCAATATGCATATCCCACATTCCCTTAAGAGGGATGGGATCCTGATTGTACCCTCCAGGTTTGATGTTAGCACCAACAAGTGTGTAACCCATTTTACCCCATTTGTCAGCAAAAGTGCTCTGATTGATTATAGTATAGGGCGAGCAAGAGTCCGCAAACACTGTTACCCCCACCCCAGCCACAAATATTTCACAAGTGGGATAGTTGTTGCACTCCTCCACACCTCCTGCCTTGACCTGTAAAATAAATTTATTGTCCTCTGAACTGACATCCTCAACTACATGGATTTGTTTGTTTCTTGACTCCACGTTCTTGCAGGTACGTGCATAATGGCCCCTCTTGTTGCATTTTGTACACACAATAGACCTTGCAGGACAAAAAGAGCTATTGGCTAAATGACTATAACTACCACAATGGTAGCACCTGCATCTCTCTCTTTCCTTACCAACTTCCACCCCATATTTAGCCTGCACACTTGACACATTCCTTGAAGTATCCAATTCCTTGCGTTTGTCCCCTTCCGACTGATTCTTTACTATATGAATGGTTTCGGAGGCATTACCCTTCTTCATTTCCTTGATACACTCTGCCGTATGCTCGATACTCCTAGCTAAATCGATTGCCTCCTTTAAATCTGGGTTAAGAGCAAGGAGTTTCTCTTGACTTGAATACGAGAATTGTTGGTACATCTAACCAGCTGATCCCTAATGAGGGAGTCGCATAAGGTCCCAAACTCGCAAAGACTGGCAAGACCTCTTAAGCAAGCTATATAACTAGTAATTTTTTCATACTTGCCCTGAACTCTACAAAAAACTGGGACTCTCTAGCACAATGTTCACTTTTCTTCCAAAACGTTCTTCAAGTTTGCGAAAAGTTGACAAAAACACATCACTCTGGTCCTCATCATCCTCATCACTACCAGATGCAGGTGTTACCAAGTTCTCATAGACCCTCCTACCATGCACCCCTAAATTGAGGAGCAATATGTGTTGTTTCCTTAATGCAGAAAACTTCTCCCTCCAATGGCAATTAAATATGACTGGAACAATTTCTCCCATTCCTTCCACGGTAGAAGGGGCTCCCCTCCTCATCAAGGAACAGAGGAGGTTGAGACATATTTGTAATAGCCATAATAACCAGAAAAGAAATTAAATAAGATGCAAAAGTTAAATTGCCAAATAGCAAGACTTCACAACAGATTAATACAAGCAATTATCAGATGAAAAGAAGAAAAACAAAAAAACACAGAGAAACATGCAGCATCACAAGCGATACAGGAGCACAAAAGTTAATGTCTGCTGGAGCTAAGAACCTCCCAGCTAGGCGTGACTAAAAACAAAAATAACTCCCAAGGCAGCACTCGGAAGTTCAGTCACCGGAATGAGGAAGCAAAGGCATAAACAATTCCAGCATACTTCACCATCCTCTATACGGATCACTTCCTCTCCAGACAATGTACAGGCACCTGTAGCACTCACTGCTAGGATAAGAACAGAGAGTTGACACCAACAAGGTGCAAAGGTTGAACAAAATCGCTCAGCTGCTTCCCACGCGCTTCCTCGCTCCTCGTTTACACTGCAGGAAGGCTGAAGCAGACAGCGCAGATGAGAAAATATGTGTTCCCCGCTCACCTCACCTTAACTCCCAGCCTGCAAAGCGGAAAGGCACAACATAACCCCAGGAGAACAGGCAGAACTATACTCCAAGGCGCGTGTCCAATACTGTTTCACGTCATGCTGTACGTTTGAGTAGACGTGCCGCTACTTCAGGAGCACGAATTCGCTCCACAGCTGATTTTGACAGCAACTACCAGCTCGCTGAGCAGAGAGGCAAGGGTACGCCACATCCCCAAGAGCACAGGTCTAATTATCCTCCAGAGCCCGTGTCCAAAACTGCCTCCTGTCGTTCTGTGTGATAAAAGACGTGCCGCTACCTCAGGAGCACGATACCGCTCCACAGCTAATCTAGGCTGTAAACTTAATCTTGCCGGTATGTGCGCACCCAGGAAGTGCTGGCAAGAGGTTGAGCTCCCAGGACACCGGAGCTGAAGAACGCGCTCCAACTTCCAAAAGATATCTCCTCAACACTGTAAATTAGACATCACACCGTAGGCAACAGCAGAAGAAGTGTTAGAACTGGGGGTCTCTAGTTGGCAGAGGTAGGTACCTTTGACCAAATAGGGACCCTTGCTTCTAGTCAGGGTAAGGGGGTACACTCCTAAAATAACCCCTGCTCACCCCTTGGTAGCTTGGCACGAGCAGCCAGGCTTATCTCAGAGGCAGTGTGTAAAGCATTTGTGAACACATACAGTAATATAGTGACAACACTACAGATGGACACCACACAGGTTGTATATCAAAAATAAGTATTTTTTATATAGACTTAACACAAGACCACTAACGACAAAAATCCACAATACTGTACTTAAAAATGGTAGAAATAGCTTAGTTCTCTTTAGATGGTAAATGCGACACTTATTGTTCAATGTACCTTTGGATGCATAACGCTATACAACGAAAGTGTTGCAGGGAAGGTGATGCGTCGGTTCCTTACACGCAAGAACGGTGAGGCGTCGGTTCCCTACTGCTGTGCAGGGGACGGTGATGCGTCGGTTCTTCTCGGCGTGGGGAGGTGATGCGTCGGTTTCTTACTGCGCTTCCGTGGCGATTTATTTATTTATTTATGCGTTTTTATATAGCGCGGACTTTACCCGAAGGTGTCAGAGCGCTTCACAATAGGAACAGTAACATTACATGAGGAGAAGGTTACAAGTGAGCATAATACAAAAGCAAGCGTTACATTACATGAGGAAAAAGTGACAATTGTGCAAATAACAAAAACAAAACAAAAAATACAAAAAGAGGTATACGTTACAAGAGGAAAAAGTGACAGGTGTGCATGATACATAAGATACAAAATACAAATAGAGGTATAATACTGCAATAAGTGGCAGTCACTCAGAACACACTGGGAAGGCACTTCTATAGGCATGGAGTACAGAATTTCCTAAAGTGGAAGAACTTCCTTGAGGGAGTAGAGAGGGCGTGAATTAAACAGGAGACTTAAAATGAAGGGTACACAAACATAAAATCCAACACAGCACGCAAGGGTGAGGAATGTACAGGAAAAAGTGCAAATTTACAATGAAGAGCGAACTTCCTAGAGGGGCCTGAGAATGAAAGTATTAGTTCTGAAAGTGTCTTTGGAAAAGAAGAGATTTGAGGTCAGCTTTGAAGATCCGGGTAGAGGAGGTGGCACGGAGCAATGGGGGAAGCGAGTTCCAGATTCTCACCGCATTGCCTGAGAAGGATTGCGCCATCGATCTTTCCCTTTTGAAGACGGGGGCTCAAGCAGAAGCTTTTCCGCATTGCGAGAAGGGCGAGAGCCACCGGACAGTTTCAATTTATTCGCCAGGTAACGAGGGGAGGACTTGTGTAAGGCTTTGTGTGTGATGTAGGCAGTTTTGTAAATAGATCTTGCCTCGATCGGAAGCCATCGAAGAGAGGACAGGATAGGAGTGACGTGGTCGCTTCGTTTAGACCCTGAAATGAAGCGAGCTGCTGAATGGAGGATGGATTTGAGAGGGGAGAGGTGGGATTTGGGTAGGCCCGTCAGAAGAGAATTGCAATAATCCAGTCTTTAGAGAACCAGAGATTGTACCAAGGTTTTTAAGTCTTTCTCCGGGAAGAACCGACGGATCCCCCATAGAAGGCGCAACTGGTAACATGCGTTCTTAGCAATAGAGTTGATGTGGGAGATTAGGTTGAGTCTTTTGTCAAGAATGACACCTAGGGATTTAGCGCTGTCGACAATGATGGGTTTGCTGTTGAGTAGGTTCAGCTGATCCATCCAAGATTGAACAGGAGGAGGTGAGAGAGAGGTAGAGAGGAGGAGGAATTCAGTTTTGGCGGGATTAAGAATGAGTTGGTGAGTTAACATCCAGTTGTGAATAGAGTTGAGAGTAGAGTTGAGTAGTGAGAGATCGTGTGCGGAAGACACCTTAAGGTAGATTTGAGTGTCGTCCGCATATAGATGGTAATGGATCCCAGATTTGCTTAGAAGGTTCCGTAATGGTTCCAGGTAGAGATTAAACAAAGTGGGTGCCAGGATAGAACCTTGAGGGACGCCTTGACCTACAGCCAATGGAGATGAAAGACTGTTCGCTATCTTGATCATTTGGGATCTGTCCGAGAGGAAAGAGGCAAACCATTTGAGCACTGTGCCATCCAATCCCATTCTCTGATGAAGAGTGTTGAGAAGGGTGCTATGATTAACAGTGTCAAAGGCTGCAGAGAGGTCTAAAAGAATCAGAAGACACGATTCCCCAGAGTCGAGTATGCGCAGCGCATCATCAATCACTTGCAGCAGGGCTGTTTCAGTGCTGCAATTTAGAATGAAGCCAGACTGGAAGACGTCGAGGAGATTATTGTCCGTGATATGTAGGGAAAGTTGTTTCGCAACACATTTTTCTGTGATTTTCGAAAGAAAAGGGAGGTTGGTGATAGGGCGGAAGTTGTTGAGGTCGTTCGCATCGGCGGAGGATTTTTTTAGAAGAGGGGTGACCTGTCCTGAATTGAGGGCAACCGGGAGGGAGCCTTGACTGAGGAAGAGATTGACTAGCCTGGTCCAGTAAGAGAGGGTATAGGTGTAGAAATCAATGGCGATGTCGCTAGGGATGGGGTCAGAAGAATGGTTGGAGGGTTTAGTTTCGAGGATGCATTTGAGGAGGTCATCTTCCGAGATGACGTCAAAGTGCTGCCAGGTAACTGAGGATTTCCGCTCCTCAATGGGGGTGGGGTGGGCGACCTGCTCCACCAGTGCTTTGACCTTTTCATCAAAGAATATAGCGAAATCTGCCGCTTTCTTTGTGGAATCCTCAGGCTTAATGGTTAGGGGAGAACAGTTTGGGTTTTTGATGAGGTCAAAAAGTTTTTTGGGTCTGTTTTTGGCTGAGTCAAGGAGGGATCTGAAATGTGATGCTTTTTCAGGGAAGATGTGGTTGTGGTATTTGGATCTTGCTGAACGTAAAAGAGAGAGATTGGAGGTGGAAGGAGATTTTCTCCAATGTTTCTCCAGGATTCTAAGGTTTTTCCTTTCATCGTAGAGAGCTTTATTGAACCACGGTGCTGAGGGGGTGGGTCTTTTCCTTTTGCTTTGGAGAGGAGCGACATTGTCGATTTCGACTGCTAGTACTGAGAGGCACTGAGAAGTGAGAACGTTGACATCCACGTTAGGGTCTAGTCTAGGAAGTGCCCGCATAGCAGAATCACAAAAAGTGTCAAGATCAATGTTCTTAGTGTTGCGGAACCAGGTAGTAGCTCTTTTAGGTTGGCCGTGAGTTATAACGTGCGATAGGTGAAAATGGAAGGGAATGAGGAAGTGGTCAGACCAGTCTACATGGATGGGGGGAGCAGTAGTCAGCAGGTCTGCTTTGGATATGACCAGGTCCAGAATTGAGCCCTTGGAATGTGTGGTTTCCGAGCAATGTTGGAAGAGATCATTGGCTGAGAGAAAGGTGGCAAGCTTGTTGGCAGCCGAGTCTTCCAGAGAGCCCCAGTGGAGATTAAAGTCACCCAGGAAGATCTGTCTGTCACTTTGAGAAAATTGGTCACTGATGAAGTCAGTCAGTTCCTCCACAAAGGAAGAGCAGTTACCGGGCGGGTGGTAGATGGCATGGAATCTAAAGGGTGAGCCGTGATGTATTTGAAGTTCTAGGGATAGGCATTCGAATGTACGGAAAAGGGTGGTAGGGAAGGCTTTCATTTGAAGGGAGTTCCTGACGATGATAGCGACACCGCCCCCAATTTTGTCTGCCCTGTCATTTCGGAGGATAGAGTAGTCAGTGGGTACCAGAAGATCAAACAAAGTATGAGAGGAGTCATTAAACCAGGTCTCAGTGAGGAAGAACATGTCAAGATTCTGGTGGGTGATAGTATCAGAGATTTCCAATTTGTGTTTGATTGCAGATCTGCAGTTGTGGAGCAAGCAGTGCAGCTCTGACGCAGATGTTTTGGTGATGGGCGTGTTGGGGTTGTTAAGGGAGGTAGGGATAAGATTCTTGAATGAGGGTGCCCGGTAAGAGGGAGGCTGGTAAGGTCTGACAGAAGAGATGGTCTGAATAGGGAACTGCGTAGGATTATTAGAAGAGGAAGTTGGAGGGGGAGTGACGTTGGTGGTCACGTAGCTGGCCAGTAAGTTGGTGATGTCTGCAGAGGACAGACTGTGGCTGGCTTTATTGGGGCGCGGGAGCAAGGAGCTCCTCGGGAGGTTGTTAGGGAAGGGGGACAATTTGGCGCTTAAAAGTGAGATGGACGCTACAAGCTGGGAAATGGAATAGATGAGAGAATCAAGTTTATTTTCCAGGGAGAGGAGAGCTGAGCATGGAGTGTTGGGTGGCTCGATGGATAAGGGAGGGAGTGCAGAGGGTGAGGGAGGACGGGGCGGGGTGGGGGAACGGGTTAAGGGAGGCGGTGCAGAGGGTGAGGGAGGACAGGGAGGGATGGAGGAGCGGGAAATGGGAGGGAGTGCAGAGAGTGAGGGAGGACAGGGCGGGATGGGGGAACGGGATGAGGGAGGGAGTGCAGAGGGTGAGGGAGGGAGGGGTGGGGAATAGGTGGGGAGTTGGGGAGCAAGGGTAGAAGGTGAGGACAGATGGTGGGCGATAGGAGTGGATGGTGAAATAGTGGTGGGAAGAGAAATATTTTTACTGGTGTTGAGCAGAAGGGAAGAGAAGAGATCATAAGTATGAGGAGAAAGTTGAGGAGTAGGAGGGGGACAAATGAAGGCCGGAGGTAAGGGGAGAAGAGGGGAGAAGAGGCTGAACAGGGAGGGGAGGGCGGGGGGTCAGATGAAGGCCAGGGGTACATGGAGAAGAGAGGAGAGGGGGCTGTACAGGGGGGAGGGCGGGGGGTCCAAGGAAGGCCAGAGGTATGGGGAGAAAAGAGAGGGTGGTGCTGGACAGGTACTGTAGGCTATGAAAGGTGAATGTAGGGGGACCGGTAACGGGTGGAGTGGGGGGATTGGGCTAGATGGAAACTGAGGGAGGAGTAAGGGACTGCAAGGTCAGAGGGAGAGACGAGGAAGGAGTTGTCGGGGAGGGAGACAAGGTTGGGAGGCAAGGGATGAGGAAGGTGGGGTTGAAGATAGATGGGAGGTGGGAGAGAAGAATTTAGGGTACGGGGGACGGGGAAGAGCGGAAAGGGATGAGGTGAAAGGGGGAGGGAAGGGGGGAGGTAAGGAAAGTTGATCGGTAGACCAGGTTGTAAGCAAGGTGGAATAAGAGGGGGGAGATGGGTTGGATTAGGGGAAGGCGAAAACGTTGGAGAATCGGGCAGATGCAGGGTGGGGAGGGGGGGTGGAGGCCGGAGGCCAGGCAGACAAGATAGGGGGAGGAACATTTTGGGAAGGGGGAAGAGAGGGAGAGGGGGAGCAAAGGCAGGGGGAACAAAGGGTAGGCCTGTGTCTCCCGGGAGAGCGGCCTGCTGGAGTATTGAGGGATCTGGGGGGAGAAAGGGAGAAAGGAGAGGAGCTCAAAGAAGAGTCGAGGGAGATCATAGTTGTGTGGGTTGGGCGAAGGGAGTGGAAGAGATGGTCAAAGAGAGAGAGACAGGAGTCTGTCGCTTGAATCATGACAGTGCCATTTTTGTAGAGTGTAATGGTGAGAGAGCCATTAAAGCTAGTGGAGGGGGAAATTTTTAGCCTCTGTCCATGGGGGATAGATGAGGAGGAGGAGACGTTGAAGAAATTGAAGAAGCTGGTGGACCAGGAAGGGATGTCGTGAGTGAAAAAAATTAAGTCATTTTTGAGCTTCCCTAGGTGCCCATTATGGAATTGATCGACAAAGAGGGAATCAGGGAATTGTTCAATGGTGTTGTGCTTGAACCGTTTTGCTGCTGCTTTGGACAGATTTAGGGGATAGATGACTTTGAAGCAGTTAACTCCCGACTTAATTCGAGTGGAAGCCATGATAGGGAGAAGAGGGGCCACTAGGGTAGCGATAGAGCAAAGAAGAATAATAAGAAGAGGAGGGCACATAATCCGGAAGACGAGTGAGGATAATACAATAAGATTGAGGTCAGGAGGCGACTAGAAGTGCAGGGCCAGGGACTCTGGTCTAACTCCCTAATAAAACATCATACCGGTGGGATGAAGGCTGGCTTGCCTCCAGTGGCGGTGAGGGTGTGGGATCATAACGGGGCAAACCCTACCACCAGGGATTAGGACCTCCAAGTGTGGAAACCAGCATGGAAATGGGAGTCACCTAGAGGATCGAAGAGTGTGATGGGCTCCTTACTTCGCCCTGATGGAACACCTCAGCCCTTGGAGCTCAGCTGCTCTTGGCGACTTCACACCGGGCACGGGGCTTAGTTCAAGCAGAGCTATGGGACGAAGCAGGATCGGAGCAACGGCACCTCCAGGATCGCGACCGCAGGGATGGGGGGGGGGGTTTGAGCTCCTTGCATAGTCAAAAGGATCCTCACCACAGCAATATGAAATCCAGATTCAGTGTTAAGCAGGAATGAGACTCCAGCAGGAGAGCGACTTCAGCAGGAAAGAGGGCATTAACTTCCAACAAGACTCGGGAGGTTCCGCTCCTCACACCGGTCCAGGCACTCTCAAGCAGCGTCATCGTCGCGGCGGACCGCACTTCAGGTAGGATATTTTCTTAGCTACAGGGCTTTCCTGCATATCCTTACTTTCCAGGAAGGTTGCTCAGAAAGCTGATGTCATGCAGCCCGATGGATGGAGGGCATAACCAGGGATATTTACAAAATAGTGATCCCAAGCCCAGGAGCTTCCTTGGAGAGCTCCAACACAGCGGCCATCTTGCATCCTTGGTTTCTTTTGAGATCATTAGTATTAGTATGCACCTGGTCCTGTGGCATAACCAGTCCGAACCAGTGCAGAGGGACAGCACCCCCAACCTCGGCCGAGTGCTCCGTTTCCCCAAGCCAGCGTAGGTCGCGACCCGCTCGGGCGCCCACGAGTGGCTACGCACCCGACACCTAGCACAGAGTGTCGGCACAGCAGGGAGCAAGTCCCCTCGCGAAGCCAGCAGCCGCTCTCTGCCACCCGCATGCGGGCTCACCTGCGGGGAGGGAGGGGTGCCACCAGCACGGCGATGCGACCAGCAGCGCCGTGATGCGATGACGATCCGATGCAATGCAACAAAAATGGCGTCTTCTCCTTGATGCGACAACTACGAGGCGATGCGTGCACGCCCGGCGGCCGTTCGGTGACTCTGCGAATCTTCTGAGCTGCGACAGGCCCTGCAACACGCTTCTCTGGTGATGCGACGGCGACACTCTTCTCCGGCGATGCGAGGCGCTTCGGTGATGCGATGCGACAGCGGCGGCACCCTTACTCAGTGATGTGACGACAGCGGCTGTGGCGGCGACACGCTTCTCCGGTGATGCGACGGCGTCTGCTGCGACAGCAACACTCTTCTCCGGTGATGCGAGGCGCTTCGGTGATGCGATGCGACAGCGGCAGCGGCGGCACCCTTACTCAGTGATGCGACGACAGCGGCTGCGGCGGCGTCACGCTTCTTCTCCGTGAGTCGCGCTTCCAGCTCCCTGCGACACGCAGTCCTTCAGAAGGCCCAGCACAACAGCAGGCACTTCAAATTCCCAGCAAGGGAATTCAGGGGAGCTGGTTGGTGAAGTCTGTTGTCCCTGAGACTTCAGCAGGAGGCAAGCTCAATCTTCAAGCCCTTGGAGATCCTTTACAAGTTGATGAAAGTAGCACAAAGTCCCTTTCTCCTTTCTTTGGCAGTCAGGCAACCACTGCAGGCCAATCCCCCAAACAGCACTCAGCTTAGGGATAGTCTCCTCCTTCAGTTTCTCCCTGGTTCCTCTCCTCAGCAAAGGTTCTTCTTGTTTCCCAAAAGTGATCTAAAGTTCTGGGGTCTGGGTCCCCCTTTTATACTCATATTCTCTTTGTTCTCTGAAGGCAGAGAGGCCTTTGCCTAGTCCAAACCAATTTTGGTCAGTCCTGGAGCACTTTGTTTACAGGACTCCTTCTTTCCTTTGACAGTGTAGGCCAGGGACATCAGACGCACCACAGGAGGTGGAGCCAGCATTGTGGAGGGAAAGCACAGCCCTATTCAGACCCCAGGTGCAACTCCTCCCACCACTCTACATGGAGATCTCTCTATTCAGCCCTGTGCTGACTCACCCTGTCTCCTGGAATCCCCCAGCCCCTGCCACTCATACTCCAGACAAGGAATACACAACCTAGCAGAGGCAGGCTTGGATAGTTAGGCAAGAAAATACCTACTTTCTAAAAGTGGTATTTTCAAACACAGAATGTTAAAACCAATTTCACTAAAAGATGTATTTTATCATTCTGAGTTCAGGCATACTAAACTCGAATTTCTACCTAGTTCCCTCAGTCAGTTAGGATTATAGGATGTTATAATCAAACTGACCATTTTGGCCTATGGGGAACAGGTAGCCTTGCAATAGTGAAAAACGAAAATGGCTGTAATTCACTATTAGGACATGCCACACACACCACGGCATGTCCTACCTTATACTTACAATGCACCCTGCCCTTGGGCCTACCATAGGGGTGTCTGATATGAAGAAAAGGGAAGGTTTAGGGACTGGCAAGTGGGTGCACTTGCCCAGTCAACATGGCAGTACCAGACTGCACACAGGCTCTGCAATGGCAGGCCTGAGACACACTTTACAAGCTGCTCCGGTGGGTGGCACAACCAGTGCTGCAAGCCCACCAGCAGCATTTGAGTCACAAGCCCTGGGCACAACCAGTGCACTGTACTAGGGTCTGACAGTGAATCAAATAGGCCAAACATGGAGTCACTGATCCATACATCAATTTATCAGAGAGAGCATATGCACTTTAGCACTGATCAGCAGTGGTAAAGTGCCCAGAGTCATAAAACCAACAAAAACAGGTCAGAAAAAGTACAGGAGGAAGGCAAAAAGTTCAGGGATGACCCTGCAAAAAGGGCCAAGTCCAACACAACCCCCTTCCAGCCAAAAACGCAGGGTAGACCAATCGCTACCTTGATGGGCTTCCCTGCTTTGGGCGATAGAACCTGGACCCTGGCCCGCAACAGCAGGGGCATATTCCAGTTCTACGCCAATCTGAACCTATTTGAATCCCTCTGTCCATACTCTCAGGGCCCACCAAGCTAATCCATGGGGAACCCTTCTCCTCACCTGTGGACCCCACCTGTGCAGCACCTAACCTTAACTTGCTCACAGGTGTGTCCCAACAGACAGACAGCCAGCCACGGTGGCCACTGACCGTAGTCAGTGATGAGACCCAGGCCTTATGCCTCTCAGGGCTCTCAAACCTCTGTGGCGTCAGAGAGCGGGGGGCAGTAGCCCCAGGTGCTTGGCACCCTTTGTCCACTCTCCCTCCTGTCAGGTCAGGTATGACATCCTGACACTGACCTACCAGCCCCAGGCCTGTACCCGGCGGCTGGACTGGAGACTGGGGTGGGCTTTCCCACACCCGGTCCTCCTCCTCCTCGGGGCTCTGTACCCTCCCACTTGGAGTGGTACCCCCTTCCACAATTGTCAGGGTGCCTGCGGCAGGTGTCCTGCACAATTCGCCCACCAGTTCAGGGGTTCTATCCTGCAACTGGGCTTCCAGGTCAGGGGGGACACCCCGAACCTGGCCCTCCAACCTAGGGTCTAAACCCTCCAGTTGAACCGGGGTCAGAGGCGAGGACTCCCTCCCTCTGCACCCCCTTCCAGAGTTCTGCACCCTCCCACTTGGAGTGGTACCCCTAGAAGACAAACTGGTAGGGAGACTGAGTACAGGTGTCCCTCCCTCCAGGTCAGGCAACACCTGAACCTGGCTTCCCAACCCAGGGACTAAACCCTGCAGCTGAGCACCCGCCTGGCGCACCAGGACTTCCTTGGGAGCACGCATGCCCCCCCTGAGGGTGACACATAACTCATGTGTCGTGTGACAGTCTGCCTAGCGCAGATCTCCCGACCCCTGTCCCTCTGACAGTGCATGAAGATCCCCCAGGACAGAAGTGGTGTCACCATGGTCCTTCATTGGTGACTCAGCCCTTCTGGCTGGCCCCTGACCCACTGGTTCTTCCACTAGCGACTCTTTCCCCCTCTCACCCCTCAATCTGGACTTCTGCACCCTCCTAACTGGAGCGGCACCGCCAGACACCAGAACCACTGGAGCTCCATTTACAGATGCTCCAGCTTCTCCTGACACTTGGAGATCCTCCTCAAATGGCCTACTAGTACAGCCTAGGCCCCAACCTGGTGTTCCTTTAAGGAACCCTCCAGGCCCTGAGACTGGGTTTCGGGCACCTTGGGACACGCAGCCCCACACTCACTCCTTCTCCGCAGAGACAGGACGTGAGCCCCTACACCCCTCCCACTACCACGGGACCTAGCTGGGCTACACTGAACCTCTCCCACCACTCTGGGTTGGAAGACACCTGAGCCACTCCTCTTAAGGTCACTCCCCAATGCCTCTTCAGACCCTCTGGAATCCACCAAAAGGTCTGCCTCCATTGTGAGCTCCCTGGGGTCACAGAACTCATACTCCACCAGGTGTTGGCATAGCTCTGGAAAATAGGGACTTACAATATGCTCTCCCTCAATTGGATCACACAGACCCACCAAACTATCCTTCACCTCACCATCCAGTGCCTTGCACACGTACCCCACACCACTCTCCTGAGACTGGCAAGACAGTATCTGACTGTCTCTGTCACTCAACCCACACTCTTCTGGGCGGTCTTCACACTCACACACCAGGACTTCAACCATGGGGGAACCCCTCTCCCTGCACCTCTCATCTAGAGTCAGTAGAGTGTCCCTCCCACCACTAGGACTATGAACCCCTGTGCCAGTTCCCCAATCCACCTCAGGGACACTGCGCACCACTGGAGCTACCTCACATCCTAGAACCCCCTGGTGTATATTAACCCCCTCCTTCAAGTCAGGCGCCACATCTCTGGGTGTGTGTACTACTCCCTCAGCACTAGAAAATTCAATATTGCTGCCACCATCTGAGCTGGATTCCACCTCCAACTCAGCAAAGCTCACTTCCTGAGCTACACAATTTTCTTGTTGCTGGGCTGAGATCCTCATGGCCTCAAGCTTCTCGAGCTCCAAATCAAGCTCTCATTCTCAACTCATGTTCCAATCTCATTCTCTTTTCTTCTAGGGCCAATTTCCTATTCTCCAACTCCAACTGCCCACCCATCTTGAGCTTGGCCAGCTCCATTTCGTGCATCCTACTTTTCTCCCTGTCCTCCAGCTCCTCTGGGGACAGGCCCTTGGCAGAAACACTGCTACCTGCTGGGGAAGTTACTCTCCTCCCCCCTGGACCCAATGGCCCTTCCAGCTGCTCATCTGCATCCTCAGCCCCTTCCACAGGCTCAGGGGTACCTTTTGCTTCCACCCAGGCCCTCAGCGCCTTTTGGAACTCATCCTTCTTGGTGAGACCGGTCATAGCAACTTTAAATCTCCTGCAGAAGTGCTTCAGCTGTCTCACATTGTAGCTTTCTAGTTTCTCCTCCTCAAAATCCCAATCAATAGATGCAATGGATGCTGCTTTACTCATGGTGGCTAAACTTGGCAGTTCTTGGCAAAAATAGAAAATCCCAGGAATAACAATCTACCAAAAGTATGTGGTTGCGTTTTGGTCTGCACTCAGTAGTGTTCACCAATCACTGTATATGAGTCACAAATGCAAGTCCAGAATCCTCACCGCTGACCACCAATGTTAGAACTGGGGGTCTCTAGTTGGCAGAGGTAGGTACCTTTGACCAAATAGGGACCCTTGCTTCTAGTCAGGGTAAGGGGGTACACTCCTAAAATAACCCCTGCTCACCCCCTTGGTAGCTTGGCACGAGCAGGCAGGCTTATCTCAGAGGCAGTGTGTAAAGCATTTGTGAACACATACAGTAATATAGTGACAACACTACAGATGGACACCACACAGGTTGTATATCAAAAATAAGTATTTTTTATATAGACTTAACACAAGACCACAAACGACAAAAATCCACAATACTGTACTTAAAAATGGTAGAAATAGCTTAGTTCTCTTTAGATGGTAAATGCGACACTTATTGTTCAATGTACCTTTGGATGCGTAACGCTAAACAACGAAAGTGTTGCAGGGAAGGTGATGCGTCGGTTCCTTACACGCAAGAACGGTGAGGCGTCGGTTCCCTACTGCTGCGCAGGGGACGGTGATGCGTCGGTTCTTCTCGGTGTGGGGAGGTGATGCGTCGGTTTCGTACTGCGCTTCCGTGGCGATGCGACCAGCAGCGCCGTGATGCGATGACGATCCGATGCAATGCAACAAAATGGCGTCTTCTCCTTGATGCGACAACTACGAGGCGATGCGTGCACGCCCGACGGCCGTGCACGTCCGGCGGCCGTGCGGCGACTCTGCGAATCTTCTGAGCCGCAACAGGCCCTGCGACACGCTTCTCCGGTGATGCGACGGCATCTGCTGCGACGGCGACACTCTTCTCCGGCGATGCGAGGTGCTTCGGTGATGCGGTGCGACAGCGGCAGCACCCTTACTCAGTGATGCGACGACAGCGGCTGCGGCGGCGACACGCTTCTCCGGTGATGCGAGGCGCTTCGGTGATGCGATGCGGCAGCGGCGGCACCCTTACTCAGTGATGCGATGACAGCGGCTGCGGCGGCGTCACGCTTCTTCTCCGTGAGTCGCGCTTCCAGCTCCCTGCGACACGCAGTCCTTCAGAAGGCCCAGCACAACAGCAGGCACTTCAAATTCCCAGCAAGGGAATTCAGGGGAGCTGGTTGGTGAAGTCTGAGGTCCCTGAGACTTCAGCAGGAGGCAAGCTCAATCTTCAAGCCCTTGGAGATCCTTTACAAGTTGATGAAAGTAGCACAAAGTCCCTTTCTCCTTTCTTTGGCAGTCAGGCAACCACTGCAGGCCAATCCCCCACACAGCACTCAGCTTAGGGATAGTCTCCTCCTTCAGTTTCTCTCTGGTTCCTCTCCTCAGCAAAGGTTCTTCTTGTTTCCCAAAAGTGATCTAAAGTTCTGGGGTCTGGGTCACCCTTTTATACTCATATTCTCTTTGTTCTCTGAAGGCAGAGAGGCCTTTGCCTAGTCCAAACCAGTTTTGGTCAGTCCTGGAGCACTTTGTTTACAGGACTCCTTCTTTCCTTTGACAGTGTAGGCCAGGGACATCAGACGCACCACAGGAGGTGGAGCCAGCATTGTGGAGGGAAGGCACAGCCCTATTCAGACCCCAGGTGCAACTCCTCCCACCACTCTACATGGAGATCTCTCTATTCAGCCCTGTGCTGACTCACCCTGTCTCCTGGAATCCCCCAGCCCCTGTCGCTCATACTCCAGACAAGGAATACACAACCTAGCAGAGGCAGGCTTGGATAGTTAGGCAAGAAAATACCTACTTTCTAAAAGTGGTATTTTCAAACACAGAATGTTAAAACCAATTTCACTAAAAGATGTATTTTTTCATTCTGAGTTCAGGCATACTAAACTCGAATTTCTACCTAGTTCCCTCAGTCAGTTAGGATTATAGGATGTTATAATCAAACTGCCCATTCTGGCCTATGGGGAACAGGTAGCTTTGCAATAGTGAAAAACGAAAATGGCTGTAATTCACTATTAGGACAGGCCACACACACCAGGGCATGTCCTACCTTATACTTACAATGCATCCTGCCCTTGGGCCTACCATAGGGGTGTCTGATATGAAGAAAAGGGAAGGTTTAGGGACTGCCAAGTGGGTGCACTTGCCCAGTCAACATGGCAGTACCAGACTGCACCCAGGCTCTGCAATGGCAGGCCTGAGACACACTTTACAAGCTGCTCCGGTGGGTGGCACAACCAGTGCTGCAAGCCCACCAGCAGCATTTGAGTCACAAGCCCTGGGCACAACCAGTGCACTGTACTAGGGTCTGACAGTGAATCAAATAGGCCAAACATGGAGTCACTAATCCATACATCAATTTATCAGAGAGAGCATATGCACTTTAGCACTGATCAGCAGTGGTAAGTGCCCAGAGTCATAAAACCAACAAATACAGGTCAGAAAAAGTACAGGAGGAAGGCAAAAAGTTCAGGGATGACCCTGCAAAAAGGGCCAAGTCCAACAAGAAGCGACTGCGATACTAAACGTCCAAAGGGGTGGGATTGTACAGCTGCAGCCCCTGCACAGCCTGGTCTGATTTCCAAGCGTCACTAGTGATATAATGAAGACACAAAGGCAATGAAGAGCCGAGTCACGAGTTTAATGTTCCTCATACAATCCCCGATTGCCAGTGACAGTTCAACTGTCAAAGCGCCAGAGCGCCAGAGAAAACAAAGGAAGATTCCAAGAATGGAAAAGAGGGGAAGAGGGTGATACCAAAGAAAAGCAAGAGTGATAATAGGTAAGAAGTAGCACAATATAATATATACTAAAGATATAACGAAATTACAACTCCGTGCTAAAGACTCCATTGTACAGACCACATTGTACAGTCAGTCTACCATGATCAGGACCCTCTGCTTTACGTGGTTCTCTGCCGCCTTCACCGTCTCCCTCCCTGAACCCTCCCCGGTTGGATCTCAGCATCGATGCCCTCATTATTGCCCCCCCATCTGTGTGTGACATCTGAACACCGACACGGCTCTTGAGGTAATCCTGAAGTGATTCCAGCCAGCCGCTGCGCACAGTAAACACACTTGCATCTGCGGCCTCGAGCGAAAGCTGGGCTTCCATGTGCACACCGAAACAAGCCTTGGAAGCAGCAAGGCATCCTCTCAAGACGGAATCATGGTTACCAGCAAACACACAGACACACACGGGGGCACAATACACAAAGCGCACACCCTGACAAACAGAACACTACAAGACAGCAGGGTTAAGCTCTTTCCACAGCGCTTCGTGGCACCCGCGCTTTAGCTTACAATGTTGAAAGCTAAATCGTGGGTGCCGCGATTGTAACAAAAGTAAATAAATAGAAGAAAATGGTGGCTGCACGCTTAAAAAAAGAAATGTGCACTTTTTTTCTCTTTGTTTACTTTTAAAGCAAACGCAGCACCCACGCTTTAGCTTACGATGCTTACCTCTAAAACGCGGGTGCCGCCATTGAAAAAGAAAAGAAAAATAAACAGAAGAAGAAAGGCATGCGGCCGCATTTGGCCAGCTAATATAACAAAAGAAAAGCACGCCCGCCAAGATGTGCAACGCTGGATAAATGATTTTTAAAAAAGAAAAGTGTTGAGGGAGAGCATGTCATGCCTGTGTTGCAGGCAGGACAAACCTATTTAACAAAATAATGTTCGGAGGCTGTAATTAAAGCCAACCGAGTAACAACACATGTAACAGGGGGTGTCCTCATGGGAGGTTACAAGATGAGACAAGGCTGTACTAAGGAGGGACTACTAAGCCTATCGACCAATGAAAAGCCACCATTTACAGAGGACAGGGACAGGAACCAATTCAAAAGATGGGCAGAAAGTGGGCGGAGTTTCATGCCATTATCCTGATAGGCGAGACCTAAAAATGAATGTGTCGTGTGTAATGTAACTGGTGCTCATGTAAAGCGTTCCAATACCTTCGGGTCGAGTTTGCGCTATATAAAACTGGGGAAAAAACACCTAAATCAGAAAATTTCAATGGGATGATTACGGGTCAGGACATAGTTGTAATAACTCGTGTAGTGCTAGAGGCACTCCTGTGGTTTGAAACTACGTGATGACCTTTGACTACCATGATTTTAATTGACTTTTGGTGTTTTATTTTACCCTAGCCTGAATGCACGACAATTTTCCCTACATGTGCTTTTTTCCTTGAAGATGTCTTTCGTATCTCTTGTAGCTTTAAAGTGGGAGCTGTCACAGAGTAGAACAGCTTGCCAAGAACAGAATGTGTGGGATGTGCATTTGAAAGCATGAGAGAGAGAGAGATGTGGAATGTACTTCTTGGTCTCAAAGTGCAGTGTTATGAGCAGTGGTGCTCAAATGTGCATTATGTTGTACATTGGGAGATGAAGTATGCAGTGCTATAGGCAGTGGTGCACAAATGTGCATTGTGTTGTACATTGGGAAGTATTATGAAGTTCTTACTATTGGCTTTGACATGCCCTCATGTCATCTTGAATTCTGACTCTGTCTTGCTGGAGCTTTTTGTGCACACAGGCAGGCCCCCAGATTACTCAAGTTGTTTAGGTTATTCACTTTCGAGGTTGCTTTGCTTTCTGTGCTTTTGGAGGTTGTTGAATGTACTGCCGGAGACTTTCGTAAGCTTCGTTAAGATAAAGGCGGGAACACATGAGAATGCAGAAGGAACGTGAGAACTCCTCTGCCTTCAGAATGCTTGCATGGAAGGTGGCCAATTCCAGTAAGTTTCCTTGGCACAGAGGAACGCCTCTCGGAACATTCTAGTGTGTTTTGAGATTATAAAGCTGGGGTTTGTTGACTTAGAGGCCGGGATTGTTTGAGCCTGAACGATGGACGCATTGTCAGTGCAGGCATCTGGTTGCTGAGTCTCTTGACCCCGGCTGTGAATCCCCCAGTCTGGAGTGGGCCAGGATAAAGTTTGCACCAGGTGAAGTGTTTGATTTTTGATTGTTGCCATTGTGACATGTGGCTGTTTGCGTGCATATTCAGTTTCCAGTGGCTTAAACAGTCATAGTGATGCATGACTGTCTGTGTGCACCTTCAGTTTCCAGTGGCTATAATCATCTGAGGTGTTTTCTTTGAGTATTGACTTTGTGATGTGTGAGAGTCTGTGTGCACATCCAAGTTAATCATCTGATGAATTTAGTGTATATATCTTTCTGATTTCTTGCAGGACGTCCAGTTATTATTATCATCTGCTTGTGTTTATTATTATCCATGCATTTAGCTGTTGCATTTGCCAAGTGTGTTATTATTGCTTGCACATATATGTATATATATATATACATATATATATATATCTATATACATTTGAATGTTGTTCAATTGACATCTGGGAAAGCCTTTCTGTTAGAGAGCATTGCATAAATAAAACCCCAAGTCTTATTCTGAGAACAGTCTTTGATGTGCTTCATTTTATGAAGTGAAGTCACTTGCCAGGTGGTGTTCTGTTGTGTATATTGCTTCGTCGTGTTTGGGCCTCCATGTGGGAGAGTAGTATTCCCTATTATCTGACTAAGTGCGAAGCAATATATTTTTGTGTCACTCTGCAGGATTTACGAAAATTCAATTTTAAAAGGGGAGAATGCATTCTAAAATGTCAATGTTTTCAGTTGCAGATTCCCAGATGGCAACTGAGTTATTTGGGTGGGAAGTTGCCTCTAATGCATGTTTAAGAGATGAGGGACAAACACAGATACTTAAATGATTTCAAGATTTTTCTTTTGAAGAGGGAAAACAACTTGGTGTTTCAGAGAGAAAAAGTGGTGTCCCTTTGAATGCATTGCTCAGCATGAATCAAAAATATGGACAGTTAGAAAGAGAACGTAATGAAATGCAAAGAGAGTTAGCTAAAGCTAAAGAAAAGTCAGACCTGCTACAGTTTGAAAATAAATTATTGAAAAGAGAGTTGGAACTGTACCAAGTACCGAAGCAGTTTATTTTACCAGACTGTTTAGATAGCCAGGGTGAGTCACTCGTGAAGAATGTGCAGGTTAATTTACAATGCTCACAGGAGGTTTTAATTAATTCTTTGGAGGACTTTCCTCAGCCAGAAATTAATGGTATTTTAGTTGAATTAGAAGCTTCTGAAATGATGTTGACTCGAGAAAATGTAGACGTGCAGGAAGATAAACAAATCAGCCTGTTAGAACTAGTGATTGCTAGTTGCAGTTACAAATTAGACTGGTCAGTGAGTGACAAACCTTGCTTTACATGGAGAGACGTTATTCTGAAAAAAGAAATGATGAAAAATGCCATTTTCAAACATAACTCTGAGTGGGGAGAGTAGCAGCAATGTGCTTTTGAATCTTCAAAAGAGGTTATTCAATGTGTTTCAGACATGTGGCCAATACAAAAAGGAGCCATTGAGTTACATGTGACAGTTCAGGGGCAGTGTGCGACTTGGAGTATGTGGGGAAAACAAGGAAAAAAGAGGGTGCTCTTGGACTTTTGGACTGAAACATTGTCAAATGCTGAAGAATGTTTTACTCCCTTTGAAAAACAGTTGCTAGTGTTTCAATGCACTGTGACAGACACTGGGCAGACACAGTTGTTTGTGTGTTTTTGTGCTCTGATAGATACAGGGCAGACACGGTTTCTTTTGAGTTGTGCTCTGATAGACACAGGGCAGACACGGTTGCTTTTGAGTTGTGCTCTGATAGACACAGGGCAGACACAGTTGCTTTTGTGTTTTTACACGCTGACAGACACTGGGCAGATGACAATAAGGCATAATATGATTTTGAATTTTGAAATTTCTCTAATGCAATGGCTGATGACTTTCCTTGAGTTATACAGAACGGGTAATGGACAAGAAGCAAATGTGATCAAGTGGTACATACAGGCAGAAACTGCAGTTTTGCATGAACAGTTGGTGGAGATACCAGTAGAAAATCCAGAGGTGGTGTTTGAGGTGCCTGAGATACAAGATTCCCCAGTGAAGTGGAACAAGGAATTGTTGCAATAAATGTGGGACATGTTACTGCAAAGCACAGCTACTGTGTATCATGTAGATGCTCATTGTCCCATACATTTACTAGATAGACGCTTTGATTCCTTCACAGATGAAAAGGCTAAAATCTTGGAGACAGAGGTGGTGACACATGATTCTGATTTGGTGCGCATGACTAAGTGCGAGCACCTAGGAGAGAAAGACACTACTAAAAGGTCTGCAGAGAATAAAGGGATGCATATTCCCCTAGACTTACTTAGAACTGTAATTCCTATTTGTCAGTATGCACAGCACAGACCAGTTCCACAGATGGTGAGGGGCCAGTTGGAGAAAGGAAAATTGCCAGAGCAGATAGGGCAGATGGATTGCCTTGGGCCATGCCAAATAATCAAGGATTTACTTATTCAGCAGTGTGTGGAGTGATAGTCAGGAAGGAGACTGCCCCAGCCTTTCTTACTGAGCAAGGGAAAGGAGAGTTTGACTCCAATACCAAGAATCCAGAGGCCATAGAGTGAGTAGAATTCCCAGATAATTTCCCAGAGCCAGCAGAGAACCATGCAGACAGAAAAGATAAAACTGTGCCAACAGATCCAAAACAGAAAAAGGAGAATGTGTGCTTTTTGAAAAATGTTTTTTGCAAGGAGTGATGCTTGTTTCTTTTTTAGATCATACTGCGACGTGTTGGTGTACCTGATGTCCCTGTCCTGCATGTGGGTGCCTTTGTCTGAGTGGGCCCGTGAGGGTGTGAGACCCCCCCCCAACCCTGAAGTGATCATCTGACAGCACAGACCGACATCGTTGCTGACATCCTTTGGCTGGATCAACCAGATGAACTTACCTAGCAAGGACTGTTTTGGAAAACAATGAAAATGAAGAAAAATGTTAAAAGATATAATTTCAAAGCAAGAAGGCTGTGTTCACACAGAAGGATAATTTTCATTTATTCCAGAGAGTTACGGGAAATGGTGTTCAGTTTAAAGAAGATGATGTTGAAACTCCTTTATTTTAAGGAAAATATATAAGTTTGGCTGCTTCATTAGTAGAAGTTTCAGAATTAGCCATTTATAACACTAGGCGCATTAATGAGTTAACATGTTTGATTCTATTTGTGCATTCATTTTGTGTATTCATCATACATTTATTCCTGAAGCCAAGTTATTATCAGATATGCATGAGCTATTTTAGATAAAGTATGATGTTACATGCTTTTATAATGTCACTGTTTTAATGTGTGTTTCATTTATATTCGTGCTTTCACTTAAGAAGTTGATTTTTTGATATGTATGTTATGATAGTCAAAGGTCATGGGGTGGAATGTAGTGCTAGAGGCACTCCTATGGTTTTAAACCACGTGATGACCTTTGACTACCATGATTTAAATTGACTTTTGGTGTTTTATTTTACCCTGGCCTGAATGTACGACATTTTCCCCTGCATGTGCTTGTTCCCTTGAAGATGTCTTTCGTATCTCTTGTAACTTTAAAGTGGGAGCTGTCACAGAGTAGAACAGCTTGCCAAGAACAGAACGTGTGGGATGTGCATTTGAAAGCATGAGAGAGAGAGAGGTGGAATGTACTTCTTGGTCTCTAAGTGCAGTGTTATGAACAGTGGTGCTCAATTGTGCATTATGTTGTACATTGGGAGATGAAGTGTGCAGTGCTATAGGCAGTGGTGCACAAATGTGCATTGTGTTGTACATTGGGAAGTATTATGAAGTTCTTACTATTGGCTTTGACATGCCCTCATGTCATCTTGAATTCTGACTCTGTCTTGCTAGAGCTTTTTGCGCGCACAGGCAGGCCCCCAGATTACTCAAGTTGTTTAGGTTATTCACTTTCAAGGTTGCTTTGCTTTCTGTGCTTTTGGAGGTTGTTGAATGTACTGCCGGAGACTTTCGTAAGCTTCATTAAGATAAAGGCGGGAACACATGAGAATGCAGAAGGAACGTGAGAACTCCTTTGCCTTCAGAATGCTTGCATGGAAGGTGGCCAATTACATTAAGTTTCCTTGGCACAGAGGAACGCATCTCAGAACATTCTAGTGTGTTTTGAGATTATAAACCTGGGGTTTGTTGACTTAGAGGCTGGGATTGTTTGAGCCTGAACGATGGACACATTGTCAGTGCAGGCATCTGGTTGCTGAGTCTCTTGACCCCGGCTGTGAATCCCCCAGTCTGGAGTGGGCCAGGATGAAGTTTGCACCAGGTGAAGTGTTTGATTTTTGATTGTTGCCATTGTGACATGTGGCTGTTTGCGTGCATATTCAGTTTCCAGTGGCCTAAACAGTCATTGTGATGCATGACTGTCTGTGTGCACCTTCGGCTTCCAGTGGCTATAATCATCTGAGGTGTTTTCTTTGAGTATTGACTTTGTGATGTGTGAGAGTCTGTGTGCACATCCAGGTTAATCATCTGATGTATTTAGTGTCTATATCTTTCTGATTTCTTGCAGGACGTCCAGTTATTATTATCATCTGCTTGTGTTTATTATTATCCATTCATTTAACTGTTGCATTTGCCAAGTGTGTTATTATGTCTTGCACATATATGTATATATATATATACATATATATATATATCTATATACATTTGAATGTTGTTCATTTGACATCTGGGAAAGCCTTTCTGTAGAGAGCATTGCATACATAAAACCCCAAGTCTTATTCTGAGAACAGTCTTTGATGTGCTTCATTTTATGAAGTGAAGTCACTTGCCAGGTGGTGTTCTGTTGTGTATATTGCTTCGTCATGTTTGGGCCTCCATGTGGGAGAGTAGTATTCCCTATTATCTGACTAAGTGCGAAGCAATATATTTTTCGTGTCACTCTGCAGGATTTACGAAAATTCAATTTTAAAAAGGGAGAATGCATTCTGAAATGTCAATGTTTTCAGTTGCAGATTCCCAGATGTCAACTGAGTTATTTGGGTGGGAAGTTGCCTCTAATGCATGTTTAAGAGATGAGGGACAAACACAGATACTTAAATGATTTCAAGATTTTTCTTTTGAAGAGGGAATACAACTTGGTGTTTCAGAGAGAAAAAGTGGTGTCCCTTTGAATGCATTGCTCAGCATGAATCAAAAATATGGACAGTTAGAAAGAGAACGTAATGAAATGCAAAGAGAGTTAGCTAAAGCTAAAGAAAAGTCAGACCTGCTACAGTTTGAAAATAAATTATTGAAAAGAGAGTTGGAACTGTACCAAGTACCGAAGCAGTTTCTTTTACCAGACTGTTTAGATAGCCTGGGTGAGTCACTCGTGAAGAATGTGCAGGTTTATTTACAATGCTCACAGGAGGTTTTAATTAATTCTTTGGAGGACTTTCCTCAGCCAGAAATTAATGGTATTTTGGTTGAATTAGAAGCTTCTGAAGTGATGTTGACTCGAGAAAATGTAGACGTGCAGGAAGATAAACAAATCAGCCTGTTAGAACTAGCGATTGTTAGTTGCAGTTACAAATCAGACTGGTCAGTGAGTGACAAACCTTGCTTTACATGGAGAGACGTTATTCTGAAAAAAGAAATGATGAAAAATGCCATTTTCAAACATAACTCTGAGTGAGGAGAGAAGCAGCAATGTGCTTTTGAATCTGCAAAAGAGGTTATTCAATGTGTTTCAGACATGTGGCCAATACAGAAAGGAGCCATTGAGTTACATGTGACAGTTCAGGGGCAGTGTGCGACTTGGAGTATGTGGGGAAAACAAGGAAAAAAGAGGGTGCTCTTGGACCTTTGGACTGAGACATTGTCAAATGCTGGAGAATGTTTTACTCCCTTTGAAAAACAGTTGCTAGTGTTTCAATGCACTGTGACAGACACTGGGCAGACGCAGTTTGTGTGTTTTTGTGCTCTGCTAGATACAGGGCAGACACGGTTTCTTTTGAGTTGTGCTCTGATAGACACAGGGCAGACACAGTTGCTTCTGAGTTGTGCTCTGATAGACACAGGGCAGACACAGTTGCTTTTGTGTTTTTACACGCTGACAGACACTGGGCAGATGACAATAAGGCATAATGTGATTTTGAATTTTGAAATTTCTCTAATGCAATGGCTGATGACTTTCCTTGAGTTATACAGAACGGGTAATGGACAAGAAGCAAATGTGATCAAGTGGTACATACAGGCAGAAACTGCAGTTTTGCATGAACAGTTAGTGCAGATACCAGTAGAAAATCCAGAGGTAGTGTTTGAGGTGCCTGAGATACAAGATTCCCCAGTGAAGTGGAACAAGGAGTTGTTGCAAGAAATGTGGGACTTGTTACTGCAAAGCGCAGCTACTGTGTATCATGTAGATGCTCATTGTCCCATACATTTACTAGATAGACTCTTTGATTCCCTTACAGATGAAAAGGCTAAAATCTTAGAGACAGAGGTGGTGACACACGTTTCTGATTTGGTGCGCATGACTAAGTGCGAGCACCTAGGAGAGAAAGACACTACTAACAGGTGGGCAGAGAATGAAGGGATGCATATTCCCCTAGACTTACTTAGAACTGTAATTCCTATTTGTCAGTATGCACAGCGCAGACCAGTTCCACAGGATGGTGAGGGGCCAGTTGGAGAAAGGAAAATTGCCAGAGCAGATAGGGCACATGGATTGCCTTGGGCTCATGCCAAATAATCAAGGATTTACTTATTCAGCAGTGTGTGGAGAGATAGTCAAGAACGGGACTGCCCCAGCCCATCTTACTGAGCAAGGGAAAGGAGAGTTTGACTCCAATACCAAGAATCCAGAGGCCATAGAGTGAGTAGAATTCCCAGATAATTCCCCAGAGCCAGCAGAGAACCATGCAGACAGAAAAGATAAAACTGTGCCAACAGATGCAAAACAGAAAAGGAGAATGTGTGCTTTTTGAAAAATGTTTTTTGCAAGAAGAGTGATGCTTGTTTCTTTTTTAGATCATACAGCGACGTGTTGGTGTACCTGATGTCCCTGTCCGGCATGTGGGTGCCTTTGTCTGAGTGGGCCCGTGAGGGTGTGGGACCCCCCCCCAACCCTGAAGTGATCATCTGACAGCACAGACCGACATCGTTGCTGACATCCTTTGGCTGGATCAACCAGATGAACTTACCTAGCAAGGACTGTTTTGGAAAACAATGAAAATGAAGAAAAATGTTAAAAGATATAATTTCAAAGCAAGAAGGCTGTGTTCACACAGAAGGATAATTTTCATTTATTCCAGAGAGTTACGGGAAATGGTGTTCAGTTTAAAGAAGATGATGTTGAAACTCCTTTATTTTAAGGAAAATATATAAGTTTGGCTGCTTCATTAGTAGAAGTTTCAGAATTAGCCATTTATAACACTAGGCGCATTAATGAGTTAACATGTTTGATTCTATTTGTGCATTCATTTTGTGTATTCATCATACATTTATTCCTGAAGCCAAGTTATTATCAGATATGCATGAGCTATTTTAGATAAAGTATTATGTTACATACTTTTATAATGTCACTGTTTTAATGTGTGTTTCATTTATATTCGTGCTTTCACTTAAGAAGTTAATTTTTTGATATGTATGTTATGATAGTCAAAGGTCATGGGGTGGAATGTAGTGCTAGAGGCACTCCTATGGTTTTAAACCACGTGATGACCTTTGACTACCATGATTTAAATTGACTTTTGGTGTTTTATTTTACCCTGGCCTGAATGTACGACATTTACCCCTGCATGTGCTTTTTCCCTTCAAGATGTCTTTCGTATCTCTTGTAGCTTTAAAGTGGGAGCTGTCACAGAGTAGAACAGCTTGCTAAGAACAGAACGTGTGGGATGTGCATTTGAAAGCATGAGAGAGAGAGAGAGATGTGGAATTTACTTCTTGGTCTCGAAGTGCAGTGTTATGAGCAGCTGTTCTCAATTGTGCATTATGTTGTACGTTGGGAGATGAAGTGTGCAGTGCTATAGGCAGTGGTGCACAAATGTGCATTGTGTTGTACATTGGGAAGTATTATGAAGTTCTTACTATTGGCTTTGACATGCCCTCATGTCATCTTGAATTCTGACTCTGTCTTGCTATAGCTTTTTCCGCGCACAGGCAGGCCCCCATATTACTCAAGTTGTTTAGGTTATTCACGTTCAAGGTTGCTTTGTTTTCCGTGCTTTTGGAGATTGTTGAATGTACTGACAGGGACTTTCGTAAGCTTTGTTAAGATAAAGGCTGGAATAGATGAGAATGCAGAAGGAACGTGAGAACTCCTTTGCTTTCGGAATGCTTGCATGGAAGGTGACCAATTCCAGTAAGTTTCCTTGACGCAGAGGAACGCCTCTCGGAACCTTCTAGTGTGTTTTGAGATTATAAAGCTGGGGTTTGTTGACTTAGAGACCGGGATTGTTTGAGCCTGAATGATGGACGCATCGTCAGTGCAGGCATCTGGTAGCTGAGTCTCTTGACCCTGGCTGTGAATCCCCCAGTCTGGAGTGGGCCAGGATGAAGTTTGCACCAGTTGAGGTGTTTGATTTTTGCTTGTTGCCATTGTGATGTGTGGCTGTTTGCGTGCATATTCAGTTTGCAGTGGCTATAACAGTCATTGTGATGCGTGACTGTCTGTGTGCACCTTCAGTTTCCAGTGGCTATAATCATCTTAGGTGTTTTCTTTGAGTATTGACTTTGTGATGAGTGAGAGTCTGTGTGTACATCCAAGTTAATAATCTGATGTATTTAGTGTATATATCTTTCTGATTTCTTGCAGGACGTTCAGTTATTATTATCATCTGCTTGTGTTTATTATTATCCATGCATTTAACTGTTGCATTTGCCAAGTGTGTTATTATTGCTTGTGTATATATATATATATATATATATATATATATATATATTCACTGAAAAAACCATAGGTTTCAGGGCTGTTATAGTTAGCTGGACATTTCACTCGTACAAAACCATTGAAATTCCTCCGTTATAGTTAGTTCAGCTAACTATAACTCGCACCCCGCAATGCACTGCAGACCTAGGAATCACTGAGTGGGTATGTAGTAACTGGTAATAGTGTGTCAATGGTATCGAAAATGGTAGTCTGTATTTTACAGTAAGTGTATCAAAGGTTATATTAATGTGTGAGGAGGTGCATCAGATTGTCACATGGATGGTGTCATCAGTGATGTCATCAGTGATGTCATTTGAGATGTCATCAGTGATGTCATCAGTGATGTCACTGACCATGTCATGAGTGATGTAATATGTGACATAATCAGCAGTGCATTGCGGGGGCGCGAGTTATAGTTAGCTGAACTAACTATAACGGAGGAATTTCAATGGTTTGTACGAGTGAAATGTCCAGCTAACTATAACAGCCCTGAAACCTATGGTTTTTTCAGTGAATTTCTAAGGTTTTTTAAATGCTAATTCCTAACTATAACATGTCTGAAACCTATGGTTTTTTCAGTGAATTTCGAAGGTTTTTTAAATGATAATTTTTGAATGTAATAATAGTTATACGTATTTTTTTGATACTGATTTTCTACAGATCTTTAACTGTTTATTTTTACATATTTTCTTTTTTAAATTGCATTATATATTTTTAATATAAATGGAAAAAAAATGTTTTTAAAAATATTGTAACTGAAATATTCTTTTTTTTTTTGTTTTATATATTTTTTTAAATAAATTTATATTATTTTCCAATTTTTTTGGAGTCGCGCACCCAACGCGTTCACACCAGGGGGCCGCGCTGGGAGTCGCGCACCCAACGCGTTCACACCAGGGGGCCGCGCTGAGGGCCGCGCTGGAGTCGCGACTCCAAATTTTTCCGTAATTTTTTTTTTAGCTCCTACCACTAATTTATATTCTCCCCGGGGACCCCATCCCCCGGGGCCTATACATAATGATGGAGACCGTGGGGGGAGCCCCAATGCCCCCACGGTCCCACCGGCTCCCCGCGTCCTTTGGGAGCCGGCATTGCTTTTCCACATGGGGAGCTGCTAACATGCAGCTCCCCGTGTGGAAAAGCAATCTGGTTTGCATTTTGAAAGAGAGAGCAGGTTTCCCTGCTCTCTCTTTCAAAATCCAAACCAAGTTTGCTATGGCAGGGCGGGAGCCACGAGGCTCCCGCCCTGCCATAGCAAACAGCAGTGTCCCGGGGGTGGGCACCCCGAGACACTGCAGGAGCCGGCCCTGGGGGGTGGCGGTCCCCAGGGCCATCATTGGCTCCAGGAGGGGGGCCGCGCGGCCCCCCTCCCACTTAATGTAAAGCCCCGGGGGGTGGTGGTCCCCGGGGCTTGGGGGTCCGTAACGGACCCCCTATTTTGAATATTTAGTGCCCCGGGGAGGTGGCGGTCCCCGGGGCGTGTGGGGGGGCTCGAGCCCCCCCACACAGGTTAAATTAATTTTTTTGAAAAAAGCCCCGGGGGTTGCGGTCCCCGGGGCTGCGGGGGGGCCCGTGTGCCCCCGCAAATATTCATACTTTGCCCCGGGGGGTGTGGGGGGGATTAGGGCCCCCCCATACTTTTTTTTCACATGCCCCCAGGACCTGGCCCACCCGGGGGCTTTAATTAAACGTAGCGTGGGAGCCCGCGCTTCCTTTTTTTCATTTTCACGGCTGGATCCGCGCACTCTACGCGTGTCGCGGCGTTTAAAAAAAAAAAATGCTTTTTTTAGCCCTAGAAGTCCTTCTAGGACCCCCTAAGCAGACCTTCGGGGTCAGGGTGTTTCAACCCTGCCCCCTCTTCTTCTTTACGCGTTCATTTTACTGCCATCTTGTAGGCCTCGCTTCTACCGAGGGACAAGATGGCTACCAACAGTTCCTGGTTTAGAGTGTTCACAACCAATTACAATGCAGCTCGTGATCGGCAGGGTGCGCGGATCCTAATCTGTAGGGTGCGCGGATCCTCCGCGGCCATAGATATATATGTGTTTTTACTTTTGATTTTCTCAGCAACTACTGAACGGATTTACACCATTTAACAAAAAGGGTTCTTTCTGAACCAAGAACTACCTCTTTGCCAAATTTGGTGTAATTCCGTTCAGCAGTTCGGGCTGTAGCCGTGTCTAAAGTTTCCTATGGAAAATTGCATGGGGAAAACACGTTTTGGGACCCCCCTTTTTTCTCGGCCCCCGCTTGCCGAATCACCCCGAAACTTTCAGGATAGGAGCGGACCGGAGCGCCCCACAAGTTTTGAAAATTTCGCGAAGATTCGTCAACCGGCGCCAAAGTTATTGGAAATAGAATGTTGTGAATTTCCTATGGAAAATAGGTCCTAACTATAACTATCTACTGGCGACCGCCAGTAGATAATATATTACCTACTGGCGGTCGCCAGTAGGTAGTTATAGTTAGGACCACGTTTCCATAGGAAAAGCATTTTTTGATGTGCTTATAACTTTGGCGTCGTTTGCCGAATCTTTACGAAGTTTTCCAAAAAGTTCCTCTTTTCAGGTGAGCCCCTATCCTGAAAGTCTGGGGGTGATTCGTGAAGGGGGGGCTGAGAAAAAAGGGGGGTCCCAAAACGTGTTTTCTCCATGCAATTTCCATAGGAAACTTTAGACAAGGCTACAGGTCAAACTGCTGAACGGAATTACGCCAAATTTGGCAGGGAGAAAGGTCTTGGTCCAGAAAGCACGCTTTTGTTTAAATGGGGTAAGTCCGTTCAGTAGTTTTAGAGAAATATCAAAATTTACAGATATCGATATTTGAGAATTCTGACATCTGATTGGCTGAGGCGTTACGAGCACGAGCGTGCGGCTCATTGGTTGCGAACTGTTGAAACTAGGAAGTGTTGGCAGCCATTTTGTGACTGACTTGAAAGGCGTAGGGCGAAACAAAAGAGAAAAATTGTATAAGAGGGTATAGTAGGAACACTGTGGTCTTAGTTTAAACAGTCTGTACGGTGCAGAGGCAGGGAGTTTGAATGTTGCGTAGGCCGTGGAAATCACGTCCGCAGACGTAACAATGCGCTGTATTGCAGCCTTCCTTTAATATAATGCCCAGTAATGTTTACTTATAATGCAGTGTTCACTTTTATCATGGACAGTGTCACTTTCTTACACGAAAATTAATATTATGTGGGAGGGCGTGTTCTGTTCGTGTGTCTGGAACAAAATTAACGTTTAATTGGCTGAGGTGTTTCAACAACGAGCTCAATGTTCATTGGCTGCGAACCATTGAAAGTAGAAGTGTTGGCAGCCATTTCCTCCCCGTCCACGGAGTAGCAGGGACATCTCATTGGCTGACATGTTCCAAGCAGGACCTTCCCAAGCTTAATGTTCATTGGCTGCGAACCATTGAAAGTATAAGTATTGCCAGCCATTTCCTCCCCATCCGCGGAGTAGCAGGGACATCTGATTGGCTGACGTGTTCCAAGCAGGACCTTCCCAAGCTTAATGTTCATTGGCTGCGAACCATTGAAAGTACAAGTGTTGCCAGCCATTTCCTCCCCGTCCGCGGAGTAGCAGGAACATGTTATTGGCTGACGTGTTCCAAGCAGGACGTTCCCAAGCTTAATGTTCATTGGCTGTAAACCATTGAAAGTAGAAGTGTTGCCAGCCATTCCCTCCCCTCCGCGGAGCATCAGGGACATCTGATTGGGTAACGTGTTCCAAGCAGGACCTTCCCAAGCTTAATGTTCATTGGCTGTGAACCATTGAAAGTAGAAGTGTTGGCAGCGATTCCCTCCCCTCTGCGGAACACCATGGACATTTTATTGGCTAAAGTGTTCCTAGTACAAGTTTGCTCATTATTGGCTGGGAACGGTTCACTGTTGTGAACCATTTTGTGACGCACTTCACATGGAGTACGGGAAAAGAAAGTAGTAGCGGGGAGGGTAGGAACACTATTAACTCTGTACAGTGGTCACAAGGTGGTGGAGAGGGATTGTGAAGGTAAAAATAGTTTTTTATATATTTTAAGGGCCATTTATATAATTGGCGTGGGGTGTACAAATCACGGCGGGAAAATAACAAAGTGTGTTGCGGTCTTCTTTTTATTAAGTTTGCGGGTGGGATACTTCCCAGGAGCACTGTTTAGTTATAATGTGGTGTTTACTTTTCTAACGGGGAGCTGTGGTTGCGCAGCAAAAATTTCAGTCTAGGTTTGAAATAGTTTTTATTAAGCAATTACAAATATACTTTGTTCGGAAACTGAAGCTGTATATATCAAAGGGGTGACAAATAAAAACGCAATTCATAAAATATCCCTTAAGCGTGGGCACACCCTCCCTTTTTTTCTGCTATAGTTTGTAAAAGTGTTGCCCCATATTCTTGATAATATAAGAGGGCATGAGTTACTTTTAGATAAAGTAGAAAAGAAGTGCTACAAGAAACACTCCCGCACTACATCATCTCAGGTCACAAGAACAATAACAAGTAAAAAACAGTTAAACACAAATCACTTTATATTACATAGAAATGTACGCTTTATCATTTTTTATAATTTCTATTATTGTAGAATTCGGGAAAGTTCGGTCGTAGTGCTTAGATCACGTACTCCTTTAAGAATATATAGGATAGTAGTATAATAATATACACTACTGGTCGTATATATTCTATAGGGAGAAGGTGAATAGGAACCGCAACAGACAAAAATAGAAATAGTAAAAAAACATTCAGAAATGTAGGGTTTATCAAAGGTATTCACTAAGAAAGTATCTATGGAAACGATTTTTTTTAAACTGCAATTTCCAAAAATATTGTCACTGTAAAAATATCTGATCAAGTAAGTTATAAAGGTCAGTAAACTGTATTTCAGATGGTTTACTCCTGGCGGCGAGAAATCTCCAATTCCTGTTGTGTGGAAATATCACACTCTTACAATATACACAGTGTCACTGATGGCACACAAAAAGGAAAATGAAAATGAAGTCATCAATACAAAACAAGATCAATAACGAAATACTTTCCAGCGATGAGTATGTTGAGAGCTTCTTTTCTCCGGGACTTCGAAATCTTTCATCTTCGCGCCAACGGGTCATAAAGTGCTCTGAGATCACAATGACTGTTAATATTATAATATACATATTCACAGTATATGATCCCAAGAAAGAAACAGAGTAAGAACGAGAAGGTGCTGACGTTAAATATAAATCTTTAGTCTTCGCGTCGACGGGTCATAAACTCCACTGAGGTCAGTATAAATGTTCATATTACAATATACATACTCACACTATATGATCTCAAGGGAGAAATAGACTAAAAACCAGAAGCTGCTGACGTTACATATAAATCTTTAGTCTTCGCGCCAACGGGTCACAAACTCCTCTGAGATCATAATGTGTGGTTATTATAATATACATACTCACACTATATGATGTCAAGGGGGAAATAGACTACAAACTAGAAGCTGCTGACGTTACATATAAATCTTTAGTCTTCGCGCCGACGGGTCACCAACACTTCTGAGGTCAAGTACAGTGTCAATATTATAATATACAAAGTCACACTATATGAGCTCAAAGGAGCCAGAACAGGAACAATGTTTGCTGTATTCTGTCTGTTTCTGAAAACAAGCTGCTGACGTTACATATAAATGGCAAAAACAACCAATAACACTTTTTTCTAAATACAAGTGTTTAAAGATTGACAAATAGCTACGTATTATAAATATCTAGTATTGCATAATCAAACAACTTACAACTCAGGATTATGTTTTGTGGCCGCAAAAGAAGAATCCGACTGTAGAAAAGAGCACCTGCATCACTGAATGGAGACGCGTAAATAACTCGCAAAAACGAAACTAATCAATCAACGGGTGTGGTTTATATACTTTTTGGTTATTCAGTAGTCTATGGAAGGAAGATGCGGCTCCGCCCATTTAGATGTCACGTTTTACAGTTGACACGTGCTCACACGTTTCACTTGTGCACGTGTTGGGAAAAGTTACAAAATGTGAAGCGGAAAAAGTTTCGATTTCGAACCTAACATGTATAAGGTCCTTAATATGTACATACGTTGGAGAGCTTAAAAACTGTTACCCGGAAAACCGTGTCATTTCCATTCTCATGAGTAAATACATTTATTGATTGCCGTAATTCTAAATAGAAGACATAAAGAAAAAGATCTATCAGAATAGAAGAAAAAAAAACGTGATAATATTTCTCATCACTATGGTTTTAAATTAAAAAAATGCGAGCATTTGTAAAGCGTACAGCTAACCCTGGAAAGGTGTGCCGGCGCTCGGGGCGTCGGAAAGATTAAGCAAGGTGTTGCCCACAGTGACATAGTGGTGGGCTAACGTGCCGCTGGAGCCGGGAATCGAACTGTGAACGCTGTTGTTCGAAGTCAGGTATCATAGCTGCTCCGTCACACTTTTTCCACACTTATATGTTAATTAGTGCTAATTAAGTTTTAAACATTGTTAAATTATAACTTATAACAGACTACTGTTACAGTTAGTTTTTCACTACAAAAAGTATGCACGTCTTTTTTAAATTTAGTTAAAAACAATATAGGTTTTAGGAACATTATAGTTAGAAATTAGCATTTAAAAAACCATTGAAATTCACTGAAAAAACCATAGGTTTTACAGACGTTATAGTTAGAAATTAACATTTAAAAAACCTTTGAAATTCACTGAAAAAAACCATAGGTTTCAGGGGCGTTATAGTTAGCTGGACATTTCACTCGTACAAAACCATAGAAATTCCACTGTTATAGTTAGTTCAGCTAACTATAACTCGCGCCCCGCAATGCACTGCTCATGACGTCACATATTACATCATTCATGGCATGGTCAGTGACATCACTGATGACATCACTGATGACATCTGAAATGACATCACTGATGACATCATCCAGGTGAAAATCTGATGCACCTCCTCACAGTCTAATATAACCTTTAATACACCCACTGTAAAATACAGACTACCATTTTCGAAACCATCGAGACACCAATACCAGTTACTACATACGCACTCTTTGATTCCTAGGTCTACACACACATCCACTCATTCACCCATACATTCACTTATACATGCAGTTACTCATCAATACAACATTATGATATGCACTCATACACCTATTCAGACACTCACACACCGCCACTCATCCATGGAGTTACTCACACACCTAGTCAGTCATGCAAAGAATCAATCACACTCCCATTTACTCACCTATACAGTTATACACACACCACCTCCCTAATTCATACAGATACTAACGCATAATTACTCTCTTATATAATCACTGATACAAGTACACACTCATCCATACAGCCACTCTCACAATCACTCACTCTCACATATACTCATTTATATACAGCATCACTCACATATACTGCCTTTTACATATGTAGTTACTCACACATGTACCACTGAGACATCCATTCACTCACCAACACACCCATACACACACTCACCCACCCATACAGCTGTTTCCACATGCACTCTTGAACCCATACACCCAGTGAATCAACCACTCACACATCAATGCACAGAGTCACACACCTCCAACCCACCCACACACACACTCAGTCTCCCATACAAATAGTCAGGCAAACAATCAATAACCCATATAAACACTCATGTAGCTACTGACCAACCCATGTAGCAGCTTACACAACAACAGACAGACTGATACACACATTCACACAGTTTAGTCACTAACCCATGCATTCAGTAAGACACGTTTAATCACTCACTTATACAATCAGTCACACACCTGTAAAATCCCCCATCCAGACACTTATACACACACTCATTCTTCAATACACCTAAGAATATATGTAAAACATATTTAAAAATTACAGAAACACACAGTCACTGGATGATGTCATCAGTGATGTCATTTCAGATGTCATCAGTGATGTCATCAGTGATGTCACTGACCATGCCATGAATGATGTAATATGTGACGTCATGAGCAGTGCATTGCGGGGCGCGAGTTATAGTTAGCTGAACTAACTATAACAGTGGAATTTCTATGGTTTTGTACGAGTGAAATGTCCAGCTAACTATAACGCCCCTGAAACCTATGGTTTTTTTCAGTGAATTTCAAAGGTTTTTTAAATGCTAATTTCTAACTATAACGTCTGTAAAACCTATGGTTTTTTCAGTGAATATATATATATATATACAGCTCTCCACACCAAGTAGAATGAACCAGCACTCTTGTTAATTAAATCTTCTTGCAGATTTATTGGCGAAAAAAATAGAAAACAAACGCGTTTCGGCAATCCTGCCTTTGTCAATGTCGGCGGGCGCCATTGTCATGGCGATATTTGAACTTGTGATTCATCACTGCTTAAAGAACGGACAAATAAGTGATTACATTTCTGCGGGCGCATCTTAGAACATGTTTAGGGACTCGTGAAATTCATTACTTTCCCCATGAACAATCTACGTATATTACATCATACACATATAGTTTCACTGATAATTAATTTCCGCAATTCATTGTGAGCAATCTTATGTACATTATTTTCACACAGCACTTTCTGTATATACATATTTACATTTTCACCGCTTATCGCCTAGATTTGATGTGCTGCTATCCACTCACGGGTAATTCACTCTACCTAGCACTTATATAGGTTCACTTAGAAACCTCTTGATCATCAGGCTGCATTTGATAAGGAAAAAGACACGATGATCAAGAGGTTTCTAAGTAGAGGATACCCCATGTGGGTACTTGAACGTGCCCTCGACAAGGTTAGCAAAGTCAATAGAGCACAAACCCTAGAGGCACCCTCAATCACTACAGTCAATCCCGACACCTCTGACTCTGACACAACTAGAGTTATCATGACATATAACGCTAACTCGAAACAAATACAGAAGATCTTAGCCGATAAGTGGGACATTCTCACCAGTGATCCCATTATCGGACACACTCTACACACTAGACCCAGTAGCACGTACAGAAAAGGTCGTAGCCTCAAAGACATCCTTGTCCGCAATGACATCACTCAAACATCACCACAGGGAGATCATAACCTCAAGGGGTTTTTTCCTTGTGGTCATTGCAAAGCCTGCCGGAACAGCCATATGACTAAAGAGCTTTCTATACCTGGACATAATAAAAAGAAACTAATAAACCAATTCCTAACCTGCAGCACTCCATACGTAATATACGTATTAGAATGCCCATGTAAGTTGAGGTATGTGGGCAGTACAACATTCATGGCAAAAAAGAGGGTATTGGAGCATATACGTGCCATCAACAAAAAAGATGTTCACTACCCCATAGCGAGGCACTTTGAGGAATTCCACCTCTCCAATAGTTCCCTTCTGAGTTATTGTATTGTAGAACAGGTACATACAGGTCCAAGAGGTGGAAACAGGGTACTTAAACTGCGCAAACGTGAATCCAAGTGGATATTGGAACTCGAAACCAAGTACCCGAGGGGACATAATCTTGATGAAGAACTGAGCACACACTTGTATGAGGACTGATTACCCCTGACATGTATTAATCTTGATGTACTCTTGGTGTATTTTATTTTATTCTGTTACAAGACTCATCCATTGCTCTGTCGTTATTTTAAACTTTCCTGATACTATGAATTGTATTTGTAATAGTATTTTGGGTTAACTTTAACCACACTCTAATTTCTTTTTCTCTTTCTCTTTTTTCACAGGAAGAAAGGAAGGGACCCACCGCCTCCGGACGGTCACATTCTGCACGGGTTCCCTACCCTTTTCTTCCCTTTCTTTGGCATCACATACCACAGAGATAAGATTTCTTCCTTTTAATTGAATTTACTTTCTCTATTCCTACACCAGTTCTTTTGGGAGGCACAACATACACATGTAAATATAGGACCATTAATGATTAATTTGGCCATACATGGTGAGGTCTTGATCTGTTTTTCATCTAATAATTACTACTCAGATTCTGTTTGCAAACATCACTTTCGAATTCCACCACTATGGTGTCTAGACAATGTACTAAGAACCATGATGATGAGAGCGAGTAATTTGCTTCTAGAATTGTCTACAGTTTTACAGTACAACCACTATGGTGCCAGCAATGTATTCATAACTGTACTGTTACTCATGTTCACACATGGTCAGAACATTACTTGAAACATGTTTTATTTGCAAACGTATAACCATTTGGTCATTACCTGCACATGTTATCTGATTACTTTTCTGAGCTGTAATTATTTGTGGACTATTTAATGTCTGCGTATTACTCTACTAGTCACCTGTATTGGCTTGATATGTTTTCATTTCACCATGCTAAAATGGCCGCCACGTGTACTGCTGACTACCACAGAATTTCATGTGGAGTCCATCATTTGTGTTTACTTTTGTTATGTATTGCTTCCCATTTTCGGTGCTCACTGTGTGAACAAGGCAGCTTGACTGTCGAAACGTGTAACCTTAAATAAACCACGATGAAGCATACTCCTGCGAGTGCGTTATACTTCTTAAGTGTGTGGGATATATATATACATATATACATATATATATATATATATATATATATATATATATATATATATATATATATACATTTGAATGTTGTTCATTTGACATCTGGGAAAGCCTTTCTGTTAGAGAGCATTGCATAAATAAAACCCCAAGCCTTATTCTGAGAACAGTCTTTGATGTGCTTCATTTTTTTAAGTGAAGTGAAGTCACTTGCCAGGTGGTGTTGTGTTGTGTGTATTGCTTCGTCGTGTTTGGGCCTCCGTGTGGGAGAGTAGTATTCCCTATTATCTGACTAAGTGCGAAGCACTACAACTGGTGAGAAAGTTAATGTTTCGCTTGGATTTCAGTGGGCAACTTTATCACTTGGGGGGAACTTTATGCTTGCGAACACATCAAAAGACGTTTGTTGGGGAGTTGGGGAAGCATGAGTAGCTTTATGCATTTTTGGGGTTTCACTGTAGCCCCCTGCTCTAAATCAGATATTTTAAAACATATTCACTGAAAAATCAAAACTTAAAAACCGAGGTCTGATTTTGGCTCAAATGCGAAAATGCACTGAAATTCGACAGGCATGTCACAACCAATAAATCTCGCCACCTGCAATGTGGAAAACGCTAAGAATGGGTCATCACACAACATTTTAGCATTTTCTAAGATCATGCACAAACATATTAATGTTTGGGAACTATTGTATGCCTGCTTCATTGAATTCAAAACCGTTTTAGGTTGAAGACTACCAGACAGCACAGCTGTCTAGCCGCAAAAGACTTCTTGGGGATATGCAGAAAGCTGACCTAGAAATGCATTCCGCCCATTACTTATCGTTGGCTTTGCCTTTTGTCATTCACATTATCCTGCTTTCTATTGGCTAGCTTTATTTGTATTACCCCATTCAGCTGGTGTTTGTCCCTCCCATGCCCTATTCTCCACATCTCTGATTGTCTCTGTTATTACACGGGTGCTCGCATTCTGGGAACTATTTTTTTCCCTTATTCTTTAAGCAATACATGAGAGTACATGTTTCCAGCTATCTCTCTGGTATGTTTCTCCTTCGCCCCGACCAACTCCCCCCGCGCTATCTGCCACACCAGGTGGGATTACTTAAGCTGTAAAGACTAAAATAAAACTGATAACGAAGGCAAGAACGAAAGTAAAAGTACAAAATTAAAGTGGTTCGAAAAAGTAGTTCTGGGAGGAGACAGCGGCAGGACTGAGGCACAGTGACTGGCAACAGTAGAGTGCAGAGGTAAGGGATTGATGGTGCCCGGTGAGAGAGATACAGCTGGGGAGAACAAAAGATTATTTCTGTCCTGAACCTAAGATCGAAGTAGTACTGAGCAGCACAGGAAGGCCTGGGAGAGAGCTAAAATAGGACCGGTGCTTATAAAGTCAAAAGGGAAACTTGTGTGCTCGGTAAAATAAATTTGATACCAGACTAATAAATGGTACCAGGGAAAGGCAAACCACGTAAGGGGCAGAACAATTGTCTAAAATTGGTCAACACTACAGTAGGGGGAGACAGGAACATGGAGGAAAAGGAAGGAAACTGTGGAGAAGAAACAAAAAAGATAAAGTGTGGACCCCCAAAGAAGCAACTCCTACAAAAAAAACCTTGCAAAGTAAGAGAGCATTACCAAGACCTTCTTTCAGCAAGAAAAAACAGAGATGTAACAGGATAACAAACACTGCAATAATAATATACACTTCTATCAACAAGGTCTATGCACGAATTACATAAATGATATGAAGAGGAAAGGACCAAAATCCAGGCAAGTAGCGTAAAAGTAAGCTGAGTGGGAACAAGAGGGAACTGTGATGTAGGAAACGAAGTCAGGAAGTCTCTGACTGCGAAGAGTTTCGTGCGCAGTTACCCAAGATCTCCCCGATAACCAGAAATGAGCCGAGAGTCAAAACAATGGAATTCCACTGAGCACAAGAGTTAAATGTAGCCCAAAAAGGATTTAGACTTATCTGCGAGTAGCAGCAGCAAGGATGGAACAGGACTCGCGGACCAGCACCTGCAGAGAAGAGCCGTCACGCCGCAGGATCTTCAACAGGAAACTCAATGCAAAGCACTGAAGATGAGCCTGGGGGAGAGTTAAATACCTTTTGCCAGGCTGATGAGTCATGGAGGTTGCTGAGTCATGGAGGCTTGTTGAGTCACGGAGGCTGCTGAGTCACGGAGGTTGCTGAGTCACGGAGGTTGCTGAGTCACGGAGGCTGCTGAGTCACGGAGGCTGCTGAGTCACGGAGGTTGCTGAGTCATGGGGGTTGCTGAGTCATGGGGGTTGCTGAGTCACGGAGGCTTGTTGAGTCACGGAGGCTGCTGAGTCATGGAGGTTGCTGAGTCGAGCTCTGGCGTGGCCTGGAAACAAAGATACGGAAAACACCACTACATACCGGAGCAGAGAATTTAAAGAATTATAAGCCAGCTTTTCTTCCTCAGGGAACCTGGGGAGTAAAAGAGGGGACAAGCCAAGGGCGAGAGGCATGTGTTGAGAACCTGCTAGGAGCCCCCACCTGACAGGCAGTCTTCCTAGGTAGGATGTAAGTGAGTGAAATGCACCTAACGCCCTGGGGTTCACCTTGAATAGTTCCCCCACTACTGCTGGAGTGCGGAAGGTGGTGGGCAGTCTGATGGATCCTGACAGTACCCCCCTTCCAAGGCCCGGTGACAGGGCCGGGTTTGTGGGGGTTACGCTGATGGAATATACGCAACAGTCGGGGAGCATGGACATGAGATAGTGGCTCCCAGGTGCGTTCCTGTGGGCCATACCCTTTCCAAGCTACCAGGTAATATAAAGTGCCCCTGGTTCGGCGAGAATCTAAAATAGAACTTACTTCATGTTCTAAGTGACCCTCCACACTTACTGGAGGTGGTGGAGCGAGGTGACGAGTGTTTGGATCAGTGGGGTTTAAAAGGGACACATGAAAGGTAGGGTGAATTTTTAAGTGAGCCGGTAAGGCCAGGCATACTGCTGATTTCTGATATAGTTTTAGAATGGGGAATGGACCGATGTATCGTGGTTGAAATTTACAAGGCCCTTTTAAGCGTAAGTGTTTGGTGGATAACCACACTTGCTGGCCTACTTGGTAAGGAGGAGCTAAACGTCGCTTTCTGTCTGCGTACTGCTTGTACAATAGTTTTGAACCTGTCACGTTCTTTTTTAATTTTTCGAGAACCTGATGCTGTAAGGCGTGTTTTTGAGCTAAAGGTTTAGGAGAGAGTGCCTGCTGTGTTAGTAACGGGAAAGATCTGGGATGATACCCATACAGAGCGTAGAAGGGTGAGAATCCGCTAGATGTATTTACTACATTGCTATGGGCGAATTCTGCTAACCAAAGGTGATCAACCCATTGCTCTTGTTCGGTAACATAATTTCGTAATAATTGTTTGATCTCCTGGTTGGTTCTTTCCGTTTGCCCATCAGACTCCGGGTGATAGGCGGAAGAGAGGTCCACCGAAATGTTAAGTAATTTGCAAAATGCTCCCCAGAAGTACGAAACAAATTGCGGGCCACGATCGGAAATGATACGTGATGGTAAACCATGGAGCCGTACTATGTGTTGTAAAAACAGATTAGCTAGATGGGGAGCATCAGGTATCCCTTTAGTTGGGAAGCAATGACACATTTTAGTTAACAGGTCGACTACTACCACGATTGATGTAAATCCTTGGTCTTGAGGTAGATCAACGATTAAATCTATAGATACTGAATGCCAAGGAGATGGTGGTGTTGGAAGAGGATTAAGCAACCCCGCGGGTTTTCGTCGTTCCGATTTAGTTCGAGCGCAAGTGTCGCATGTTTTTACATACTGATGGCAATCAAAACGCATGTTCGGCCACCAATAATCTCTTTGCAGTAATTCGAGTGTTTTTGTGATTCCATGATGACCAGAAAGTGGAGAGTCATGACACCACCCCAAGGCTTTGTGTTGAAGAGCTGGTGTGGGTAGAAACAAGTGTTTTTGATGGTATAATATACCCTCTACCATGTCTCTGTCGGGGTGTTCCTTTATCCATTTTTCTTGATCGAACTGAGCAGAGGCTTGTTGTATTTGTTCCAACTATGAAACATCTGTGATGTTGATGTTGTTCACAAAGTTTGTTTTATCCAATAAAAAAGGAGGTTCATTCGGTTGTTCCGCCTCTAGAGTGGGTCGGGAAAGAGCGACAGCCTTTCCGTTCTTTCGCCCAGGTCGAAATGTGATTACGAAGGAGAAATCTGCGAAAAACAACGACCAGCGTAATTGACGGGCGTGAGCACTTTGACTGATTTCAAGAACTGTAAGTTCCGGTGGTCCGTGAACACAGTGACTGGATGGTTTGTGCCCATAAGATAATGTCTCCACTCCTGAAAAGCAGCCTTGAGAGCCAATAGTTCTTTATCGAAGATGGTATAATTCTTTTCAGCCTCAGCAAGTTTTCGGGAGAAAAAAGCCACTGGTTGGAGCTGCCCTATGTCTGGGTGTCTTTGAGATAAGATAGCACCTAGAGCAATAGTCGAGGCATCGGCTTCTAGATAGAAGGGTTGGTTTGAGTCAAGGTGCAAAAGAATAGGTGCAGAAGTAAAGGCCTCTTTGAGATGTTGAAAAGCCTACTCCGCTTCCAGGCTCCACCAGAATTTTTGACCTTTACGAAGGAGAGTGGTGATGGGGGCAACCACTTTTGAGAAGTCTGTGATGAAGCGCCAATAGAAATTGGCGAAGCCAAGAAAGCGTTGGATATCTTTCACGCACCTGGGTGCTGGCCATTGGAGGACGGCTTGTACCTTGGCGGAATCCATAGCCAAACCTTTAGGTGAAATAACAAATCCCAAAAAGTGCACTGTAGTGACATGAAAGGCACATTTTTCCATCTTGGCGAATAGTTGGTTTTCGCGTAATGCCTGTAATACTTTTCGCACATGTTCAATATGTTCGGAAAGGGAGTGCGAAAAGATCAAAATGTCATCAATGTACACTAGTACAAAAATATCCAAAAACTCTTGTAGAACGCTGTTCACCAAGTGCTGGAAGGCGGCCGGGGCATTGCATAGACCAAATGGCATCACCTGGTACTCAAAAAAGCCCGGACTTGGTGCGAAAGGCCGTCTTCCACTCGTCACCTTTTCTCATCCGTATCAGATGATATGCACCACGTAAATCCAGTTTGGTGAAGATGGTGGCGGATTGTACTTGATCCATCATGGAGGCGATGAGTGGTAAGGGGTACCGGTTCTTAATGGTCACCTGGTTTACGGCTCGATAGTCGATGCAAGGACGGAGGTCCCCTTTCTTCTTGGGGACGAAGAAAAGGGGAGAGGAGGCCGGTGATTTAGAATGGCGGATAAATCCATTAGCCAGATATTTGTCTAGGGATATTTTTAAGAAGTCGTTCTCCTTTTCCGTTAAGGCGTAAATACGGCTACAAGGAACCCGCGCCCCTGGTTCTAGATCAATTTGACAGTCAAATTTCCGATGAGGGGGAAGAGTTTCTGCTTTTTGTTCATCGAAAACATCGGCAAAGTCTTGATATTCCTTTGGCAGACCAGTAAGGGTTGTGGCAATTACTTGCTTTTGAGATGATAAAGAGGTGGTGGTACGGGGTGCAGAAACATGACCTATACAAAACTTAGAGCAGTACTCGGACAGAAAGGTGACGGTTCACTTACACCAGTCTATAGTGAGGTTATGTTTTACCAGCCTTGGGATGCCTAATATAACACCGTACTGGGGAGCAGCTATTAAATCCAGTTGGCACTGTTCTTTATGCCCTGTGAGTGTTTCCATGACCAGGGAGATAGTGCTATGAGAAAGGAGCCCAGAGGATAACGGGGAACCGTCAACAGCACAGGTCTTGTTCGATGATGTTTTTTCTTGTCACAGGAATTCGGTGAGTGCGAGCAAATCCCCAATCACAGAAGTTTCCTGTGGCCCCTGAAGCGCCCTTCCACCAAGATACTTAGTAAGGATAGACCGGGCGGTAGGGGCGGGGGCGTGGCGATTATATATAGAAATCCACTCTCCTGCCTATCACTACCTATGACAGAGCTAGAAGGGGCAGAGGGACTCGGTTTCCATCTGACAATTTCTGCTCACCAGTCTATCGCGGGCGCAGTAATTTACCGTCCACCAGGACCAGCAGGAAGGTTCTTGGAATCCCGGGGCCATGCTATTACACCTATTGCGTCCAAGTATAGTCAGTGCTTGGTTCTTGGGGACTTCAACATACATTTTGACCAAACGACCGATCCAGTGGCTATTAAACTTTGTAAATCCCTGTGTATCCTCAATCTGACTCCATATGTGTCGCTTCCAACGCATGAAAAGGGTCACAGCCTAGATCACATTTTTTCAACAACTAGGTTAGAACCAGCTGTTCCCCTGCCAATTATTTGGTCTGACCACTTTTTGCTAACCTTCAGGTTAGACAAGGCTCCGGCCAAATCTCAGTCCTACTGTAAAAATCGGTCGAGAAGCTTCAGATCTTTTGATCAAATAACATCTGAGGCTTTAGCTGCTATACTTTGCCACCATCCTATACCAGCCAATAATAACCTAGAACATGATGTACTTTCATTGGAAGGCTGGCTTCAGGAGTGGACGATGCAGCTAGCCCCTTTAAAAACACGAGCCGCTAAACATGGCAGAGCCTCAGCACCTTGGTTTACTGAGTCCTTAAGGAAAAGTAAAAGTGCGTGTAAAAGTCTAGAATGTTTATGGAGGAGAAATTTCGATCCCATAAATAAACTCACATATAAAGCGGCATTGAAAGCCCACTACGCTTCAGTTCGAGAGGAAAAGAAAAAAATTTTGGCTGTAAAAATTGAACAAGCTGAGAATTGCACTAAAGAATTGTTCAAGATTGGCAAGGACTTCTCCTCACCTAATGCTACAAAAAGCCTTCTTGCCCCCACCTATGAATGGACAAATGAAATTGCACAATACTTTTATAAGAAAATTAAAATTATTCAGGACTCTTTCAGTGGCCTTCCCCTGGATATGGAGAGCGACATTGACATGCCTCTCCCCATATGCCCTATTACGGAGAATACCCTTTTAGAGTTTCCTTCTATGCCCATGGCCACATCACTCAAAATTATGAAGGCCCTGAAATCCGGATCTCCCTCTGACCCTTGCCCAGCTAAAACTCTGGCATCGATTGCTGAGGTAATAAATCTAGCTGTCTACCGGATACTGAATCTATCTCTGTCCGAGGGAGGGATGCCTGAGAATTGGAAGCACGGAAAAATTCTCCCGCTCTTAAAAAAACCGTCAGCGGACCCCTTGGTAGTCAGCAATTACAGACCCATATCGCTCCTACCTTATTTCTCCAAAGTACTGGAGAAATACGTGAATACCATCATCACTGACTTTATTGAGGCAAGCCAGGTGCTCCATCCGAGCCAGTCAGGATTTAGAGCAAACTTCAGCACAGAAACGGCTCTGTTGGAAATCTCAGAGACGATCAAAACCACTCTTGATAGAGGAGGAAAGGCTGTGCTGATATTACTAGATCTCTCGGCGGCTTTCGATACCGTGCCCCACGATCGACTCCTTCATAGACTGAAGGAAAGTGGTATTGGGGGCACGGTGCTCAGATGGTTTTCTTCCTTCCTGGAAAGCCGCCAGCAAACAGTCTGGTCTCCTCCTTCCTCAGCCCTCATCCCTCCGCTGAATGTAGGGGTTCCACAGGGTACTGTTTTGAGTCCTACGTTGTTTAATATATACATGGCCCCCCTCGCTCCACTAGCTGAACAACATGGGGCAAAAATTATATCGTACGCCGATGACACTCAGTTGCTATTTACCTGTGAGAAGGATGAGGCGCTCAACGGTAATGAAGTCAATGTTTGCCTAACCAAGGTGTTTGCCTGGTTTAGGCAAAATCATCTACTTTGCAACTCCGACAAGTCGGAAATCACTTTCTTTGGATATACTCCAGGCGACGAATGGCGTCAATGGTGGCCACAAAATTTACCCCCCCCCCCGAAAGCCCAGTTTCCATCGCAAAGAATTTAGGAGTGAAATGTGACTCTGACATGACCATGAAGTCCCAGGTCCAATTGGTAGCTGGCGCCTGTTTTGGGTTACTAAAATTGATGAGGAATTTCCTCCCCCTGCTTCCTATACCTCATAGAAAAACTGTGGTCCAAGCACTCATCACGTCAAGACTGGACTACGTAAATGTGTTGTATCTGGGCCTTCCGGACTACTTATTGAACCGCCTCCAGGTAGTTCAAAATGCTGCAGCAAGGGCCGTGCTTATGGTTGGACCCAGGTCACACATGTCTTCCCATCTTAGATCCCTGCACTGGCTTCCCGTGAAAAAAAGGGTCAGTTTTAAAGCCCTGGTGCTGACTTTTAAGGCCCTAAATAACATTGGGGCCCCGTACCTCAGGAAAAAAATCCAGCCTTATAAACCGTCCAGAACCCTGCGGTCATCAACCCAGCAACTGACAATTATGCCAAAGTTTTGTCGTTCTCGCAAAGGAGGACGCTCCTTTCAGGTAGCAGCTGCGAAATTATGGAACAGCCTCCCACTCTCCCTTAGACAAGCACGTGACCTCCTCAGTTTTAGGCGAAGCTTAAAAACCTGGCTCTTCCAACAGTAGACTAGCCGTTTTTTGGCTGCTAGGTCTTTCATATGCTCTGTCCAGGGGTCAAGATAGCGCCGGGACACTCCCTGGAGTAGCCGCGCGCTCAACAAATACCCTATAACATAACATAACATAACAACTAGCACACTCTGGAGGTGAAAATTGGGACCAGATAAGGATACATTCAAAGTGACATGGGTGGTGGCAATCTGGTTGGTGTTGGCCACAGTACCCTTTCGGAAGTTTGGTGTTCTCCAATCTTTCTTAGGTTTCTTGGTGCAGTCTTTCACAAAGTGACCACTTAGGCCACAATACAGACAAAGGTTGTTGCGCCGTCTTTTCTCCTTTTTGGTTTTGGAAAGGGGAGGTCGAACTGATCCGATCTGCATGGGTTCTCCGCTATCCATTATTGTATTGCGGAATAGTCGTGAATCAGTACGTGCGAAAGGTGGGGGTACTCTGTTCTCGGCACGCTTCTTCTCCCCTCGTCGTTCCGCCAACCGATGGTCTAATTGAAGAACCAGGTTTATGAGCGCATCGCAGTCTCGAGGGCGGTCGACAACCTGAGCCAGCATATCTTTGAGTTCATCACGCAATCCTCTGTAGAATAATGATGCTCTTTTGTGTGCCGGCCAGTGGGCCTCTACCACCAGTCTGTTAAATTGTCCGCGGTAAGTAAGGAGATCTCTATTCCCTTGGCGTAGATCCAGTAGTTCGTTGTCTACTGTCTGTGTGGAGGTTCGTCGGTCGAAAATGCGACTGAGATCCTGCTCAAAGCGCTCAAAGGAATATAACACAGGATCATCATTGGCCACAAGGGTTGTGGACCAGGCTGCCGCATCCCCAGATAGATATGAGAGAATCAAGGCTACTCTAGACTCGGGTGTTGGAAACGCCGCTGGTCTACATAAAAAATGTAATTTACATTGTGTAAGAAAAACATGTAATTTCTGAGGATCCCCTTGATAGCGCTCAGGGGGTGCCAAAGGAACCGCTATTTGTTGACATGCCTGTAAGTGAGAGGTGTAAGTTCCACCCGTAGGAAGGCGAGCTCCAGAGTCAGCTCCCCCATTCTGTACTCGATCTAAGCTTTGGGACATCCCTATTACATGTGACCGCAAGGTTTGGTTCTCCACTCGCGCCAACTCTACCTGTCGTTGGAGATCCCTCAAGGTGTCGTTAAGAGCAGAAACGTCAAAAGAACCGGACGCCATGCTGCCTGGGCGGGACAAGAAAACACATTTGTTTTATTTATTTATTTATTTTTTTCCTTATTTTTAGGGGCTTCGCATTCTATCAGGAACCAATCTGGGAAGATGAACGTTGGAACGCGTTCTTCTCTCTGCTGGACACGCAGAGGCAGCTGGACCCCAACAATCCCCAGAAATCATCCGACGAACTCTGAACCAGAGACACCAGTGCTCATCTGATAATCTCAAGGGAAGGGGGTTTGGGAACAAACAATAAACTAAAATAATTAGTTAAAACAAAAAGCTAAAATAAAGAAAGAAACAACTGGTGCGCGTTCGTGCCGGTGGAGAAGCAAACTCTGGGTCACAGAACAATCTGGGACATCTGTCCTAAAGCTAGGAATGAGTATGGAGACCAGCTCCTGTAACAGTAGTAAAAGACATCAATAAGAACACAAATAGTCAATGACATATATCATGCATAAACTTCTGCATTGGGTCACGATAAAAGAATGATTAGAAGAAATCAGAACTGCACTCACACCATATGGCGCCACAGATAAATATACACTCACACAATATTGCGCCAAAGATAAATACACACTCACACAATATTGCGCCAAAGATAAATACACACTCACACAATATTGTGCCAATGAAGATTACACATAAGCACACCATACATTCTTATTTCAATGAGATAAGACATAATCTGTATCTTTCAGCTGAAGTATGTCCAAGGCTTGAGAGCGTTACCAAGACCTTCTTTCAGCGAGAAAAAACAGAGATGTAACAGGATAACAATAAACACTGCAATAATAATATACGCTTCTATCAACAAGGACTATGCACGAATTACATAAATGATATGAAGAGGAAATGACCAAAATCCAGGGAAGTAGGGTAAAAGTAAGCTGAGTGGGAACAAGAGGGAAATGTGATATAGGAAACGAAGTCAGGAAATCTCTGACTGCGAAGAGTTTCGTGCGCAGTTACCCAAGATCTCCCCGATAACCAGAAATGAGCAGAGAGTCAAAACAATGGAATTCCAATGAGCACAAGAGTTAAATGTAGCCCAAAAAGGATTTAGACATATCTGCGAGTAGCAGCAGCAAGGATGTAACAGGACTCGTCCGACCAGCACCTGCAGAGAAGAGCCGTCACGCCGCAGGATCTTCAACAGGAAACTCAATGCGAAGTACTGAAGATGAGCCTGGATGAGAGTTAAATACCTTTTGCCAGGCTGATGAGTCATGGAGGTTGCTGAGTCATGGAGGCTTGTTGAGTCACGGAGGCTGCTGAGTCATGGAGGTTGCTGAGTCACGGAGGCTGCTGAGTCATGGAGGTTTGTTGAGTCACGGAGGCTGCTGAGTCAAGGAGGTTGCTGAGTCATGGAGGTTGCTGAGTCACGGAGGCTTGTTGAGTCACGGAGGCTGCTGAGTCATGGAGGTTGCTGAGTCGAGCTCTGGCGTGGCCTGGAAACAAAGATAAGGAAAACACCACTACATACCGGAGCAGAGAATTTAAAGAAATATAAGCCAGCTTTTCTTCCTCAGGGAACATGGGGAGTAAAAGAGGGGACGAGCCGAGGGCGAGAGGCATGTGTTGAGAACCTGCTAGGAGCCCCCACCCGACAGGCAGTCTTCCTAGGTAGGATGTAAGTGAGTGAATGCACCTAGCACCCTGGGGTTCACCCTGAATAGTTCCCCCACTACTGCTGGAGTTCGGAAGGTGGTGGGCAGTCCGATGGATCCTGACAGTTGGCTATAATGTTGATACTACAAAAAACTTTGCAGAATTTGCTGGAGGTCTCAGTGTTGAATAATGATATCTTAAAAGCCCAAAAAGATCAGTTACAAATTATAGTGGGGGAACTGAAGCAAATTAAGGATCATATGCCATCAATAGTAATGCCTGAAGAAGGAGCAAAACCATCTACCCAAACTCCAGTTTATCAGGAGGTAGAGGAAGTGCCCCGGTCGACTGTTTTACAAAACGTAATTATATCTAGACACCCAATGCTTATAAAAAAAACAGGGAGAATCGACTAGATATAGGCAATATATTCCCCGGACGAGAAAAAGGAGGAAAGGGTCAAGGAAGGTGATAAGGGAAGAACAGCTGAAGATGAAGGGTGTAGGGAGGGATAGAAGGTATCAGAGTCCGGTAAATGCCCAAAAAAAGAATCCACAGGCATTTAGTAATTGCCACAAAGTCTACTATAACGAAGGAGATTCAGGAAGGAAAGCGAATGAGATTTAGTGATAGGAGAAGTAGCCCACATCCCCAAAGTAAGAAAAACTACAGTGATAGTAATAAGTTGGGTGGGCAAAGAGAAAAGGGTGATCCTAAATATCGACAGGTAGAAGAGGGGGAATGGAACTGATGGGCTGCAGAAAGAGGGGAGAGTGTATTATGAGACCCCCAGAAATATAAAGCAGAGACAGGAGCAATTTATGGTTGTACTTTGAACCTTCTCAGTTTGGAAAGAGAGGTAAGAAGGCGAGAAAGTTACAACCGTTAAATCGGTCCCAGCTACTTTTCTCCTTCTCTAAAAGTTCAAGATTGAAGGAAATAGGGACAAACGACCTTAAACAAGGGTATTCACAGAAAATAATAATGGGAATGAAGGTACGAAAGTACTACTGTATTCTAGTATGGTTAAGTTGGCACTAATGAAAGCAGAACAGGAGGTGTTAAAAGAAGGGATTAGGCTAGTACCGGAGGCAGAAATGCCCACACATAGCAAACATGAAAGACCATTTCTTCAGCACCATTCTGGATCGGGATCAAGGCAGGTTAGGCTGATTGAGCAGAGACACAGGGAGAAGGAAGATCTGGAAATCACTGTGGCACAAACCGATATGGTTAGACAAAGGGGAAGACAGATACTTGGAAATAGATATAAGGCCCTTGCTTCACCAGGATATTTAGAGGATGGGTGGTTAAGTGAAATAGATTAGGACATAGGGACGTCGCACAGCCTCGGGGTATCAACATGGAACATCAATGGTTACAAGAGAATGTCAAAATTAGAAAGCTTCAAGAGATATATTGGCTTGTATAAGATTGTTTGCAAGAAATGTGGCTGTGTGACGAAACCCCTAGGATTGATGGGTTTGTCCAGATAAGTAGATCGGCTAAGAAGAGCAAACAGGGACGCCCGGCAGGTGGGCAAATAACCCTGGTATGTGCCAAAATAGCAAAAAAAAAGTGACACAGTTGAAAGTCAAATGTAGCTGGCTGGTGGCCTGAAGGTGTATCTTTTGGACCCAGATCCAAAATATGATTGTATGACTATAGTAAATGTGCATATGCAGGGATGTGGGGTAAGGAATAATGGGGTGAATTGGGAAAATTCAAGGAAGATATAGAGGGCCTGAGTGAACCACACTCTCGAAAGCTGTTCATTCTGTTGGGGGATTGCAAACATAAATTGGACCCACGATTCATGGAGCATAGAGCTATTGATCGCGTATAAGATAAATGCTGGCAGTTTTCCAGATGTTGATCTGGCAGCGCGAGATATGGTCCTAGGAAAATATTTGGGGTCAAAGGGCTTCGTCTGTTTGAATGGAAGGCTAGATTCTGATAGTCCCGCATGTCGAACATTTAAGAGGGGACAGCAACCCTGCCCTATATACTAAGGGGCACGTGCATCAAGCTTTTTACCGGTCGCAAACGGGTCGATTCTCAGAATCGGCCCGTTTGCGACCGGTAAAAAGCCATTTCCGATGCATCAAACCTAAATGCATTTGCAAAATAGGTAATCACAATTTTTGCGATTACCTATTTTGCGAATGCATTTAGGAAATCGCAATTGGCGATTCCCTAAATGCAATGCATGAACCATTTTAAAAATTCGACTTTGCATTAAGGATTCGCAAATTACCCTCAACTTCAAGTTGATGGTAATTTGCAAATCCTTAGAAAAATGCACAAAATTGCATTTTTCAAAGTGCCATGTGGCGCATACACATGTCCTTATGGCATGTGTGTGCGCCACATGTGTAAACGTACCTTTTTGGGGGTGCATCAGGGGGCCTTAGTCCCTCTAGCTCCTTGCAATTGCATTCTGCAATTTGCGATTACCTATTTGGTAATCGCATATTGCGAATGCTTTCCCATTCATTCCTATGGGCCTCTAGGCCCATAGGAATGAATGGGAATGCATTCCCTAATAGCGAATCGCAATTTGCGATTTGCTATTAGGAAATGTGTAGGAATCGATATTTATTTTGTGATTCCTGCATGCATAAGGAATTGCGACTCCTAAATAGCGATTCCTTAAAAATCGTCATGAAGAAATCGCAATTCCTTATCTTGATGCATGTGCCCCTAAATCTTTATGCATGCCTAGAATTTTGATTTAATTAGGCATTTTGAGGTGGTGCAAGCCAAGGGAAGCGATCATTACCCCATAAAACTTGAGTTAGTAGGGGGTGAAAAGTGACCAAGAGATAAAGTGTTCCCTGTCCAAATGGAATACCCTAGGCATCTAACCACAAGAATGTCTGAAGAGTGCATGGAAGAACTAACCAGATTCCAACAGAACCAATGATTAAGTGGCACCCCTAGAAAACATTTAGGGTGGTATGAAAATATAATTAGACAGGTCGTTCAATGTATAGGGGTTCAAATAAAAGGGAATAAAGATGGTGATGATAGGAACCAGAGATTATGTTTTAAAGGAAATGATTGGTTTAATAAGGAATGTAGGAATTTAAAAGCACAAATAAGAAAAGGGGAAAGAAGCCTTAAGCTAAGGTATGACACTGCGAGTTATAGCAACCTCCAGAAGGTATAGAAAAAATATAAAGGGTTAATTAGGGATCAAAAAGAATTCACAAAGAGAAATGCTGGGGAAAACTTCTGGAAGCAATAGAAACAAAAATATTTAAAAAATCTGAAAACTAGTTCAGGAAGGCTCTGGTAAAATATAGGGGGCTATGAATTGTGCGGTGACAGAAGGGGACTGGGGGGGATTTTCTGAGTGAAACATATGGGAGAAGGGGAAACCCGTAGTGAAGAGAGTTACCCCTTGGGATGATATAAATAAGGATATAAGATCCCAGTTCAGGACAAGTAAGGTCAGACGCATTATAGCAGATTTAACTAGGGCAGCTGGACCGGATAATCTCCCAGCGGTAATTATAAAGACCCAGCCAGATTAGTGGGCTGAATTCTTTTGTCAAATGTTCAAGGGCATACTTGACACAGGGCAGATACCAGAAAGCTGGAGAAGGGCGATTATTAGACCCATCCATAAAAGCTCCTAAGAGTTTTAGCTTTATAAACTTGTTGGATGTTGGAGTAAAAGTCTTAGCAAAAATTGTATTGGGAAGGTTAAAAGACTGGGCAGAAGTAAATCATATTGTGCCCCCTGAACAACGATGGATTTATCGGTTGTCCACCCATCTCAGCGGTCTGAACGACAATATTCCGTGGAATAGTCTCAGTAGATAGACACTACTGAGGGCACCACTTGAATGCCAATAGTGACTTTTGAGATACTGCAGTCCAACCATTGACAACTTACAATTTGCACAACCAGGCTTCCAATCCCCTGAACTTTTGTACTCCTAAGCATATCCTCGCCCCTAAAAATGTACATAGAGATCTTGAAGTGATTCAAGCACATTTTAACTGCACGGAGGTGTTATATTGGTAACAATAAAAGTGCTCACTAATTCATTGCACAGCATTTGATAACATCGCATCTGTTACAGTGGCACTTTATTGATTTTGCGCTTAATTTTCAAATCTCTATTAGGCTCCTACTATATGTACTTTTCTTTTGATATGGCATTAATCTATATAGATATATACACATATTTATATATCTTTTGCTTCACTATAGACAGCCTATACCTTCATTGTCTATTACGTCGCTCCGCGATAGCAGTTATCGTTTCAGTCTTCACGGATTGACTCGTACATTGACGCTTCCACGTGATGCACGTTTTTTGACGTTCCTGTTCGCATTGTGCTAGGGGCCCACGTTTGGTTAGCGTTGTAGTCTATTGCACGCAGGTGGTTCTAATCATTTACCAGCGCTCCCGCTCCGGCTTCTATTTCTGCACCTCCCAGTCCCTCGACATTATCTCGTTCCAGCGGACGCCGCAGTAGGTTAAGACGCGGGGGAGCACCGAGACAAAGTAAGATCTTTCCTCACAGATCCAAATAGTGGCTATTCAATCTAGTCTCTCACTCCTGCTCGAGACATCTATTTCATCGATTCTTCTTCTTTTAATCCTTCCTTTAGAGCACCAAGTAGGAGCCCCTCCCGCCCTGGATTCGTATGTCCATGGAAATGCCATGAATTACGTAAATACTAATGTTACCATGATCCATGCGTAATGCGCAGGTCGTTTGCTTAATGTTTAGCATTACGGCACTTCCGTTATCATGTTAGCTTAGGAAGACCTTAAAATACGCTACCAAGCATAGCGCGACGCTCCTTTTGAGCATTCCACTTCAGCATGCCCACTGACCTTGAGCACAAGCATGCTAGTTTATTTGGCGAATATACATCGCTTTTTACTGCTGCATGTGATATTCGGCGTAGCATGAACAGTTGACCTGCCGCCTACACCGCAAGCATGGTCTCCATTATGGCGAGTATGCACTGTTCTTTGAGACGATCTGAACCATTGTTTGTTTGCATGGTCTCGCACGTATGAGTGACACTGAATGTTTATCTTGCCACTTGGGGATGATCAATACGATTGTGACAGTAATCAACAAACAATTTGTATGTGTTATATGTTGGTTTGTTTTGTCGATTTCTTTCCCTACAGGAATTTTACCACAGATGGAACATTACTCATGGTTAGTCCATCTACGCATGACAAACACGCTGTAGCAAGTGTGTAAAAATGCGCAACACTTGTGGTTTAATTTTTTACCACTCACTTTTGCACTTCATTCACAACATAACGAGGTCCTGAAGAAAGCTCCACTTAATTTTTTCTAGGAGAGCTGAAACATGTTGACCTAATGATAAATTAGACACCTAATGGTAGTTCTAATATATTGTTCACCTCACCTTGTTTTTAAATATACCCTGGGCCACTGGGAATAAAAGATTGCATAGTGAGTTTCCTAGAGGTATTTTTATAGTCACCACACCAACAACGCCACCACTCAACAACCAAAAAAACCTGCTCCACTGTAATCAGGTGTTGAAGCACAGTTGGGTAGCATTCGGCTGGGAACCCAATGATGAAGCATGACACCAACCAGGTTGGTGTGTGAGGGTTCTTCTAAACAATTCCTGTGGTGTCAGACACCATTCAGGTTAATTAGTCACTCTTTTGTGGCCCGTCTCAGTTGTTTTTTCGATTAATACTTTTGGGACAAAGAGGGCACACTCATAGTCCTGACTCTCTCTTTTTGGTTTTCGAAGTGAATATGGAAAAAACAAAAGTTCTGTGCTTTGGTAATAAAATAACAAAGTTTAAATGGCTCCTGTCCCTACAATGGGGTATCCATCTGGAATCACTGAGAGTTAGGGCTCTCGCCTCAGGCAGTGGCCTGAAGAAATTCAATAAGGATTACGTTGAGATGTCAGATAGGCCTGTTTTGAAAGCCTTTGTGGCCAATGTGAGAAGTTGGCCTGGCATATGCTGTCCACTAATTATAGTGGGCACCTTGCACCAGTCCAAATCGACTCTTATGGTAGGTAGGTTAAAGACAACCTTATTGAAAGCTATCCTAGTGGTAGCTATGGAGAGCAGCCTTCAGGCTAAGTCTTGAAGGAATGTAAAGCAGCTTGTTTTACCAGTCTATAATCTCTTGAGTGACCAAATGAAAGAGCACCACACCAGGTATATATTCAAAATATATGTATTTATTACTAAACACACCCTCTAGTCTCTTTATGAGGCTAGAGTTCGAAGTACATAGGTTATAAGTTATCTTAAATCACAGTAATAGCACAAATACACGTTTGGGCCCTAGGGGCGTACCAAACCATATACCAATAAAGTGGTATAAGAACCACGACTGAACTAGACACTAGGCCTAGAGCCTCTAGAAGTGCTTGGACCACAAGGAACCACCCAAGGTAGTGACACAGGGGACCCACGGGGGACGCGTGCAGTGTAAATACACAACCGCGATACGCCGTTTACTTCTATGGAGAAAGTCGCGGTCAGGAAATTAAAGGAAAGGGACACTTAGAGGAGGACTAGGAACAAACCCTTTGAGATCTAGGACTTTGAAGAGTCTCTACCCACGGGAGCACCGGAGTACTCGTAGTTACCTCACCCAGCGAAGCCGGGTGCATAGGTGCCGTTCGGGGTCGGGTTTCGCTGTCGATTCCTATGAAGATCTGCTGCAAAGTGCTGCTGGCGACCAGGAGGAAAGTGTCCGGGTGGATCCAAGAGTGGATCGAGGATCTGAAGTACCTGAAAGCAGAGGGGACAGAGTCTGGGTCACTAGCCAGTGACCAGGAAGGCGATGAGCAGATGCCCACCGATGTCGGGTGCTTCAGGTGCGTCGTCGGTCGTCTTGACTCCGCAGTCACGAGGTCCAGGAGGTGTTGTCGGCGTCCAGGAGCAGGATTCGGACTGTACCATGACGTCTGCTGCTTGCTGAGGTGTCGGCGACCGGATTGGACCCAACAAGCCTTGGCAACAGCAAATCTCGAGGAAGTGAAGAAAAGTCGATGGCGCAGACCAGCAAGGTCTGGGGAACTCACCCAGCAAGGGTAAGTTAGGGCAGGCCTGGCGCAACCAGGGGAGCCCTTTGGTTTCTTTAAGAAGTCTTCTGGGGACCCACAAGCCAGCGGGCAAGGGATCGCGAAGACACCTCGGGTGGAATCACTCAACAGGGGCCCACGGTCACTCGGGACAGTGTAGGCCTCTGATCTTCGGAGGGATTCCTGCTGGAGGTCGGGACCACACGTGGTCCAAAGCACAGAGTTCGTAGAACGTTGAGAAGGGGTTGCACTCGACAATAGTGCACGGTACCCAGGGGTCACGGTTCCTCGTCACTCGTGGGGTCCACTTGCCTCAGCTTCGCTGGGGACTCACGATGGCCTTGGAGAAGTCAGGAAATCCACTTTTTGGGCTGCAGGGCCTTCGGACTCCGGCGGGAGTGGCGTAGTTTGCGACCGTCGTTGTCGTTTTTGGTGCCTGCCAAGCAGGGGAGTCACTCCTTGACTCCAAGGGAGATTCTTCAGTCCTCTAATCGTGATGTAGAGCGTCGAAGGTCCAGGATTCAGTTTCAAAGTTTAGTCCAGGGATATCTAATCTTGCTGTGGCAAGGGTTCCCCATTTTAACCAGTAAAACAGGGAGGGACTAACTCTATGACCCCACCTATGGGAGGGTCAAGGGAGGGGTGGCTACACCCACTTCCCTTTGTCCAGTTTCGCGCCAGAGCAGGGGCAGGTAGCCCCTGAGCTGGTTTGAACTGGCATATGCACAGAGGAGCCTTTTGCTCCCCCAGTGCAGGACTTCAAAGCACTCTAAGAGTGCACCCACCCAGCCCCAATACACATTATCCTGTCTGGGGAGGTGGTCACACCTCCCTGCAACAGGAAACCTATTGTCCAGGCCTCCCCTGCCGGAGTTTCGTCCAGCAGCAGGAGGCCAGACTTGTGTCTGTGGCAGCAGCATCCATTTTGTGATGCCAGGGCTTCAGAAAGAAGTTACCGGGTAAGCCAGAGTTAACATGTCTTTCCTCTAGAAGGGTGGAATGCTACCCCCGCCGCCAGGATTGGCGGGGGGTAGTATTCCAAGATGTTTGACACCAAACACGACATGTTTAGGTGCAGCCATTCCAAAGTTAGCATTTTACCGCGAGGATATAATGCGCTTAAGAGTATATGGTCAGGCTGCACTACAAACAGCATCAGAGATGGTCTCCGAACGCTGCAGAGGGGCCCTGCTCATGCAGGGGCACCCTCTCACATAGGAACCATGCACTCTGCCTTTAGGATTGATAAGGCCTGCCTTAGGAGTGACTTATAGGTTTATATGTGTGTATGTATTTAGTGATATAGGTAACCTATATCACAGTAAGGGGTGCATGCACCACCTTACCCAGGCTGCAGTAGCAGACCTGTGGTGTCAGTTTGGATGGCCTTCCAGGGGTGGCATAATACATGCTGCAGCCCCTGGCAGGCCTCTGAGGTACCTATGCCCTTGGTACATAGTATACCATATACTAGGGACTTATAAGGGCACTCCAGATTCCAATCAGAGATGTGCCTAAGGCACATGGAAACCTTTTACAGAGAAAGCAGATAGACTGGGGCCCTGAATAGCAGGATCCCAGTCCAACTAAGTCATAAACCAGCAAAACACCATAAAAAAAGTGGGGGCAACCATATAGTCAGATTCCACCTTCCTACATAACCCCCCCAAACGAAAGGAGATAAGGCTAACCTTGGCCAGTTGAGCCTATATTGACTAAGTGGCCATATAAGGAAGCACCTGCACTAGCATGGTTGCCCCCTATGTTATGGTCCACTAAGCAATCCCTCACCCTAAGGGTATGAGAGGGTCTCCACCATGGGGAATCACTACCTCTGGTGTGCTTAGGTAAAGTACAAGGCTGGTGAGGTGTCTGAGTAGGGAAGTGAGGCCCTAGGAATGTTGGCCTCAGCTTCCTCAGATCACTGGTCACCATGTATGCCTGTCTTTCCATGACTGAGTTGCACTTTGCTCTAAGGGTCAACCTTTGGCTGCCTACAGCTGGGGGTTGGGTCCCTTTGGATGGAACACTGGAGGGACATGGCAGGTTTGGAACCTTCTGGTCCCAGGTTTGCCCTTGCCTACCAGAGTCCTTCTGGGGGAGGTCCCTACATAAAGGTATGGGGGATCCCTCAGTGTGTAGAGGAATTTTCACCTGGCTAGGGCTACTAGACTGGGTGCCCCTAATCTGCTGATGGGGGGCTTCCTCTGGACAGGGGGCCCGGGGGGTCCACTGACCTCCCTGACCTCTGCAGCCCTGGGCTGACTGAGGCAGGGTAGAGAGGGGCAGGTTACCTGCTCCAGACTGGGTACCACCTTGGAAGGGTCCTCTGCCATCAGGGGTGTGGCCAGGCCAGGCCTGACTACCTCTGTGGCAGTTCCTTCACTAGGGGTAGGGTCAGTTCCCTGAGGAGGCTGACCCTTACCTACTGTCTGGGGGAAGAAGACTTTTCTTCAACCCTTGTGCTCTCTTTTGGGGGAGAGTGGGCCATTCTTTCAGGCTCCATCTCTCCAAATTCTTGGGCTGGGGCTGTGGCCATCACAGCCCCACTAACCTTTGCAGGGACGCCCAACATCCTAAGATGGGTTTGGTGTTCAACTTCAGCCCAGGCTGAAATTTCCAAATCATTGCCCATCAGGCAATCTACAGGTAGGGTTGGGGACACTGCCACTCTTTTTGGGCCTGTGACCCCCTCCCAGCTGAGATTGACTATGGCCATGGGGTGATCTGTTCTGACACCATCAATGTTGGTCACCTGGTATTTAAACTCAGGTAAAAGCTGGTGAGGGGGGACTAGTTTCCCTGCCACCATGGTGACACTAGCCCCTGTGTCCCTAAATGCCACAGCTTTCTGACCATTAATCATTGGCTCCAGTCTGTACCTGCCCAATGCTATGGGACCCATGGTAAAGGTGGCAAATCCTATACCACCATCAGAGTCAGAGGAGTCTGTTGAGGGGCCCCTGTCTAAACTAGGGCCCACCTCTGTTCCTCTTGCAAAAGCACCTAACTTTTTGGGTGCACTACTCCCAACTGGAGGATTACTACTGGTAGTACCAGGAGGGGTGGTAGTAGTTGTGGGAGGAACATTTTCTTTATTGCCAATCCTGGGGCAACTGGGATCAGTTTTCCAGTGCCCAGGCTTTTTACAGACATGGCAATAGGGTTTCTTTTCAGGAGAGGAAGGAGTTTGGGACCCACCCCCAGAAGAGGAATTTTGGGGCCCTGTAGGGGACTTATCCTTAGATTTATCCCCACCTTTCTCTTGGGACTTAGTAGAATCTTTCTTCTGGTCACCACCCTGATTTCTAGTTTTTACTCTGGTTCTGACCCATTTGTCTGCCTTCTTTCCCAATTCTTGGGGAGAGGTCAGATCAGAGTCCACCAGATACTGGTGCAAAAGCTGGTTTTGACAATTATTAAGGATCTGCTCCCTCATAATCAAATTGTACAATCCTAAAAAGTCATGCACTTTGTTGCCATGTATCCAACCTTCCAGAGCCTTTGTAGCACAATCTACAAAATCAACCCAGTCTTGAGTCTGAGCTTTTTGGGTGTCTCTGAACTTCAACCTATACTGTTCAGTGGTTAGGCCAAACCCATCTATCAGAGCACTCTTCAAGACTGTGTAATTGTCAGCATCCTCTTCTCTTACAGTGAGGAGCTTGTCTCTACCTTTGTCTGCAAAGGAGAGCCACAAGATTGCTGCCCACTGCCTCTGGGGGACCTTCTGAACTTTACAGGCCCTCTCCAGTGCAGTTATCCATTTGTGGATGTCATCCCCACTCTGGTAGGGAGGGACAATCTTGTTTAGGTTTCTATGGTCATAAGACCTTTCCCTATCTCTAGGGATATTGTTGCCACCATGGGACTCTAGTCCCAACTTTCTTCTCTCTCTAAGGAGATCTAGGGATTCCCTATCTAAAGCCAATTGCTTTTTTCTGATTTCCAGCTGAGTTTCCTCATACTGGACCAGCCTCTTTCTTCTCTCATGAGAGGATTCCCTCCTATGAGATGAGACAGAGCTCCCTATTGAGGTGCCAGAGTGGTTAGACTCCTGAGAAGGAGACCTAGACCTTCTGGGCACACTCTTAATCCTTCCTGGGGGACAAAGAGGGCATCATCTTGATCATCCTCTTCATCTTCCACAGGAGGGATTGGGTTTTCCAGGTCAGGGTCATTGTCACCCTCCTGGCCAGTTTCAGAGGGGGGGCTGGGGGTATTGGTACCCCTAGCATCCTCCTCTTCTCCTGCCCCACCCTCAGCTCCTACCCCTTCAGTCCCTACAGGCTTACTAAGGTCATAAGCCACCAACAACTCCTTGAGGTGTTGGGTGGTGGGGCTTTGGCCTGTCCTTAATTTTCTCAAGTTACATAAAGCTCTCAATTCCAAGAATGGGAGTGTATCATACTTGGAGGGTGGAAGCTCAATGGCTTCCTGCAAGGATTCTTTGGATCCTGCCCTTAAAGACATTACTAGTGTGGTGTGGTGTATGCACTACCTACTCTAGTGTGGCCTACTAAACTCTCTTGAGTTGTAGAAAGGGTTGTGCTATCCCTTAACACACAACTCTAAGTTCAGTAGAACTTACTGTTATTCTAAGCTTAAATTATATGTACCTTAGGTACCTTTAGTGGTTTTCAGTTGATCAATTCAATTGAGATTATCTGGTAAAACAATAGCAAGCTGGAATCCCACACGCTGCACACCAATGTGAGAAGTTGGCCTGGCATATGCTGTCCACTAATTATAGTGGACACCTTGCACCAGTCCAAATCGACTCTTATGGTAGGTAGGTTAAAGACAACCTTATTGAAAGCTATCCTAGTGGTAGCTATGGAGAGCAGCCTTCAGGCTAAGTCTTGAAGGAATGTAAAGCAGCTTGTTTTACCAGTCTATAATCTCTTGAGTGACCAAATGAAAGAGCACCACACCAGGTATATATTCAAAATATATGTATTTATTACTAAACACACCCCTCTAGTCTCTTTATGAGGCTAGAGTTCAAGTACATAGGTTATAAGTATCTTAAATCACAGTAATAGCACAAATACACGTTTGGGCCCTAGGGGCGTACCAAACCATATACCAATAAAGTGGTATAAGAACCACGACTGAACTAGACACTAGGCCTAGAGCCTCTAGAAGTGCTTGGACCACAAGGAACCACCTAAGGTAGTGACACAGGGGTCCCACGGGGGACGCGTGCAGTGTAAATACACAACTGCGATACGCCGTTTACTTCTATGGAGAAAGTCGCGGTCAGGAAATTAAAGGAAAGGGACACTTAGAGGAGGACTAGGAACAAACCCTTTGAGATCTAGGACTTTGAAGAGTCTCTACCCATGGGAGCACCGGAGTACTCGTGTTACCTCACCCAGCGAAGCCGGGTGCATAGGTGCCGTTCGGGGTCGGGTTTCGCTGTCGATTCCTATGAAGATCTGCTGCAAAGTGCTGCTGGCGACCAGGAGGAAAGTGTCCGGGTGGATCCAAGAGTGGATCGAGGATCTGAAGTACCTGAAAGCAGAGGGGACAGAGTCTGGGTCACTAGCCAGTGACAAGGAAGGCGATGAGCAGATGCCCACCGATGTCGGGTGCTTCAGGTGCGTCGTCGGTCGTCTTGACTCCGCAGTCACGAGGTCCAGGAGGCGTTGTCGGTGTCCAGGAGCAGGATTCGGACTGTACCACGATGTCTGCTGCTTGCTGAGGTGTTGGCGACCGGATTGGACCCAACAAGCCTTGGCAACAGCAAATCTTGTGGAAGTGAAGAAAAGTCGATGGCGCAGACCAGCAAGGTCTGGGGAACTCACCCAGCGAGGGTAAGTTAGGGCAGGCCTGGAGCAACCAGGGGAGCCCTTTGGTTTCTTTAAGAAGTCTTCTGGGGACCCACAAGCCAGCGGGCAAGGGATCGCGAAGACACCTCGGGTGGAATCACTCAACAGGGGCCCACGGTCACTCGGGACGGTATAGGCCTCTGATCTTCGGAAGGATTCCTGCTGGAGGTCGGGACCACACGTGGTCCAAAGCACAGGTTCGTAGAACGTTGTGAAGGGGTTGCACTTGACAATAGTGCACGGTACCCAGGGGTCGCGGTTCCTTGTCACTCGTGGGGTCCACTTGCCTCAGCTTCACTGGGGACTCACGATGGCCTTGGAGAAGTCAGGAAATCCACTTCTTGGGCTGCAGGGACTTCGGACTCCGGCGGGAGCGGCGTAGTTTGCGACCGTCGTTGTCGTTTTTGGTGCCTGCCAAGCAGGGGAGTCACTCCTTGACTCCAAGGGAGATTCTTCAGTCCTCTAATAGTGATGTAGAGCGTCGAAGCTCCAGGATTCAGTTTCAAAGTTTAGTCCAGGGATATCTAATCTTGCTGTGGCAAGGGTTCCCCATTTTAACCAGTAAAACAGGGAGGGACTAACTCTATGACCCCACCTATGGGAGGGTCAAGGGAGGGGGTGGCTACACCCACTTCCCTTTGTCCAGTTTCGCGCCAGAGCAGGGGCAGGTAGCCCCTGAGCTGGTTTGAACTGGCATATGCACAGAGGAGCCTTTTGCTCCCCCAGTGCAGGACTTCAAAGCACTCTAAGAGTGCACCCACCCAGCCCCAATACACATTATCCTGTCTGGGGAGGTGGTCACACCTCCCTGCAACAGGAAACCTATTGTCCAGGCCTCCCCTGCCGGAGTTTCGTCCAGCAGCAGGAGGCCAGACTTGTGTCTGTGGCAGCAGCATCCATTTTGTGATGCCAGGGCTTCAGAAAGAAGTTACCGGGTAAGCCAGAGTTAACATGTCTTTCCCTCTAGAAGGGTGGAATGCTACCCCCGCCACCAGGATTGGCGGGGGGTAGTATTCCAAGATGTTTGACACCAAACACGACATGTTTAGGTGCAGCCATTCCAAAGTTAGCATTTTACCGCGAGGATATAATGCGCTTAAAAGTATATGGTCAGGCTGCACTACAAACAGCATCAGAGATGGTCTCCGAACGTTGCAGAGGGGCCCTGCTCATGCAGGGGCACCCTCTCACATAGGAACCATGCACTCTGCCTTTAGGATTGATAAGGCCTGCCTTAGGAGTGACTTATAGGTTTATATGTGTGTATGTATTTAGTGATATAGGTAACCTATATCACAGTAAGGGGTGCATGCACCACCTTACCCAGGCTGCAGTAGCAGACCTGTGGTGTCAGTTTGGATGGCCTTCCAGGGGTGACATAATACATGCTGCAGCCCCTGGCAGGCCTCTGAGGTACCTATGCCCTTGGTACATAGTATACCATATACTAGGGACTTATAAGGGCACTCCAGATTCCAATCAGAGATGTGCCTAAGGCACATGGAAACCTTTTTACAGAGAAAGCAGATAGACTGGGGCCCTGAATAGCAGGATCCCAGTCCAACTAAGTCATAAACCAGCAAAACACCATAAAAAAAAGTGGGGGCAACCATATAGTCAGATTCCACCTTCCTACAGCCATGATTCCACTGCAGTTCCAATATGGAAGCAAATTGTTATATCTAAGTGGAAAAAGCGGATTGGAAGTCGAGGAAGGTAAATGCCTAAATAATTTCTCTCTGTGGTGCAAAAATGAAATACAGCAAAGTGAATTAAAATGGGCTAATGGGGTTAGGAAAACTTTGGTAAAAGTTTGTAGGGATATGGAAATTAAGTTATGCCCAGAGGATTCACAAATTAATATTACAAAGAGTGAGCTTAGGGTAATAGGCAAGGTAGTATCCCGAGAATATGACAAACAGTACCTTAGGGGAAAAAAATCAGTTCATTTTATGTCTAGTTCATGGTAAAAGGAAGTAGGATACCCGTATGTGGATGCATTACCCAGTCGCAGTTTAAGAAGAGACGTGTTATGGATAAGAGTCAGAATTAACCCCAACTATATTATTGAAAAGACAAAAATAGCCATGATTGATCATGAGGGGAATTGCACATGTGGTTTATCTACTAAATGTGATATATTGCACATTTTATTGGATTGTTTTAAAGTACTGATTCCACAGAAAATGTTTTTATGCCCAATCCTTTTAAAATATGGAATTAGAAACAGTGTACAAGCTATGGAACTTTTAACTGAAATGAGATTCTTGGATATAGCCTGCGCCATGAGGGAGCTTTATGATTGCTACTAAAAAGGTTTTTATGTGTATATAGAATGTAAAGTTTAGGTAATTTACAATGATTGTATTAATAGTGTGTGATGGTATGATGACATGAAGATGGGGTATATTTTAACGTATCTTGATTTTTATAGGTTTTCATACAATGAATTAATCTTTAGATATTTTAATTGGTTTTTTTAAGTAATGTAATTATAAAAATGTAAATGGCTGTATATGATATGTGTTTAAGGACCAAGTAGTCTAAATAAACATCACCTTGACTGACTACATAACTAGTTAACCTGTGATTCCCAATAACGATTTGGAAGTGGCCTACGTGGGTAATTTTAAATTGGAAAGTGCCAATATGTGTTCCATTCGACCCCGAGGGACAGCCAAAAGACTGGTGTCGCTAAACTTTACCCCCAGTTAAAATCTGAACACTCAAAATCCCAATCCTTGACCTAATGTCCAGCAGTCAGTCTGTGGTTCTTAAAACATATGGTTTGAGAGGAATCTCCTCTGGGGCGTGGAGTAAGATGGACAGGGGTTGCTAGTTGTATTTACCTGAAAGTAGAGTAGAAATGTGATTATCGCCCGAGAATAGATCCTTGTTTTGTATTTTTTGTGTGACTGAAGGTGAGCGTGTACATACTTGAATGAAATGTGGCCACAGAATGATGTATAATATTGTGTAATGTGTAAACGGTTGTTTTTAATATACATTGCATGAAACGTGTTGAAACAAAGTGTAAAAGTTGAATGTATATCATAACACGATGCTAGAAAAATAGGCACATTTTCCCACTGTAAGATTCGTGCAAGTGTACTTTAAAAATTAAGTATTATTTGATCAGGCAGGAAAAGAGGCAAATATTAAACTACTAAATACACCTAATCATGGAGACCCCCTTAGAGCATATGCACAAGGAATTTCCCTGTGACAAAAAGAAATGACAAAAGTATAGCCCGGAGAGGTTTAAAGCCACCCAAAAGCATACGTGTCCTTGGCCAACATAAGGAACGTTCAACAATAGGATAATTGACCATGTTATATACCTCCGAAGTAAATATACAGGAGCCAAATTAGAGAAAAGGGCAGCCACCATAGCGTTATGGAGAATATTTTATGAAAAATCAAAAGACGCCTCAGAAGGAGATACCCCTCTGGCTATTCCCCTGCCTCCATATGACCCTATGAGACCCGCACCCACAGTGCCTAGCATCTACTCACTAGTGCAGCTGCAAGAAGCTGCATTAGAGTTTGAGAACCCTGAAATTGGAACCCCTCCACACTCCCCGAAAGCCACCCCCAAAGATACCCCACAACTGCCAAAGCCATAAAAGGCAAGTACTCTAGGCATCAAACTAGGGTAGGGGAACCACAATTTTCAGGGCAATTAGTGGCGCAGTTCGTGCTGCATCTAGATCCAGCCTCTCCCCAGCAGGATAAGAGTGAAGAGCAGGGTTCAAAAAATTGTGATGACCAGTCGCATATATCATCAGCAACGCCACAGTTGCTACAGAAAGGGGATACCACGGGAAGGGTAATTAGAAAAAAAGTGTCCACCCCACAGCATAGGGACGTAGAGAATGCAGGGTGGAGTGACTATGTGCATAGGGCTGTAGGTATGACACAACAGCTAACATCTCAAGCAAGGGAACAGGAGCATAGAAGAACTGAAGATGGTTCACCCCCTTAGCAGGAAGAGAAGGGGGGTGTAATAGCCTCACCAGTGAGTGTGCAGGACTGGCTATCACGCAATGAGAGTTGGAGAGAGACAAGTGAAATAAGGAGAGAAAGGTATGACGAGGACTTTACAGGACAAACTCAGAGAAGTTTTGAGAAATTAGAAAACAGGATAGAATGCATACATCAGCGTGTAGAGAGCATGGCTCAACTGCTTCAAACCCCAGAAGCAAGTCACCCTACCTATGATATCCAAGAGAGGTCACTTATTAACTTAGACCACACAAGGAGCACATGGAGACTGCTTAAACGACTGACGCAAGGGAAAGAGAGCAAGATGTGCTCCCTAGAATTAGGAAACCTTGAGCAACAGAGCTTGAGCGATTACAATTTCAAAGCATCCAGGGCCAGCCAGACCCCAGAATAGGATCCAAGGAGGTTAGAGGACAAGTTATATTCCACAACAGACCAGCACAGCAAATAAGTGCCCAGTTAAATTCACGTAGTGCAGACCTCACTCCTAGTGAGCTCATCGCTGAGGGAGAAAATAGCTGGGACAGTGTTGTACCATTTGTAGATAATGTAGAGGATTGGACTGAGCAGTTAGCTCCAAAACATGAGTCCATGGCCACAATGAAGGGTCCTTTGACCCACTTAACATTGCGAACGCAGAAGATTGCATTCTGTTAGGTGAGGGTGATCCACATAGGGACTACCCTTAGATGAGGAAATGTCTGCGTATAAGGCAGAAGTACGCCAAACAGCACCATCCACAGCATGCCACCACCCCTTTGCATCAGGTGCCCCTCATACGCAAGGGACCTGGGGCACCGCAGTATGTTCATTGGCCACAGATGGACAAGGAAAACCTCAGGAAACAGTTGCCACTGCTTACAGAGGGAGCTGGGAAATGGATCAGGGCATTTGAAAAACAAACTGCAGGTATCACCATGGCAATAGGTGATATAGAGAGCCTACTTAGTTCCCTAATAGAGGATGAAACAGACACAGTATTTCAAAAGGCTAGAGTTAGAAATGTGACCCTCACTGACACCAGATGTGATGGGCCTCCATTTAATTTGGTCAGATCTGTAGTGTGGGATCAGCTGAGGAAAATGTACCCCGATAGGCCAGACATCGGATCCCTCATGACTCAGTCTATGCAACCAAATGAGGATCCCGCACAATACATCAATAAGATGAAAGAAAAGTGGACCCAGGAAGGAGGTCAGGGCTGGGAGGTGACAGGAGGTAATGCTGTATTATTTTATAATGTAGTCAAAAAAGGGTTACAATTAACAATAAAATGTTCCCTGTGACGTTCTATCTGATTAAACTGTCCTCTGCATACATGCCCAGTCATACATATCACAACATACAAACTAAGTGCCTTGTTTTGGTAAACAGTATATCCTCCTTTATTGAAATAATTCTTTTTTACACCATAAAAACCAAGATCGATACATACAGTTTCGATTTCATTAAAAATACATATGATTACATAAAAAGGAGAAACAAAATTCAATTCCACTGTCTCATTCACATATAGATGACATTACACTACATAATATTTTAGAGAGAAGCACATTTCCTTATAATCCAGGTTGCATCAATGATTATTGTTGCTTCAACACAATTGATGATCATATGTAGATGAAATATGTGATTATGGACAGCACCAAAAAACACAATATAATTAAAAAACAGTACATTAAGATAAAACAGTTGTCGACGCGGCGTTTCGGTGGAATATGATTGGTTGACACCACCTTTTTCAGGACAAACTCATAAGTTAAAAACAGTATTTGTTGAATTTTAAAAGAAGTTATTATTCATGTGGGAATCAATTGTGGTCGTCTCACATGGATCTTCTTATCGCTACAATTCAGTAAGTCATTCGTGGTTATTGCTTCCAGTGTCTCCAATAATCCTAAAATCAGGACAGAGCAAATAGTTCCTGTCTCGTAGAAGATGTTTTAGGAATAGGTTCTTCTTAGAGATTAGGGGTACACGGATGAGATTCGTCAATTTCTCCACACCGTCACCTATCATGAGTATAAACTCCTTTATAGGTCCCCAGTATAAGTGGCCTTCAATTTGGGCAGGTGTTGCTAATTCCTGGACCCCGTACTGTACTTTGCAGTGAGATATCTTACGGTTCTGGCATGGATTTTATAATTTTCTCCACACGATAACCAGTTTTAAAGGCCCCTACTGTCTCATCCGCACTGCAGCACCATTCCGGATTACATTGAAGGAAGGTGCCCTCCTACCCAGAGTGAAGCAATATCCCCTGTTCAAGGAAGCAGATGAGGACATCGAGCCTACTATATAGGCTTTGTAGAGCAAGGAGTGATTTATCCTAGAGTGTCTCCTTGCAACACCCCGATTTACCCAGTCATTAAAGCTGGGAGTAGTACTTGGCACATGGTTGAAAACCTGCACCCTCTGAATAACATAGTGGTACCAGAATTCCCAATTGTGCCCGACCCCTCCATCATCTTGCTGAATATTTCCCAGAATGACAAGTATTTTTCAGTTATTGATTTAAAGAATGCCTTCTTCAGCATTCCTCTTCATCCAGACAGCCACTATCTGACAGCGTTCTCATATTGCGGGCCTCAATATTTGTACTCACGTTTACCCAAAGGGTATTGCGAGTCCCCCAGCGTGTTCAATAGAGCTATAAAGAATGACCTGTCAAATTTCCAATGTGGCAGTACTCTGTTGCAATATGTCGATGTCATATTAATTTATAGTTCCACGGAGCAACACTGCAGAAGAGACACTACATCTCTTCTAACCACTCTTACACAGAGAGGATACAAAGTAGAGAGGGAGAAAATTCAGTACTGTCTGGAAGAAGTACAATACTTAGGACAATTGCTGTCAGCATCTGGCAGGCGTATAACACCTGGAAGGGCAGCAGATGATAGAACCAGAAACTGTCAAAGGAATGCAGAAGTTTCTGGGTCTCTGTAATTATGTGAGGCAGTGGGTGCTTGACTATAGCACACAAATAGCTCCCCTGTTAGCTGCTATCAGACAGGCAATAAACAGAGAGGACAGGATAACATGGACACCAGAGATGAAAGAGACTTTTCAAAAGCTGAAAAGTGAAATAACAAATGCTCCAGTATTGGGAACTCTTGATTACACCAAGGAGCTTTATTTATTCTGCCATTGCAACGATCAGGTGATGGCAGCTGTCCTCACACAGAAGTATCCGCTAGGGAACTAACCCATTGCACACTTCATTGGGCTGCTGGTCTCTGTAATGAAAGGACACTATCTCTTTGAGCAGGTTCTGGTCACTGCAGCCTTTGCAGTACAAAAGGGTGCCCCCCATAGTTATGGGGGCACCCTTGATGCTCTACCCAGAACATGCAGTATTTGCCATCATTCAGAAGGCGAAGACCACTCTGACTATTCAGAGAGTGTCCGGGTATGAGCTGATACTGTCACTGCTATCTTTGAAGGTTGTGAAATGTCACACAGTAAATCCTGCAACATTCTTTGCCCATCCAATATTAGACCCTGAGGAGGATGCACATGATTATGCAGCGTATAGTCACAACAAATGTAGTCAAGTCACAGAGGATCCTATACCAGGTTGCATTGTCTATGTTGTTGACGGCTCTTCTATGATTGATGAGGAAAAAGGACTCAGACACACAGGTGCAGCCGTAGTCAAGGCTCAACAGCACGTTTCCTCTGATACATTGCAGATTGTATAACAATTGACATTGCCCGCATATTATTCCACCTAAGCAGCAGACCTAATAGCAATAATAGCAGCCTTTAAGTTAGGAACAGGAGAAGTCATTACCATATACTCAGATTCAGCATATGTAACCACCACTGTGCACTCAAACATTATGAGATGTAGCAGGAGAGGGTTTCTTAAATCAGATGGTTGCCCTGTGATGCATAGAAACCTCTTAGAGGCTCTAATAGAGGCACTTAAGTTACCACAGGCAGTGGCGTTTGTGAAATGTGCAGTGCACACAAATGGACAGGATTTTGTGTCCCGGGGTAATGCACTAGCAGATCAAGCAGCTAAAGATGCAGCTAAGTGCACACCCCCAAATGTGCCATCAGACTCACAACCTGCCCCTGTTCTGGTGGCTCAGACTGCCTCACCAGCGGAGTCTGTACCCAAGACTTCCACAGACAAGGACACGCTCATTACACTGAGACAGCAAGGTTACACCTAAGAGAACTGCAGGAAGCTGCTCCTTTGCACGAAAAGCAGTTATGGGAAGGTAGAAGATGCATCCAGTCAGGGGATGACCTAGTGTACAGACAGCTGGCTAGAGGAAAACCAGTGATGCCACAGGCTTTGCTTGCAATAGCCCTAGATCAGATCCATTTGCCAGCCTATACTTCCAGGGATTATTTGGCAGCACAAATCCAACAAGAGTGGTTTGTTCCAAATTTGCACGACATGATCACCATGTAGCTGCACAACTGTATCATCTGCCAGCAGTTTTCCCTAATCCCACCCTTAAAAGTGATAAGCTCCACCATTCTGCGACCACAGGGTCCCTTAAAAGCCCTCCATCTGGACTTTGTGGATATGATTGATAGTTGTAGTAATTACAAGTACCTCATTGTGGTGGTCTGCACATTTTCCCGATGGATTGAAACAGGACCATGCATCCGCTGTGATGCCACGTCAGCAGCCACATTCCTGATTTGTGAAGTGATTCCACGATGGGGAATACCAGAAGGAAAGGTCAGACAATGGCGCTAATTTTTCTAATACAATATTTGAGCAAATTACAACACTGCTTGGGATAAAGCACAAATTGTCCTCCGTGTGCGACCCCCAAAGTAAGGGTATTGTTGAGCGCCTGAATGGTCTGTTGAAAAGCAAGATCAGCATATTATGTGCTACCTTAAACAAAAAAGGTTTATACTGTCCGCCAATAGCACTGTTTTCCCTGAGAAACACGCCAAGTTCAGACCATCACTTAACACCCCATCAAATAGTGACAGGAAGACCTATTAATGTCCAAGTCCCTGCCACAAGGAGTAGAATTCAGGGAGAAAGCTCGTCAGAAGCACTGAATGATGACATGCATATGTATTTGTGTGAACTGATGAAGTGTGCAAGGTTCATCTCCAAACAGATAATCAAGGGGAAAAAAAGCGCGCCAATGCCGAGGTCGACCTCCCAGCTGTGCAAGTAGGAGATCAAGTGTTTGTACGCACTTGGATCCGAAAATGGAGGGAGAAACGTTTTGAGGGCCCCAACACAGTCACAATGTTCACACCAACCGCCTGCGAGGTGGACGGTAGTGTTAGACCTGGCATCCTTGGCGTGGGTCTCCTTTCCATTTTTTCATAATGCCTCCACTGTTGTCGATATGTTTTTGCTGGACTAGATGCTCATGGGCACTTTGCCACTGCTAATCAGTGCCAAAGTGCAAGTGCTCCCTATGGTAAATTGTGATATGAATTAGTGACTCCATGTTTAGCTTATTTGAATTACTGTCAGACCCTAGTACAGTGCACTGAGTGTGCCCAGGGCTTGTAAATCAAATGCTGCTGGTGGGCTTGCAGCACTGGTTGTGCCACCCACAGAAGCAGCTTGTGAAGTGTGTCTCAGGCCTGCCATTGCAGAGCCTGTGTGCAGTCTGTGACTGCCATGTCGACTTGGTAAGTGCACCCACTTACCAGTCCCCAAAACTTCCCTTTTCTTCATATCAGACACCCCTATGGTAGGCCTACGGGCAGGGTGCATTGTAAGGATAAGGTGGGACATGCCTGGTGTGTGTGGCATGTCCTAATAGTGAATTACAGCCATTTTCGTTTTTCACTATTGCAAGGCTACCTGTTCCCCATAGGCCAGAATGGGCAGTTTGATTATAACATCTTATAATCCTAACTGACTCAGGGAACTAGGTAGAAATTCGAGTCTAGTATGCCTGAACTCAGAATGATAAAATACATCTTTTAGTGAAGTTGGTTTTAACATTCTGTGTTTGAAAATACCACTTTTAGAAAGTGGGTATTTTCTTGCCTAACTATCCAGCCTGCCTCTGCTAGCTTGTGTATTGTGTGTCTGGTTTGTGCGTGGCTGGGGGTGGCTACAGGAGACAGGGTGAGGCAGCACAGGGCTGAATAGAAAGATCTGCATCCAGAGTGGAGGGAGGAGTTGCATCTGGGTCTGAATAGGGTGGGCCTGCCTGCCACAATGCTGGCTCCACCTCCTGCCGGGCGTCTGAGCACCCTGCCCCACATTCTGAAAGGAAAGAAGGAGTCATGTACACAGAGTGCTCCAAAGCTGCACAGAACTGGTTTAAGCTAGGCAAAGGCCTCTCTGCCTCCAGAGAACAAAGAGAATCAGGGTATAAGAGGGGCACCCAGACCCCAGGAAAATTAGATCACTTTTGAGAAGAAGAAGAAACCTTTGCTGAGGAGCGGAACCAAGAAGAAACTGAGGAGAGACTATCCCTAAGCTGAAGTGCTGCTTGGGGTATTGGCCTGCAGTGGTTTGACTGACTGCCAAAGAAAGGAGAAAGGAACTTTTGTTTTTGCTGTTACTTTCATCAACTTTGGAAGGATCTCCAAGGGCTTGAGAGAGAGCTTGCCCCCTGATCGAAGTCCCAGGACCATTGGACTTCACCTCCTTTGTGAATTGCTGCTGGAAACGCTGTTTCAGTGGCTACAGAGGTAGGGAGCTGTGACCGACTCTCCCGACCGGCTCGGTGTCCTGAAGGCACCGCATCGAGCACCGCCCGCATCTTGCAACGCACGGCCTTGGTCTCACCGACTCCGTCTCGACGCCGTCAACAAGCCGTTGCCTGCACCGTAACCTGTGAGCACCGCACCTCGCAACGCCTCGCTACACCGAATCTAACTGGTCCGACCGACACGGTCACTGCTGCTAAGTTCGAGTCCTGTGACCGCACCGGAGTTGGGCACCGCTCGCACGCTTCGCGACGCACCGCCCGACTCGCACCGCTGTCCGGACTGATCGACGCCAGCTCCCGAATCCGGCTCCGTCGCCGCACCGTAACCTGCCAGCACCGCATCGAAGCACCGTCTCGCCCTGCAACGCACGGCCTTGGTCTCACCGACTCCGTCCTGACGACGTCAACGAGCCGCTGCCTGCACCGCATCGAGGGACAACGCATCCTGCAACGCTTCCATTTTGCAATTTATACATCCCGCGGAAGCGCGGATGAAGCGGCCCTCGATGACTATTTCACTGAAGTAGCATGTGCCTGGCTAGCAGACAGCCACTGTGACTATCTCGGCCAACCTATAGGAGTAGACGACATTAAAACAGTGATCCGAGCGTTGCCAAACAAAAAGGCCCCGGGGCCGGATGGACTCACAGCTGAGTTTTACAAGGAATATGCTGATCTCCTTGCGCCCTACCTACTGGAAGTATACGCAGAGGCCCATGAAACGGGTATACTTCCTCCGTCACTGAGACAAGCCTTAATCATAACCTTACTAAAAAAAGACAAACCCCCTTCACAGTGCGACTCTTATCGTCCCTTATCATTAATCAATTTAGATGCCAAAATATTAGCGAAAATACTGGCCACGCGACTCCAACCCCTAATGACCAGCCTGGTGCTTCCGGATCAATCTGGTTTCATACCGGAACGCTCTACATCACACAATTTGCGAACACTATTTGCCATGTATCATGTGCTAACGCCGGACTTACCTGCAGCTGCGGTCATGCTGGATGCAGCAAAAGCATTCGACTCCGTCGAATGGAGCTATATGTTTTATATATTGAAACGAATGGGATTCCCGCCAATATTCTTGCGTTGGATACAATTGCTATACACAGAACCATCGGCGAGGGTCCGGGTGGGAGGCATCACTTCCGAACCACTGGTTATCACTAGGGACACTCGCCAGGGTTGCCCGCTATCCCCGCTACTTTTTGCGATCGCGCTTGAACCGCTGGCTTGTGTGATTAGACAACGACACAGGAAGGCGGCGCTTAACTTCCACCATCGTCCCGTCGGAATATCACTATATGCAGATGACATGGTGCTTTTTGTCCGTGAGCCTCATGTCTATTTATCCCCATTATTAAGGGAATATATCCGTTTTGGGCTGTTTTCTGGGCTTATGATCAACTGGGATAAGTCGGTGATTATACCCCTGACGGAAATCACTAAGCCTCCACCAATGGAATACCCATTGATCTGGTCGGCCGATCCTGTGAAATATCTGGGGGTGTGGGTACATCGTGACCCGGAGATTGTAATCAGAGACAATTATGGCAAAGCATGCACGACACTAGAATCTCAGGTTGACAGATGGTCCTCCTTGCCCCTGTCCTTGGCGGACCGCATAGCCATCATCAAAATGATCGTACTACCAGGCTTTCTTTATTTATTTAATAATATCCCAATTAAACTACCGAAGCATCTCTTCCATACTATTCGCACCCACTTGCTAAAACTGATTTGGAATGGCAGGCAAGCTAGGGTGAGCTGGCAAACACTTACACTAGACTATATGCATGGAGGTTTTTGCGCGCCAGATTTATATGTATATTACTTATGCGCGCAGGCCCAATATGCCTACCACTGGTACAACCCGCATGCATTTACACCCCACGTGGCAGTGGAGGATGGGGATGCCTATCCCGTGCCTCTCGCTGGAATACTTACACACACACGCAGAGGTACACCACGTACAGAAATTAACTCGGTGGATACTACTATCGCCGCCTGGCAGACTATCGGTAAATTAGCGGGGAAACTCCCGCTATATGCCCCAGCACTGCCCCTTGCGTACCACAGTTCCTTATCAGTCACTCAGGACAGAGGAGCATTCCGCTCGCTACAACTGGTGGGTATACAACGTATGCACGATATTTATACAGAGGGTAATTTCCTCACAACTGAAGACCTCCAATACATCACCCACACGTCATTATTGTTTCAATTCACCATTCACAGATTAAAACAAGCGGTTAGAGCTCATTATAGCTCGTTCCCCACAGAACCGCCCACATTACACTCGCTTCAGTTACTATTAACAACACCCTCCAAGTGTAAACTAGTGACCAAACTGTATAAGGCGGTACGGGCTGAAATGGTGAGGGCTGGAGATGACAGTTTAACCAGATGGAATAGTGGCATAGATCAGCCTTTGACTCCAACTGACTGGGAACACATATGTAACCTAACAGGTAAACTAACGTCCAATGGTAACCTCAGAATTATCCACTTCAAATATATCCATCAGGTATACCATACACCTCTGAAATTGTACAAAATTGGACTACGAGACACTAGTGAATGTAAAAGATGTCACCAAATGGACGCAGACTTTTGGCATTTGGCATGGCACTGTGCGGCTGTTGCGAAATTCTGGGCTGCAGTAGTGGGGTGTTTATGGACGATGTCCAATCAACAATTGCAATGTACACCTGTGGTGTGTTTGTTGAGTTATGTGCCTCATATCAAAGGAGTGTTGGGGAAATTTGTACGAATAGCTCTGTTACTAGCAAAACGTCGAATAGCTTTGACATGCGAGAGCACTCTGACCCCGAGCCTTGAGTATTGGTTAAAAGACATGGTCTATTGTAGGGAATCACTTGAGCTGTATGCAGAAGAATTACCATCCTCATCAAAGCCAAAAGACATTTGGGAACCATTACGACAATATTTACTGAAGATGGATGAGCCAGACCCTATGCTCAGTCCCTAAAAGTCAATGATGTATGTTATGTATTTTCGCGAATGTGTGATGTGCATTAGGAGCAATAATCCCTAGTGAAGTCTCCCAGAAAAACAGCTTTGATTATGTCAAATGTTCGTGCTGATTGTCATCATTGATGATACACCGCCCTGCGTGGCGACTCATGTGATTTGTTTTGTCTTTTTTTTGTGTTGATTGGAATTCAATAAAAAGAATAATAAAAAATAAAAAATACTGGAATGTGTTGTTGTGGTAACATAAGCAGAATCTGAATATACAGTGATGCAGGAATCTGCGCCTTCTTTCAAGGCAGCGATCAGTGCGACAAGTTCTGCCGCTTGTGCTGAGTAATGTGAAGGTAGTGTTATTTTCTGCACGATGTCTAGGGAATCAGAGGAGTCATGTTGTTGCGCTCGAACCACTGCAGCTCCTGTATGCCGTATCCCTGTTTCCTGATCAATGGTGGACGAACCATCAACAAAGTATACTGTACTGTCTGGCAATGGGTCTTCCTTTGCAGTCCCTGACTCATCTGGACAGTATGTGGCACAGTCATGGTGATCATCATCTGTGTTGGCAATGGGGTGGGCAAAGAATGTGGCAGGATTTACTGTGTGGCACTTAACAACTTTCAGAGATGGTAATGACAAGATGACTTCGTAGCCTGATACTCTTTGTGTCGTTAGTGTTGTTTTGGCCTTCTGTATTATTGCAAAAACAGCGTGCTCTGTGTACAGTGTTAACGGGGAACCCATGATTATGGGGGTGCTTTTTTCAACGGCAAATGCAGCGGCAGTCAATGCTTGCTCACATGGATAATGCCCTTTCATTACTGAATCTAACAGGCCGCTGAAGTAGGCGATGGGCTTGTGGCCCATGGGGTATTTCTGAGTGAGGACAGCTGTCATGGCTTGACCATCACAGTGGGTAAAAAGGTAGAACTCTTTTGTGTAGTCGGGGGATCCTAACACTGGTGCATTTGTAATTTCATCTTTCAAGTGCGTGAAGACGGTGGTCATTTCAGGTGTCCAATCTATTTTGTTATGTCTGTCTTTGGCCATTTTAACATCTTTTAACAGGGGGGCAGTAATGGTGGAAAAATCAAAGACCCATTGTTGGACATAATTCACTAAGCCTAGGAATTTCTGCATGTCTTTGACTGTGAGAGGTTGGGGTGTACCCTGTGTAGGAAGGTGGAATCTGACTATATGCTTGCCCCCACTTTTGTTTATGGTGTTTTGCTGGTTTATGACTTAGTTGGGCTGGGATCCTGCTATTCAGGGCCCCAGTCTATCTGCTTTCTCTGTAAAAAGGTTTCCATGTGCCTTAGGCACATCTCTGATTGGAATCTGGAGTGCCCTTATAAGTCTCTAGTATATGGTATACTATGTACCCAGGGCATAGGTACCTCAGAGGCCTACCAGGGGCTGCAGCATGTATTATGCCACCCCTGGAAGGCCATCCAAACTGACACCACAGGTCTGCTACTGCAGCCTGGGTAAGGTGGTGCATGCACTCCTTACTGTGATATAGGCTACCTATATCACTATATACATACACACATATAAACCTATAAGTCACTCCTATGGCAGGCCTTATCAATCCTGAAGGCAGAGTGCGTGGTTCCTATGTGAGAGGGTGCCCTGCATGAGCAGGGCCCCTCTGCAGCGTTCGGAGACCCTTCTCTGATGCTGTTTGTAGTGCAGCCTGACCATATACTCTTAAGCGCATTATAACCTCGCGTTAAATGCTAACTTTGGAATGGCTGCACTGAAACATGTCGTGTTTGGTGTCAAACATCTTGGAATACTACCCCCCGCCAATTCTGGCGGCGGGGGTAGCATTCCACCCTTCTAGAGGGAGAGACATGTTAACCCTGGCCTGGCCGGTAACTTCTTTCTAAAGCCCTGGCATCACAAAATGGATGCTGCTGCCACAGACACAAGTCTGGCCTCCTGCTGCTGGACGAAACTCCGGCAGGGGAGGCCTGGACAATAGGTTTCCTGTCCCAGGGAGGTGTGACCACCTCCCCAGACAGGATAGTGTGTATTGGGGCTGGGCGGGAGCACTTTCGGGTGCTTTGAAGTCCTGCACTGGGGGCACACTTGGTGTCCCTAGTGCATACCCCAGTTCAAACCGGATCAGGGGCTTGCAGCCCCTGCTTTGGCATGAACTGGACAAAGGGAAAGGGTGTAGCCACCCCTCTGCCCTGACCCACCCATAGGTGGGGCCACAGAGTAGTCCAACCCCTAAACTTAGTATAAGTATAGGAACCCAGTCCTTAGGACTTTAGATTATCCCTGGACGAAACTCTGACACTGAATCCTGGACCTTCGACGCTCTACTCAAGAGTAGAGGACAGAAGAATCTCCCTTGGGGTCAAGGAGTGACTCCCCTGCTTGGCAGGCACCAAAGAAGCAATTGTCCGGTCTGCATCGCCTAAGCTCCCGTCGGACGCCGAAGTCTTTGCATCACCAGAGGTGGATTTCCACACTTCCCCGAGGCTGCTCTGAGTCCCCAGCAAAGCTGAGGCCCGTAGCTGTCGTGGGTAACGTGGAACCATGACCTCTGGACACCGCACGTATTTGCTAGTGGATCCTCTTCTGGGTCTCCCACAAAGTCGTGCTTTGGGCTCCGAGTAGCCCTAGCCTCCAGCACCAACTGCACCGAAGATCACTGGCCTCCACTCTACGAGTGTCCTGTGAGCCAGCTCCACGTGCGACGTCTCGAGGCTCCTTCGCAGTCGCTAGCCCATTGGCTAGTAGCCCTTCACGAAGGCCAATCCTTTTCTTCTTGGGCTCCCTGGTTGCTCCAGGATTGCCCTCACTTACCCTTGCTGGGTGAGTTCTTCAGACCTTTCTGGTCTGCATCATCGTCATTCTTCACTTTCATTGAGACTTGCCGTTGCCAAGGCTTGTTGGGTCCAATCCGGTCGCCGACACCTCAGCACTCAACAGACATTGTGTACCAGCCCGAATCCTGCTCCTGGTCGCCGACAACGCCTCCTGGACCTCGTGGCTGAAGAGTCAAGACAACCGTCAACCTACCTGAAGCACTCGACATCGGTGGGCATCTGCTCATCGCCTTCCTGGTCACTGGCTAGTGACCCAGACTCTGTCCCCTCTGCTTTCAGGTTCTTCAGATCTCCGATCCACTCTTGGATCCACCCGGACACTTTCCACTTGGTCGCCAGCAGCACTTTGCAGCAGATCGCCATTCAAATCGACGACGAAACCCGACCCCGAAAGGCACCTATGCACCCGGCTTCCCTGGGTGAGGTAACACGAGTACTCCGGTGCTCCCGTGGGTAGAGACTCTAGAACGACCTAGTTCTCAAAGGGTTTGCTCCAAGTCCTCCTTTAAGTGTCCCTTTTCTTTAATTTCCTGATCGCGACTTTCTCCATAGAAGTTAACGGCGTATCGCGGTTGTGTATTTACACTGCACGCGTCCCCCGTGGGTCCCCTGTGTCACTACCTTGGGTGGTTCCTTGTGGTCCAAGCACTTCTAGAGGCTCTAGGCCTAGTGTCTAGTTCAGTCGTGGTTCTTATACCACTTTATTGGTATATGGTTTGGTACGCCCCTAGGGCCCAAACGTGTATTTGTGCTATTACTGTGTTTAAATAACTTATAACTTGTGTACTTCGAACTCTAGCCTCATAAAGAGACTAGAGGGGTGTGTTTAGCAATAAATACATATATTTTGAATATATACCTGGTGTGGTGCTCTTTCATTTGATCACTCAGGAGATTATAGACTGGTAAAACAAGCTGCTTTACATTCCTTCAAGACTTAGCCTGAAGGATGCTCTCCATAGCTACCACTAGGATAGCTTTCAATAAGGTTGTCTTTAACCTATCTCCAATAAGGGGTTGTTTGGACTGGTGCAAGGTGCCCACTATAATTAGTGGACAGCATATGCCAGGCCAACTTCTCACATTGGTGTGCAGCGTGTGGGATTCCAGCTTGCTATTGTTTTACCAGATAATCTCAATTGAATTGATCAACTGAAAACCACTAAAGGTACCTAAGGTACATATAAATTAAGCTTAGAATACAGTAAGTTCTACTGAACTTAGAGTTGTGTGTTAAGGGATAGCACACCCTTTCTACAACTCAAGAGAGTTTAGTAGGCCACACTAGAGTAGGTAGTGCATACACCACACCTCACTAGTGATGTCTTCAAAGCCAGGACCCAGTGAGTCCTTGCCAGAAGCCCCTGGGCTTCTTCCCTCCAAGTATGATACACTCCCATTCTTGGAATTGAGAGTATTATGCAATTTGAGGAAACTGAAGACAGGCCAAAGCCCCACCACCCAACATCTGAGAGAGATGTTAGAGGCTTATGATCTCAGCAGGCCCTTAGGGACTGAAGGGGTAGGAGCAGAGGGTGGGGCAGAAGATGAGGATGGGGCCAGGGGTAGCAATACCCCCAGCCCCCCCTCTGGAACTGACCAGGAGGGTGACAATGACCCTGACCTGGATAACCCAATTCCTCCTGTGGATGAGGAGGAGGCTCAAGATGACCTCCACTTTGTCCCCCCCCCCCAGGAAGGATTGTGAGTGTGCCCAGAAGGTCTAGGTCTCCTTCTCAGGAGTCTAACCACTCTAGCACCTCAGTAGGGACCTCTGTCTCCTCTCATAGGAGGGAATCCTCTCATGAGAGGAGAAAAAGACTGATTCAGTATGAGCAAGCCCAGCTTGAACTCAGAAAACAGCAGTTGGCTATAGACAGGGAGTCCCTAGATCTCAACAAAGAGAGAAAAAAGGTGGGACTAGAGTCCCATGGTGGCAGCAATATCCCTAAAGATAGGGAAAGGTCTTATGACCATAGGAACCTAAACAAGATTGTCCCTCCCTACCAGAGTGGGGATGACATCCACAAATGGATAACTGCACTGGAGAGGGCCTGTAAAGTTCAGAGGGTCCCCCAGAAGCAGTGGGCAGCAATCTTGTGGCTCTCCTTTGCAGACAAAGGTAGAGACAAGCTCCTCACTGTAAGAGAAGAGGATGCTGACAATTACACAGTCTTGAAGAGTGCTCTGATAGATGGGTTTGGCCTAACCACTGAACAGTATAGGTTGAAGTTCAGAGACACCCAAAAGCTCAGACTCAAGACTGGGTTGATTTTGTAGATTGTGCTACTAAGGCTCTGGAAGGTTGGATACATGGCAACAAAGTGCAGGACTTTTTAGGATTGTACTATTTGATTATGAGGGAGCAGATCCTTAATAATTGTCAAAACTAGCTTTTGCACCACTATCTGGTGGACTCTGATCTGACCTCTCCCCAAGAATTGGGAAAGAAGGCAGACAAATGGGTCAGAACCAGAGTAAAAACTAAAAATCAGGGTGGTGACCAGAAGAAAGATTCTACTAAGTCCCAAGAGAAAGGTGGGGATAAATCTAAAGATAAGTCCCCTACAGGGCCCCAAAATTCCTCTTCTGGGGGTGGGGCCCAAACTCCTTCTTCTCCTGAAAAGAAACCATATTGCCATGTCTGGAAAAAGCCTGGGCACTGGAAAACTGACCCCAGTTGCCCCAGGATTGGCAATAAAGAAAATGTTCCTCCCACAACTACTACCACCCCTCCTGGTACTACCAGTAGTAATCCTCCAATTGGGAGTAGTGCACCCAAAAAGTTAGGTGCTTTTGCAAGAGGAACAGAGGTGGGCCCTAGTTTAGACAGGGACCCCTCAACAGACTCCTCTGACTCTGATGGTGGTATAGGATTTGCCACCTTTACCATGGGTCCCACAGCATTGGGCAGGTACAGATTGGAGCCAATAATTAATGGTCAGAAAGCTGTGGCATTTAGGGACACATGGGCTAGTGTCACCATGGTGGCAGGGAAACTAGTCCCCCCTCACCAGCTTTTACCTGAGTTTAAATACCAGGTGACCAACATTGATGGTGTCAGAACAGATCACCCCATGGCCATAGTCAATCTCAGCTGGGAGGGGGTCACAGGCCCAAAAAGAGTGGCAGTGTCCCCAACCCTACCTGTAGATTGCCTGATGGGCAATGATCTGGAAATTTCAGCCTGGGCTGAAGTTGAACACCAAACCCATCTCAGGATGATGGGCGTCCCTGTAAAGGTTAGTGGGGCTGTGATGGCCACAGCCCCAGCCCAAGATTTTGGAGAGATGGAGCCTGGAAGAAAGGCCCACTCTCCCCCAAAAGAGAGCACAAGGGTTGAAGAAAAGTCTTCTTCCCTCCAGACAGTAGGTAAGGGTCAGCCTCCTCAGGGAACTGACCCTACCCCTAGTGAAGGAACTGCCCCAGAGGTAGTCAGGCCTGGCCTGGCCACACCCCTGATGGCAGAGGACCCTTCCAAGGTGGTACCCAGTCTGGAGCAGGTAACCTGCCCCTCTCTACCCTGCCTCAGCCAGCCCAGGCCTGCAGAGGTCAGGGAGGTCAGTAGACCCCCCAGGGCCCCCTGTCCAGAGGAACCCCCCCAGCAGCAAATTAGGGGCACCCAGTCTAGTAGCCCTAGCAAGGTGAAAATTCCTCTACACACTGAGGGATCCCCCATACCTTTATGTAGGGACCTCCCCCAGAAGGACTCTGGTAGGCAAGGGCAAACCTGGGACCAGAAGGTTCCAAACCTGCCATGTCCCTCCAGTAGTCCATCCAAAGGGACCCAACCCCCAGCTGTAGGCAGCCAAAGGTTGACCCTTAGAGCAAAGTGCAACTCAGTCATGGAAAGACAGGCATACATGGTGACCAGTGATCTGAGGAAGCTGAGGCCAACATTCCTAGGGCCTCACTTCCCTACTCAGACACCTCACCAGCCTTGTACTTTACCTAAGCACACCACAGGTAGTGATTCCCCATGGTGGAGACCCTCTCATACCCTTAGGGTGAGGGATTGCTTAGTGGACCATAAGACAGGGGGCAACCATGCTAGTGCAGGTGCTTCCTTATATGGCCACTTAGTCAATAAAGGCTCAACTGGCCAAGGTTAGCCTTATCTCCTTTCGTTTGGGGGGTTATGTAGGAAGGTGGAATCTGACTATATGGTTGCCCCCACTTTTTTTATGGTGTTTTGCTGGTTTATGACTTAGTTGGGCTGGGATCCTGCTATTCAGGGCCCCAGTCTATCTGCTTTCTCTGTAAAAGGTTTCCATGTGCCTTAGGCACATCTCTGATTGGAATCTGGAGTGCCCTTATAAGTCCCTAGTATATGGTATACTATGTACCCAGGGCATAGGTACCTCAGAGGCCTACCAGGGGCTGCAGCATGTATTATGCCACCCCTGGAAGGCCATCCAAACTGACACCACAGGTCTGCTACTGCAGCCTGGGTAAGGTGGTGCATGCACCCCTTACTGTGATATAGGCTACCTATATCACTATATACATACACACATATAAACCTATAAGTCACTCCTATGGCAGGCCTTATCAATCCTGAAGGCAGAATGCGTGGTTCCTATGTGAGAGGGTGCCCCTGCATGAGCAGGGCCCCTCTGCAGCGTTCGGAGACCCTTCTCTGATGCTGTTTGTAGTGCAGCCTGACCATATACTCTTAAGCGCATTATAACCTCGCGTTAAATGCTAACTTTGGAATGGCTGCACCGAAACATGTCATGTTTGGTGTCAAACATCTTGGAATACTACCCCCCCGCCAATTCTGGCGGCGGGGGTAGCATTCCACCCTTCTAGAGGGAGAGACATGTTAACCCTGGCCTGGCCGGTAACTTCTTTCTAAAGCCCTGGCATCACAAAATGGATGCTGCTGCCACAGACACAAGTCTGGCCTCCTGCTGCTGGACGAAACTCCGGCAGGGGAGGCCTGGACAATAGGTTTCCTGTCCCAGGGAGGTGTGACCACCTCCCCAGACAGGATAGTGTGTATTGGGGCTGGGCGGGAGCACTTTCGGGTGCTTTGAAGTCCTGCACTGGGGGCACACTTGGTGTCCCTAGTGCATACCCCAGTTCAAACCGGATCAGGGGCTTGCAGCCCCTGCCTTGGCGTGAACTGGACAAAGGGAAAGGGGTGTAGCCACCCCTCTGCCCTGACCCACCCATAGGTGGGGCCACAGAGTAGTCCAACCCCTAAACTTAGTATAAGTATAGGAACCCAGTCCTTAGGACTTTAGATTATCCCTGGACGAAACTCTGACACTGAATCCTGGACCTTCGACGCTCTACTCAAGACTAGAGGACAGAAGAATCTCCCTTGGGGTCAAGGAGTGACTCCCCTGCTTGGCAGGCACCAAAGAAGCAATTGTCCGGTATGCATCGCCTAAGCTCCCGTTGGACGCCAAAGTCTTTGCATCACCAGAGGTGGATTTCCAGACTTCGCCGAGGCTGCCCTGAGTCCCCAGCAAAGCTGAGGCCCGTAGCTGTCGTGGGTAACGTGGAACCGTGACCCCTGGACACCGCACGTATTTGCTAGTGCATCCTCTTCTGGGTCTCCCACGAAGTCGTGCTTTGGGCTCCGAGTAGCCCTAGCCTCCAGCACCAACTGCACCGAAGATCACTGGCCTCCACTCCACGAGTGTCCTGTGAGCCAGCTCCACGTGCGACGTCTCGAGGCTCCTTCGCGGTCGCTAGCCCGTTGGCTAGTAGCCCTTCATGAAGGCCAATCCTTTTCTTCTTGGGCTCCCTGGTTGCTCCAGGCTTGCCCTCACTTACCCTTGCTGGGTGAGTTCTTCAGATCTTGCTGGTCTGCATCATCGTCATTCTTCACTTTCATTGAGACTTGCCGTTGCTAAGGCTTTTTGGGTCCAATCCGGTCGCCGACACCTCAGCACTCAACAGACATCGTGTACCAGCCCGAAACCTGCTCCTGGTCGCCGACAACGCCTCCTGGACCTCGTGGCTGAAGAGTCAAGACGACCGTCAACCTACCTGAAGCACTCGACATCGGTGGGCATCTGCTCATCGCCTTCCTGGTCACTGGCTAGTGACCCAGACTCTGTCCCCTCTGCTTTCAGGTTCTTCAGATCTCCGATCCACTCTTGGATCCACCCGGACACTTTCCACTTGGTCGCCAGCAGCACTTTGCAGCAGATCGCCATTCAAATCGACGACGAAACCCGACCCCGAAAGGCACCTATGCACCCGGCTTCCTGGGTGAGGTAACACGAGTACTCCGGTGCTCCTGTGGGTAGAGACTCTAGAATGACCTAGTTCTCAAAGGGTTTGCTCCAAGTCCTCCTTTAAGTGTCCCTTTTCTTTAATTTCCTGATCGCGACTTTCTCCATAGAAGTTAACGGCGCATCGCGGTTGTGTATTTACACTGCACGCGTCCCCCGTGGGTCCCCTGTGTCACTACCTTGGGTGGTTCCTTGTGGTCCAAGCACTTCTAGAGGCTCTAGGCCTAGTGTCTAGTTCAGTCGTGGTTCTTATACCACTTTATTGGTATATGGTTTGGTACGCCCCTAGGGCCCAATTGTGTATTTGTGCTATTACAGTGTTTAAATAACTTATAACTTGTGTATTTCGAACTCTAGCCTCATAAAGAGACTAGAGGGGTGTGTTTAGCAATAAATACATATATTTTGAATATATACCTGGTGTGGTGCTCTTTCATTTGATCACTCAGGAGATTATAGACTGGTAAAACAAGCTGCTTTACATTCCTTCAAGACTTAGCCTGAAGGCTGCTCTCCATAGCTACCACTAGGATAGCTTTCAATAAGGTTGTCTTTAACCTATCTCCAATAAGGGGTTGTTTGGACTGGTGCAAGGTGCCCACTATAATTAGTGGACAGCATATGCCAGGCCAACTTCTCACATTGGTGTGCAGCGTGTGGGATTCCAGCTTGCTATTGTTTTACCAGATAATCTCAATTGAATTGATCAACTGAAAACCACTAAAGGTACCTAAGGTACATATAAATTAAGCTTAGAATACAGTAAGTTCTACTGAACTTAGAGTTGTGTGTTAAGGGATAGCACACCCTTTCTACAACTCAAGAGAGTTTAGTAGGCCACACTAGAGTAGGTAGTGCATACACCACACCTCACTAGTGATGTCTTCAAAGCCAGGACCCAGTGAGTCCTTGCCAGAAGCCCCTGGGCTTCTTCCCTCCAAGTATGATACACTCCCATTCTTGGAATTGAGAGCATTATGCAATTTGAGGAAACTGAAGACAGGCCAAAGCCCCACCACCCAACATCTGAGAGAGATGTTAGAGGCTTATGATCTCAGCAGGCCCTTAGGGACTGAAGGGGTAGGAGCAGAGGGTGGGGCAGAAGATGAGGATGGGGCCAGGGGTAGCAATACCCCCAGCCCCCTCTGGAACTGACCAGGAGGGTGACAATGACCCTGACCTGGATAACCCAATTCCTCCTGTGGATGAGGAGGAGGCTCAAGATGACCTCCACTTTGTCCCCCCAGGAAGGATTGTGAGTGTGCCCAGAAGGTCTAGGTCTCCTTCTCAGGAGTCTAACCACTCTAGCACCTCAGTAGGGACCTCTGTCTCCTCTCATAGGAGGGAATCCTCTCATGAGAGGAGAAAAAGACTGATTCAGTATGAGCAAGCCCAGCTTGAACTCAGAAAACAGCAGTTGGCTATAGACAGGGATTCCCTAGATCTCTACAAAGAGAGAAAAAAGTTGGGACTAGAGTCCCATGGTGGCAGCAATATCCCTAAAGATAGGGAAAGGTCTTATGACCATAGGAACCTAAACAAGATTGTCCCTCCCTACCAGAGTGGGGATGACATCCACAAATGGATAACTGCACTGGAGAGGGCCTGTAAAGTTCAGAGGGTCCCCCAGAAGCAGTGGGCAGCAATCTTGTGGCTCTCCTTTGCAGACAAAGGTAGAGACAAGCTCCTCACTGTAAGAGAAGAGGATGCTGACAATTACACAGTCTTGAAGAGTGCTCTGATAGATGGGTTTGGCCTAACCACTGAACAGTATAGGTTGAAGTTCAGAGACACCCAAAAGCTCAGACTCAAGACTGGGTTGATTTTGTAGATTGTGCTACTAAGGCTCTGGAAGGTTGGATACATGGCAACAAAGTGCAGGACTTTTTAGGATTGTACAATTTGATTATGAGGGAGCAGATCCTTAATAATTGTCAAAACTAGCTTTTGCACCACTATCTGGTGGACTCTGATCTGACCTCTCCCCAAGAATTGGGAAAGAAGGCAGACAAATGGGTCAGAACCAGAGTAAAAACTAAAAATCAGGGTGGTGACCAGAAGAAAGATTCTACTAAGTCCCAAGAGAAAGGTGGGGATAAATCTAAAGATAAGTCCCCTACAGGGCCCCAAAATTACTCTTCTGGGGGTGGGTCCCAAACTCCTTCTTCTCCTGAAAAGAAACCATATTGCCATGTCTGGAAAAAGCCTGGGCACTGGAAAACTGATCCCAGTTGCCCCAGGATTGGCAATAAAGAAAATGTTCCTCCCACAACTGCTACCACCCCTCCTGGTACTACCAGTAGTAATCCTCCAATTGGGAGTAGTGCACCCAAAAAGTTAGGTGCTTTTGCAAGGGGAACAGAGGTGGGTCCTAGTTTAGACAGGGACCCCTCAACAGACTCCTCTGACTCTGATGGTGGTATAGGATTTGCCACCTTTACCATGGGTCCCACAGCATTGGGCAGGTACAGATTGGAGCCAATAATTAATGGTCAGAAAGCTGTGGCATTTAGGGACACATGGGCTAGTGTCACCATGGTGGCAGGGAAACTAGTCCCCCCTCACCAGCTTTTACCTGAGTTTAAATATCAGGTGACCAACATTGATGGTGTCAGAACAGATCACCCCATGGCCATAGTCAATCTCAGCTGGGAGGGGGTCACAGGCCCAAAAAGAGTGGCAGTGCCTGATGGGCAATGATCTGGAAATTTCAGCCTGGGCTGAAGTTGAACACCAAACCCATCTCAGGATGCTGGGCGTCCCTGTAAAGGTTAGTGGGGCTGTGATGGCCACAGCCCCAGCCCAAGATTTTGGAGAGATGGAGCCTGGAAGAATGGCCCACTCTCCCCCAAAAGAGAGCACAAGGGTTGAAGAAAAGTCTTCTTCCCTCCAGACAGTAGGTAAGGGTCAGCCTCCTCAGGGAACAGACCCTACCCCTAGTGAAGGAACTGCCCCAGAGGTAGTCAGGCCTGGCCTGGCCACACCCCTGATGGCAGAGGACCCTTCCAAGGTGGTACCCAGTCTGGAGCAGGTAACCTGCCCCTCTCTACCCTGCCTCAGCCAGCCCAGGGCTGCAGAGTTCAGGGAGGTCAGTAGACCCCCCAGGGCCCCCTGTCCAGAGGAACCCCCCCAGCAGCAGATTAGGGGCACCCAGTCTAGTAGCCCTAGCCAGGTGAAAATTCCTCTACACACTGAGGGATCCCCCATACCTTTATGTAGGGACCACCCCCAGAAGGACTCTGGTAGGCAAGGGCAAACCTGGGACCAGAAGGTTCCAAACCTGCCATGTCCCTCCAGTAGTCCATCCAAAGGGACCCAACCCCCAGCTGTAGGCAGCCAAAGGTTGACCCTTAGAGCAAAGTGCAACTCAGTCATGGAAAGACAGGCATACATGGTGACCAGTGATCTGAGGAAGCTGAGGCCAACATTCCTAGGGCCTCACTTCCCTACTCAGACACCTCACCAGCCTTGTACTTTACCTAAGCACACCACAGGTAGTGATTCCCCATGGTGGAGACCCTCTCATACCCTTAGGGTGAGGGATTGCTTAGTGGACCATAAGACAGGGGGCAACCATGCTAGTGCAGGTGCTTCCTTATATGGCCACTTAGTCAATAAAGGCTCAACTGGCCAAGGTTAGCCTTATCTCCTTTCGTTTGGGGGGTTATGTAGGAAGGTGGAATCTGACTATATGGTTGCCCCACTTTTTTATGGTGTTTTGCTGGTTTATGACTTAGTTGGGCTGGGATCCTGCTATTCAGGGCCCCAGTCTATCTGCTTTCTCTGTAAAAGGTTTCCATGTGCCTTAGGCACATCTCTGATTGGAATCTGGAGTGCCCTTATAAGTCCCTAGTATATGGTATACTATGTACCCAGGGCATAGGTACCTCAGAGGCCTACCAGGGGCTGCAGCATGTATTATGCCACCCCTGGAAGGCCATCCAAACTGACACCACAGGTCTGCTACTGCAGCCTGGGTAAGGTGGTGCATGCACCCCTTACTGTGATATAGGCTACCTATATCACTATATACATACACACATATAAACCTATAAGTCACTCCTATGGCAGGCCTTATCAATCCTGAAGGCAGAGTGCGTGGTTCCTATGTGAGAGGGTGCCCCTGCATGATCAGGGCCCCTCTGCAGCGTTCGGAGACCCTTCTCTGATGCTGTTTGTAGTGCAGCCTGACCATATTCTCTTAAGCGCATTATAACCTCGCGTTAAATGCTAACTTTGGAATGGCTGCACCGAAACATGTCGTGTTTGGTGTCAAACATCTTGGAATACTAACCCCCGCCAATTCTGGTGGCGGGGGTAGCATTCCACCCTTCTAGAGGGAGAGACATGTTAACCCTGGCCTGGCCGGTAACTTCTTTCTAAAGCCCTGGCATCACAAAATGGATGCTGCTGCCACAGACACAAGTCTGGCCTCCTGCTGCTGGATGAAACTCCGGCAGGGGAGGCCTGGACAATAGGTTTCCTGTCCCAGGGAGGTGTGACCACCTCCCCAGACAGGATAGTGTGTATTGGGGCTGGGCGGGAGCACTTTCGGGTGCTTTGAAGTCCTGCACTGGGGGCACACTTGGTGTCCCTGTGCATACCCCAGTTCAAACCGGATCAGGGGCTTGCAGCCCCTGCTTTGGCGCGAACTGGACAAAGGGAAAGGGGTGTAGCCACCCCTCTGCCCTGACCCACCCATAGGTGGGGCCACAGAGTAGTCCAACCCCTAAACTTAGTATAAGTATAGGAACCCAGTCCTTAGGACTTTAGATTATCCCTGGACGAAACTCTGACACTGAATCCTGGACCTTCGACGCTCTACTCAAGACTAGAGGACAGAAGAATCTCCCTTGGGGTCAAGGAGTGACTCCCCTGCTTGGCAGGCACCAAAGAAGCAATTGTCCGGTCTGCATCGCCTAAGCTCCCGTCGGACGCCGAAGTCTTTGCATCACCAGAGGTGGATTTCCAGACTTCCCCGAGGCTGCCCTGAGTCCCTAGCAAAGCTGAGGCCCGTAGCTGTCGTGGGTAACGTGGAACCGTGACCCCTGGACACCGCACGTATTTGCTAGTGCATCCTCTTCTGGGTCTTCCACGAAGTCGTGCTTTGGGCTCTGAGTAGCCCTAGCCTCCAGCACCAACTGCACCGAAGATCACTGGCCTCCACTCCACAAGTGTCCTGTGAGCCAGCTCCACGTGCGACGTCTCGAGGCTCCTTCGCGGTCGCTAGCCCGTTGGCTAGTAGCCCTTCACGAAGGCCAATCCTTTTCTTCTTGGGCTCCCTGGTTGCTTCAGGCTTTCCCTCACTTACCCTTTCTGGGTGAGTTCTTCAGACCTTGCTGGTCTGCATCATCGTCATTCTTCACTTTCATCAAGACTTGCCGTTGCCAAGGCTTGTTGGGTCCAATCCGGTCGCCGGCACCTCAGCACTCGACAAACATCATGTACCAGCCCGAATCCTGCTCCTGATCACCGACAACGCCTCCTGGACCTCGTGGCTGAAGAGTCAAGATGACTGTCAACCTACCTGAAGCACTCGACATCGGTGGGCATCTGCTCATCGCCTTCCTGGTCACTGGCTAGTGACCCAGACTCTGTCCCCTCTGCTTTCAGGTTCTTCAGATCTCCGATCCACTCTTGGATCCACCCGGACACTTTCCACTTGGTCGCCAGCAGCACTTTGCAGCAGATCGCCATTCAAATCGACGACGAAACCCGACCTCGAAAGGCACCTATGCACCCGGCTTCCCTGGGTGAGGTAACACGAGTACTCCGGTGCTCCCGTGGGTAGAGACTCTAGAACGACCTAGTTCTCAAAGGGTTTGCTCCAAGTCCTCCTTTAAGTGTCCCTTTTCTTTAATTTCCTGATCGCGACTTTCTCCATAGAAGTTAACGGCGTATCGCAGTTGTATATTTACACTGCATGCGTCCCCCGTGGGTCCCCTGTGTCACTACCTTGGGTGGTTCCTTGTGGTCCAAGCACTTCTAGAGGCTCTAGGCCTAGTGTCTAGTTCAGTCGTGGTTCTTATACCACTTTATTGGTATATGGTTTGGTACGCCCCTAGGGCCCAAACGTGTAATTGTGCTATTACTGTGTTTAAATAACTTATAACTTGTGTATTTCGAACTCTAGCCTCATAAAGAGACTAGAGGGGTGTGTTTAGCAATAAATACATATATTTTGAATATATACCTGGTGTGGTGCTCTTTCATTTGATCACTCAGGAGATTATAGACTGGTAAAACAAGCTGCTTTACATTCCTTCAAGACTTAGCCTGAAGGCTGCTCTCCATAGCTACCACTAGGATAGCTTTCAATAAGGTTGTCTTTAACCTATCTCCAATAAGGGGTTGTTTGGACTGGTGCAAGGTGCCCACTATAATTAGTGGACAGCATATGCCAGGCCAACTTCTCACACCCTATATAGCTTGTATTCTGTCTTGGGTGACTCTTCTTCCTGACGCTGAGAGCAACTGTCCAAGGTATTGTACTTCTTTCTGACAATATTGAAGCTTATTTTTGTCTACCTTATAGCCTCTTTGTGCTAGTGTCGTGAGCAGAGCAATTGTATCCTGCCGGCACTGTTGCTCCGTTGGGCTACAGAGCAGTATGTCATCGACATATTGCAGCAAGGTACTGGCACATTGGAAATTCTATAGATCATCTTTGACAACTCTGTTGAAGACACTGGGGGTCTCGCAGTAGCCTTGAGCTAATCTTCGGTATGTCAGTTGCACATTTCTGAACGTAAAGGCGAAAAGATATTGACTGTCGGGGTACAATGGGACACTGAAAAAGGCATTTTTCAGGTCAATGACCGAAAAGTATTCCGTGTCAGGTGGGATGTTGGTGAGGATCACTGAAGGGTCAGGGACAATTGGGAATTCTGGGATAACAATATTGTTAATGGAGCGAAGATCATGTACTAAACGCCATTCATTCCTATTGGCTTTGCGAACGGGGAAAAGGCACGTGTTACAACATGATGTGCAGGGATAGATGACCCCCTGATCGAGCAGTGCTTGAATGGTAGGGGCAATTCCCTCCTCTGCTTCCTTGGACAGTGGGTATTGGCGCATTCTTGGCAGAATGGCGCCTGGTTTTAGTGTCACCCTGAATGGTGCAGCTGAACGAATAAGGCATACGTCATTTGGACCTTTTGTCCACAGATTGTCTGGTATCTGAGCTAAGTCTAAGTCGCGTGTGTTGTCAACGTGTGCGGGTGGTGTTGGCGTCCTTATTTCCAGTGCTACTGAGAGGGGAACTTCATGTAAGTAAACAATTTATGTTTTCAAATACTCTTCAGGATCTCCAAAGAGGTGATCATCTAAAATGTTTCTCACCACCTGTCCAGGCTCAATGAAAATGACACAGGCCCAAGCCTGGGCGTTGTCGTCAGTTGCTTGGAAAGCCCCGTATGTGGATGTAATTTCAAGAGCATGTATATCTAAGATCATATTTCTGCCTGGTACTGGAGAGTTCTGGGACTATGGGCGAAAGAGAAACTCTTTTGGGAGCTGGACAGTGCGACCGTGCAGTTCAGGTGTGTTGGCAACAACGATATGCACCGCAGTGGAGAATGCTTGTTCATCCACTGGGCGGGCTCTTATTTGATCTTTCAAGGAGGAATCCACAGTTAGTGCCATCATCCTTGCCAAAGGTGTACCGGGGATGGAGCAAATCATTGTTCCTTTCTCATCAAAATGAATGGTCATATTTAATTTAGCCATAAGGTCACGGCCCAAGAGATTCACTGGGGACCGTGGGGAGTAGAGCAGACGCTGCTCCACGCATCTATCTCCTATATGTACTGGTATGGCTGGTGAATGGGACCCTTTCTATTGCCCCAGAAAATCCTTGTGTGTCCGCTATCTGATTTGAAATGGGCAGTGCTCCACCTGTGATACAGGAGTAAGTCGCACCAGTATCAATCAGAAAACTGTAGGTCTTATTATTGATCGTGACAAACACAATGGGATCCTTTCTGACATTAGTTATGCACGATAACACAGGACATACAAGAGTCGTCTGTGGGCTGTCCTAACCGGAATACCCTCCAGCCTGGTACTGCTCAATGGTGCGCTGCGTAAATGTATTGGTAGGGGTCAGTACCATGCCTCCCTGAGGCGTTAGTGCTTGTGCTTGGGGCATCATTTGGTATACAGGCGTCTTTGGCTGTTGTACTTGCTGTTGAACCTGTGGGGTCGGTATTTGTACTTGTGTCATGGTAGGGGCTGGCAGTTGCAATTGTTGCTGCATGGGCTGTGGCTGTGCTTGTATGGGTGGGAGGTAAGAGTATATCACTTGGGGCTGGGCCACCTGTGGCTGTATTTACTGCTGTGGTTGGTACTGGATGGGCTGTATCTGCTGGTGTCCCCTGATTTGCACCATATTCTCATCCTGCATTCTTTTCTAGCATTCTCTTGCAAAATGTCCTGGTTGGTGACAGTAAAAGCATGCCCGTGGGTCTGTCTGTTGTGTGTATCTTTGTTGTCCCATTCCTCTACCTCTACCTCTGCCTTGCATGCCTGTATTTCTAGGCCTCACCTGTTGGTTGCCATAATATTGTTGCTGCTGTGTGACTGTTGTTGTACAAAGTCACAAGGGGACTGCAGGGGCTGTGCTTGCTGTGCTTGTATGGGTGGTGCAGCTATCTGTGTGTTACCTGATAATGCATTTAGGGCATTTTGTGGAAAATTGGTGACGGCCGTCATTTGGTTGACTGGTGAGGCGAGCATGACTGTGTCTGGGGAGTCTTTTTTCTTATTAAGCTTCTGCTGCACTAACTTTGCTGCAGCGTTTTCAATAGCTAATTGTCTATTCCTCTCCTTTTCCTGTTTCTTTTTGCAGAAGTGGATAATGTGGTCCTGTATCTCAGGCCATGGTTTCGCTTCCATTGCTACAATCCCATCTAACTTGTCCTGAATGTCAGTAGGTAGCCCTCTCTTTACCACATGGTAGAAAAGCCTACTGTTCCCTCCTGCCGTGTTCCATTTATCTCCTATCTCTTGATGACATTTTTCCTTCAGTTTTGAAATGTAATCAGCAGGGTCCTCATTTGGTTGCAGTGTCTGTGACATAAGTGACCCAATGTCCGGGATATCCGGAAACTTCCTGCGCAATTGGGTCCAGACGTGTGCTCTTATTTTGTTAAATGTCTCCCCATCGTATTGCGTTTCTGTTATTGTTATTTTGTTATTGCTGACGCTTTTGAAAATGTCCTCTGCTTCTTCTCCCATGATGGAGATGAGCAGGCTCTTCATATCTCCTATTCCTAAATTGCAACCTGCAGTGTTTTTTTCCAGGGCCGCTATCCATGTGCCAGCGCCCTCTGTCAAGGGGGGAGTTATTTCTTCAAATTGTCTTTGTCCATTTGTGTCCATGGAACATAGACAGGCGGGGCCTTGGGGCGTTTGAACAGTAGAGGCATGTGGTGTGTTACTGTAGTAGCTGGTATGTCCAAGGATGTATACAAGGTGGGGTCATATTCACGTGCGCATTTCTGCCATACCTTGAGACTGGCGGCCATGTAGGCATAGTTCCAATCTTCTTCTTCCTCTCTATGTATAATGTAGTCTTGGGCTGTGGCCAAATGTTGAGGGTGGAAGGACCCTCCTCTTGGCCATGGAAACGTCTCTTCGCTAGTGCAGTCTGCCAAATTATCAGAAAAGGGTGTGACATAAAAGTCAGATTCCTCTCTAAGTGTCACCATTTCATTAGGTGTTAATTCGGTATATGGCGATGGCATGTCTGTGCTAAGCATCATCCAATTGCGTTGGTTTTTCTGTCTGATAGAGCGTAATGACGCCGTACCTGTGACATCATATAGTGTGTCATCCGGCCTACCATGCATCCCTAAAACTTCCAATTGTTCAATCTCTGTCTTTTTCCTCCTTTTAGGTTTAGCTCCCTCTCTGTCATGGGGCAGTGTTTTTTCGCTGGTTATTAGATCGTGAAAGGGGTTCGTATTAATAGTAGGGGCAGGCGTCTGGGAAATATTTGAAATGCGCTCTTCAGTCCTGTGTGTTCCAGTCGCACCCTGTGTCATTTCATTATTGTCTCCGTGCAGTGCCAGCTGCGACTGTGTGTCTGGCCCTGCACCATCCTGAGACCGGGGAGCTGTGAGGGACATATCGTTCACTAGCTGTGTAAGGTTGGAAATCTGGTGACATGCTCGTTCCAGTTTCAGTGACATGCGCCTCATGGCGTCATGGTCACCAGGGGGGCTAGGCAACTGGCTCTCTGGTATGACATTAGTGCTTGGATTACCAAATGAGATGCCATTGGTACTTGCATTTATATCTAGGTCACCTCTCCATGTATTGAAAGGTGCCTGAGAAAATACATCATCAGATAGGCCCTGTCCGTTATCCCTAGAATGCATGTTAGCAGTTGGATGATCCAACAGTAAGGACCTGTCCTCACAGTGGAAAAAGGCAACTGAGGGTATTTTCTTGTTCAGTTGACATTGTGGTCTTGGGTGGTGCTGGTCTTTAATACGGGACAAGGTGTGGGGGTGAGGGGGAGTCACTGGCTTCAGAGCGGGGCAAGAGTCATGCACAGAGGGCTGCTGTGTTTCGTTTATCCATTGGGCTATTTCTAGTTCTCCAACCATTTGGTGTTGGTCCTGCCTATCTGTCCCAGGTTCCTTGTGAAGGGCTGGCGGTTGGTCATTAGGTGGGAAGAGTTGTTGCTCACCACTGAGGGATACGTGAGAACCAGGGTGTGAGGTGTGCGAGGTGGAATGCGAAGCATTGGATATTCTGTCGCAGTCTTCTTCCTCATCAAATTGCTGTGCTAGACTGTTGTTCGCCGGTGTCATTTTGAAAATAAAGAGTGCGTCAATCTGACCTGGCAATCCTGTTAAGTTCTGGGCGGTGAGGGACGGTGGTGTTAAGGTGCGATCCATTGATTGATCGCTTTGTGAAGGGAGGGTGTCCACCGGACATATGGCAGAGTGGCCCACTGCTGTTTTGTCATTGGATGTGGGCTCAAAATCTGCATTGCTGGTTGTTTCAGTATACATCCCCACTGGAGCTTTGGTATTTGATGCTGGCCCTATGTCTAAATCTACGGGAAGGGCAGGGTACATTCCTCCTACATGATACGCTGGTGGAGGGGCGGTGGGCATTAAAGTGGGTTCAGCTGTTTCTTTGAAAATGCGAAATAATGCTAAGGTATTTGTAGGAGAGTAGGATCTGCCTCTTATGTTGCCCCCACTTTTTTTCTGATGTTTACACTGGTTTCTGGCTATAGTCTGGCTGGGTCCCTGCTAATCAGGGCCCCAGCCTCTCTGTTCTCTCTAAACGACTTGGAGTGCACTCTAGGTGCACTAGTGATTGGATACTGTGGTACCTTATGAGTCCCTAGTATATGGTACCTTAGGTACCAAGGGCATAGGTACTTCACAGGCCTACCAGGGGCTGAAGCATGTATTATGCCACCCCTGGGAAGCAGACTAAATCTGACACCACAGGCCTGCTACTGCAGCCTGGGTGAGGAAGTGCTAGTACTCCTCACTGAGATATAGGTCCCCTATATCTCTCCTGCACACACATTGAGACTTATCAGTCACCCCTAAAGCAGGCCCTATCGATCCTGAGGGCAGGGTGCTTAGTTTCCATGTGAGGGGGTGCCTCTGCCTGAGCAGGGCCCCTCTGCAGCTCTCAGAGTCCATTCTCTGGTGCTGTTTGTGGATGCGGTTAAACCATATACTCTTAAGTGCATTATATCCTCGCGGTAAAATGCTAACTTTGGAATGGCTGCATCAAAACATGTCGTGTTTGGTGTCAAACATTTTGGAATACTACCCCCCCGCCAGTCCTGGCGGCGGGGGTAGCATTCCACCCTTCTAGAGGGATAGACATGTACCTACTGTGGAAACGCGGTAGAATCCTGCAGAGCCCTGGCATCACAAAATGGATGCCACCAGTCACAGACACTGGGCTGCCCTCCTGCTGATGACCAACACTCGCAGTGGAGGAAGCCCAACAATAGATATCCTGTCCCAAGGGGGTGTGACCACCTCCCAGACAGGGTTTAGTGTATTGGGGCTGGGTGGGTGCACTCTTAGAGTGCTTTGAAGTCCTGCACTGGGGGAGCAGAAGGCTCCTCTGTGCATACCCCAGTTCAAACCGGCTCAGGGGCTACCTGCCCCTGCTCTGGCGCAAAACTGGACAAAGGGAAGTGGGTGTAGCCACCCACTCCACTGACCCTCCCATAGGTAGGGTCATAGAGCTAGTCCCTCCCTTTCTTTTAGTATAAGAGGGGAACCTGTGCATTGCACCCTAGATCTCCCTGGACGACGCTCTAAAGAAGAATCCTGGACCTTCGACGTTCCACTACCTTTGGAAGACTGAAGAATCTCCCTTGGAGTCAAGGAGTGACTCCCCTGCTTGGCAGGCACCAAAAACTACAAACAACGGTCGCAAACTACGCCACTCCCGCCGGAGTCCGAAGTTCCTGTAGCCCAAGAAGTAGATTTCCTGACTCCTCAAAGGCCATTGTGAGTTCCCAGTGAAGCTAAGGCCAGTGGACCCCAAGAGTGACAAGGAACCGCGACCCCTGGGTACCGTGCACTATTGTCAAGTGCAACCCCTTTACAACGTTCTACGAACTTGTGCTTTGGACCACGTGTGGTCCTAGCCTCCAGCCAGAATCCCTCCGAAGATCAGAGGCCTACCACGTCCCGAGTGACCGTGGGCCCCTGTTGAGCGAATCCTCCTGAGGCATCTTTGCAATCCCTTGCCAGCCGGCTTGTGGGTCCCCAGAAGGCTTTCCTACAGAACCAAAGGGCTCCCCTGGTTGCTCCAGGCCTGCCCTGACTTACCTTCGCTGGGTGAGTCCCTCAGACCTTGCTGGTCTGCGCCATTGACTTTTTACACTTTCCCCAAGACTTGCTGTTACCAAGGCTTGTTGGCTCAAATCGAGTCGCCAACACCGCAGTAAGCTGCAGACATTGTGGGACACGCCGAATCCAGCTCCTGGTCATCGTCGACACCTCCTGGACCTCGTGGCTGAAGAGTCAAGGCCCCCGTGAATGACCTGAATCTTGCGACGACGGTGGGCATCCATCTTCCTTGCCCCGAGTCACTGCCAAGTGACTGTGAACACTGTCCCCTCTGCTTTCAGGTCTTCCATCTTCTGAATCCAGGCTTGGATTCCTCCGGACACTTCTCCTGTCGCCGCAAGCAGCAAGTCTTCACTGGCTCCCATTGAAAACGACGCCGCGACCCGACACCAAAGAACACCTATGCACCCGGCTCCCCTGGGTGAGGTAACTTCAGCAATACGGTGCTCCTGTGGGTGTGGGCCCTAGAGCTACTTACCCTGTAAGTGACTGGCTTGTAGCTGCCCTAGAAGTACCCTAAAACTCTTACTTTCCAAGTGCGACTATCGCGCTGACTCGTACATGGTTCGCGTCTGTGTTAGACACACCGCGTCCAACTCCTTTGCAACTCTATCTGTAACCGCGTCCTTCGACTCGTACAAGGACCGATCGGTGTGTTCGCCTCGAACACACAAGGGACCTTTAACATTGAAATCTCAATTGCGTCTGTTCGCATAGACTCGTACAGGACTCGCACCGGTGCCAGGACACCGTGTCCGTCCCCTGTGGGTCTCCTACAACTACCTGGGGTGGTTCTTGGGGGTCCCTCGATTCTAGATGCCCTAGACCTAGGTCTAGCCAAACTAAGATTGTGATATTCGAGTGTGCTAAACTTATTTTGATAACATTTGACTTGTACATATGTTCCTGACTTCTAATCTCATAAAGAGATTAGTAGAGAGTTGTTTATTAATAAATACCTATATATTTGATATATATACCTGTGTGGTGTCTTTTCATTTGGTGATTCAAGAGATTGTGTGGTAAAACAAGCTGCTTTACATTCCTTCAAGACTTAGCCTGAAGGCTGCTCTCCACAGCTACCACTAGGATAGCTTTCTATAAAGGTTGTCTTAAACCTATCTACCATAAGAGTCGAATTGTTCTGGTGCAAGGTGTCCACTTTAATTAGTGAACAGCATATACCAGGCCAACTTCTCACATTGGTGGGCAGCGTGTGGGATTCCAGCTTGCTATTGTTTTACCAGAAAATCTCTATTTGAATTACTAACTGAAAACCACTATAGGTACTTAAGGTACATATAAAGTCAAGCTTAGTATCAATAAGTTCTACTGAACTTATAGCTGTGTGCCAAGGGATAGCACACCCTTTCTACAGCTCAAGCTAGTATCAGTAGGCCACAAACTAGTGTAGGTAGTACAACACTGCACAACACTAGAATGTCCTTAAAGGGTGGAACCAGTGGATCCACTCCGCCTCAGTATAAGGACATGGCTTTCTCTGACTTGAGAGCCATGTGTGTTGAAAGACACCTGAAGCTAGGACAGAGTCCCTCCACACTACACCTGATAGATCTGCTGACAGCAGATGATCTTAGATTGGCTCTAGGAGCTAATGGGTCTGAATCAGGGGGTGGGTCAATTACAGTGTCTGGGTCAGATGATGAAAATCAGAATGACCAAGACTCTGTGATTGAAGGGCCAGGCTCCAAGGGGCCTGAAAAGGACAGAGGAATTCTCCCTAAGAGAACTGACAGAGTGGATGAGAGGCATAGGTCCCCTTCCAGGGAATCTGACCACTCTTATCACTCTGGCAGAGAATTTGTCCAGCAGAGGAACTCATACTTTCCCATAAGAGAGAGCTCCTCTGAAAGAATGTGCAAACTGCTGCAGTATGAGGAAGCAAGAGTTGCCCTCAGAACCAAGCAGTTGGCACTGGATAGAGAAGCCCTGGAGATCCAGAGAGCTTCTAGAAGAGAGGGGTTAGAACCCCTTGGTGGCAGCAACAGTGTCCCTAGAGGCAGAGAATATATTCCAGACCATAGGAACCTGATCAAGGTTGTTCCTCCCTACCAGAGTGGGGATGATATCCACAAGTGGATAACTGCTATGGAGAGGGCCTGTAGAGTACAGCAGGTCCCCCAAAAGCAGTGGGCAGCAATCTTGTGGCTCTCCTTTTCAGACAAAGGTAGAGACAAGCTCCTCACTGTTAGAGAAGAGGATGCTGATGATTATGAAGTCCTGAAGAGTGCACTGATAGATGGGTTTGGCTTAACCACTGAGCAGTACAGGTTGAAGTTCAGAGACACCCAGAAGGCACAGACTCAGGACTGGACTGACTTTGTAGATTGTGCAACCAAGGCTCTGGAGGGTTGGCTGGTTGGCAGTAGGGTTACTGATTTCAAGGGATTGTATAATCTGATGATGAGAGAACAGATCCTTAATAATTGCCAGAACCAGTTGTTGCATCAATACCTGGTGGACTCAGATCTGACCTCTCCCCAAGAATTGGGAAAGAAGGCAGACAAATGGGTCAGAACCAGGGTAAGGCAGAAACCCCAGAACCAAGGGAGTGACACCAAGAAGCAGGATCATAAGGGCTCTGAGAAAGGTGGGGATAAGTCAAAAGACCAGAAGTCTTCACAAGGGCCCCAAAAATCTGCATCTGGTGGGGAGTCACAATCCAGCAAGGGAAAAGGCCAAAAGAAGCCCTGGTGCAAATTCTGTAAACAGAAAGGGCACTGGACTTCTGATTGTAACAAGTCCAAAGACCAAACCACCACCACTCCTGCCCCTAAGGCAACTGTTCCCCCTAGCTCAGCTACTGGTGGAGGTGGTACTCAGAATAAGGGTGTAGTAGGGTTGTAGTAGGCAATGCTGATTTGTGATGGAGACCTTGATATGTCCTTCCTAGTAAGTCCCAGTAATCTGGGCAAATACAAACAGCAGCATGTAATAAATGGCAAACAGGCTTTGGCATTTAGGGACACAGGTGCTAGTGTCACCATGGTGGCAGAGGATCTTGTGGACCCTGGACAGATCATCCTGGGCGAAATGTACCAGGTGACCAATGCAAGCAATGTCAGGACCAACCATAGTCTGGCAGTTGTGAATTTCTCCTGGGGAGGGGTAACTGGCCTCAAGAAGGTTGTAGTCAGTGCAGACCTCCCTGTCGAATGTCTATTGGGTAATGATCTAGAGACTTCAGCCTGGTCTGAAGTAGAGTTATGGACTCATGCTGAGATGTTGGGCATCCCTGCAGAGGTATTTGCTGTGACCAGGTCACAAGCAAGAATGCATAACACTGAACCAGCTCTGGATCCTGGAACAATGGACCAGATGCTTCCCAAGAGGAGGAGCAGTAGGATAAAGGCAGTGCCTTCCCCTCTGTCTCAGATCACAGATTCACCCCCAGAGGGAGGTGAAGCAGATCCTGAAGAAGGAACTGCCCCAGAGGGATTTGAGCCTGATCAGGTTGAGTTCTTGGGGGCAGGGGGCCCTTCTAGGGAAGAACTGAGTAAGGAGCAACAGTGCTGCCCCTCTCTTGAACCCCTCAGACAGCAGGCTGCTGCTGGGAGTGCTAGTGGGTCCCATAAAGTTTATTGGGATGAGGGACTCCTATATTCTGAGGGTAGAGATCCAGCCCCTGGAGCCACCAGGAGGATGGTAATACCTCAGAAGTTTAGGGGTTCCTCTTGACCCTAGCACATGATATCCCTTTGGCAGGTCACTTGGGCCAAAACAAGACCTGGGACAGGCTTGTTCCACATTTTCATTGGCCACATATGTCAGAGGACACAAAGGAGTTTTGTCGCTCCTGTGTCACATGCCAAGCCAGTGGTAAGGCAGGTGGCACAACAAAGGCCCCCTGATACCACTACCTGTGGTGGGGGTACCCTTTGAAAGGGTAGGGATTGACATTGTTGGTCCCCTTGACCCTCAAACTGCATCTGGGCACAGGTTTATCCTGGTGGTAGTGGATCATGCCACCAGGTACCCAGAAGCAATTCCCTGAGGACCACCACACCCCCTGTGGTGGCAAGAGCCCTCATTGGAGTTTTCTCCAGAGTGGGTTTCCCAAAGGAGGTCATTTCTGACAGAGGTACCAACTTCATGTCAGGATATTTGAAGGCAATGTGGAAGGAGTGTGGTGTAACTTATAAGTTCACCACCCCCTATCACCCACAATGCAATGGGTTAGTTGAACGCTTCAACAAAACCCTGAAGGGAATGATTAAAGGACTCCCAGAGAAGCTTAGGCGGAAATGGGACCTTCTTCTTCCCTGCCTGTTGTTTTCATACAGAGAGGTTCCACAGAAGGGGGTTGGTTACAGCCCATTTGAGCTTCTGTTTGGGCATCCTGTGAGAGGTCCATTGTGTTTGGTAAAAGAGGGCTGGGAGTTACCTCTCAAGCCCCCAAACAAGATGTGATGGACTATGTACTTGGTCTCCGCTCCCGGATGGCTGAGTACATGAAAAAGGCAACCAAAAACCTGGAGGCCAGCCAAGAATTGCAAAAAGCTTGGCATGACTAAAGGCTGTACTGACTGTATACCAGCCAGGACAGAAAGTGTGGGTGTTGGAGCCTGTGGCCCCAGCAGCCCTCCAGGAAAAGTGGAGTGGCCCCCATACAATAGTTGAACAGAAGGGAGAAGTCACCTACCTGGTGAATCTTGGAACTCCCAGGAGCCCCCTGAGGGTGCTCCATGTCAACAGATTAAAGCCATATGTTGACAGGGCTGACATGGGCTTGCTCATGGCAACTGATGAGGACCAGGAGGAGGAGAGTGACCCTCTCCCTGACCTGCTCTCTCAGAACCCTGATGATGGGTCAGTAGATGGTGTTGCTTTGGCAAGCAGCCTCACTGACCATCAGCAAACTGAGTGCAGACAAGTTCTGCAACAGTATAGACATATGTTTAGCCTGACCCCTAGTCAGACTACCTGGTGCACCCATGAGGTGGACACTGGAGACAGTCTGCCTGTCAAGAGTAAAATCTACAGGCAACCTGACCATGTCAGGGACTGTATCAGGACTGAAGTCCAGAAAATGTTGGAGCTAGGTGTAATTGAGCCTTCAGATAGCCCTTGGGCTAGCCCAGTAGTCCTGGTACCCAAGCCTCATACCCAGGGTGGTAAGAAAGAAATGAGGTTTTGTGTAGACTACAGAGGCCTCAATGCAGTCACTAGGACTGATGCCTATCCCATACCAAGGGCAGATGAGCTGATTGATACTTTGGCCTCAGCCAAGTATCTAAGTACATTTGACCTAACAGCTGGCTACTGGCAGATCAGATTAGCTGATGATGCAAAGCCAAAACAGCATTTTCGACTTAGTGGGCACTACCACTTTGTGGTAATGCCCTTTGGATTGAAAAATGCACCTGCCACTTTTCAGAGGTTGGTGAATAAAGTTCTGGCAGGGATGGAAACTTATTGCTCAGCTTACCTAGATGATATTGCTGTCTTTAGTCCCTCCTGGCAGGATCACCTGGTCCACCTCAGAAATGTTTTGGAGGCTCTGCAGAAAGCAGGCCTCACTATCAAGGTCACTAAGTGGCAGATAGGGCAGAGTCAGGTTGTGTACCTGGGCCACCTTGTAGGTGGAGGCCAGGTTCAGCCTTTACAGAGCAAAATCCAAACCATAATGGAATGGGTTGCTCCAACCACCCAGACACAGGTGAGAGTCTTCTTAGGCCTGACTGGGTACTATAGGAGGTTTGTCAAGGGATATGGATCTATAGTGACCCCCTTGAATGATCTGACCTCAAAGAAAATGCCAAAAAGGTTCAGTGGACAGCTAGCTGTCAGAAGGCATTTGAAGACCTAAAGCAGGCCATGTGCACTGCCCCCATCTTACAGAGTCCAGACTACACCAAAAAGTTCATTGTCCAAACAGATGCTTCTGAGCTGGGTGTGGGAGCTGTACTGTCTCAACTGAATGATGAAGGTCAAGACCAGCCAGTAGCTTTTATTAGCAGAAGGCTGACCCCTAGAGAGAAACGTTGGTCAGCTATAGAGAGGGAGGCCTTTGCTGTGGTGTGGGCCCTGAAGAAGCTGAGGCCATACTTGTTTGGCACTCACTTCATAGATCAGACTGACCACAAGCCCCTCCTATGGCTTAAACAAATGAAAGGAGAAAACCCAAAACTTTTCAGGTGGTCCATTTCCCTACAGGGTATGGACTATACAGTGGAACATAGACCTGGGACCCAACATGCCAATGCAGATGGACTCTCAAGGTATTTCCACTTAGAACACGAAGACTCAACTGGTCAAGGTTAGTTTAGTGTCCCTGCGTTTGGGGGGTTGTGTAGGAGAGTAGGATCTGCCTCTTATGTTGCCCCCACTTTTTTTCTGATGTTTACACTGGTTTCTGGCTATAGTCTGGCTGGGTCCCTGCTAATCAGGGCCCCAGCCTCTCTGTTCTCTCTAAACGACTTGGAGTGCACTCTAGGTGCACTAGTGATTGGATACTGTGGTACCTTATGAGTCCCTAGTATATGGTACCTTAGGTACCAAGGGCATAGGTACTTCACAGGCCTACCAGGGGCTGAAGCATGTATTATGCCACCCCTGGGAAGCAGACTAAATCTGACACCACAGGCCTGCTACTGCAGCCTGGGTGAGGAAGTGCTAGCACTCCTCACTGAGATATAGGTCCCCTATATCTCTCCTGCACACACATTGAGACTTATCAGTCACCCCTAAAGCAGGCCCTATCGATCCTGAGGGCAGGGTGCTTAGTTTCCATGTGAGGGGGTGCCTCTGCCTGAGCAGGGCCCCTCTGCAGCTCTCAGAGTCCATTCTCTGGTGCTGTTTGTGGATGCGGTTAAACCATATACTCTTAAGTGCATTATATCCTCGCGGTAAAATGCTAACTTTGGAATGGCTGCATCAAAACATGTCGTGTTTGGTGTCAAACATTTTGGAATACTACCCCCCACCAGTCCTGGCGGCGGGGTAGCATTCCACCCTTCTAGAGGGATAGACATGTACCTACTGTGGAAACGCGGTAGAATCCTGCAGAGCCCTGGCATCACAAAATGGATGCCACCAGTCACAGACACTGGGCTGCCCTCCTGCTGATGACCAACACTCGCAGTGGAGGAAGCCCAACAATAGATATCCTGTCCCAAGGGGGTGTGACCACCTCCCAGACAGGGTTTAGTGTATTGGGGCTGGGTGGGTGCACTCTTAGAGTGCTTTGAAGTCCTGCACTGGGGGAGCAGAAGGCTCCTCTGTGCATACCCCAGTTCAAACCGGCTCAGGGGCTACCTGCCCCTGCTCTGGCGTGAAACTGGACAAAGGGAAGTGGGTGTAGCCACCCACTCCCCTGACCCTCCCATAGGTAGGGTCATAGAGCTAGTCCCTCCCTTTCTTTTAGTATAAGAGGGGGAACCTGTGCATTGCACCCTAGATCTCCCTGGACGACGCTCTAAAGAAGAATCCTGGACCTTCGACGTTCCACTACCTTTGGAAGACTGAAGAATCTCCCTTGGAGTCAAGGAGTGACTCCCCTGCTTGGCAGGCACCAAAAACTACAAACGATGGTCGCAAACTACGCCGCTCCCGCCGGAGTCCGAAGTTCCTGCAGCCCAAGAAGTAGATTTCCTGACTTCTCAAAGGCTATCGTGAGTCCCCAGCGAAGCTGAGGCCAGTGGACCCCAAGAGTGACGAGGAACTGCGACCCCTGGGTACTGTGCACTATTGTCGAGTGCAACCCCTTCACAACGTTCTACGAACTTGTGCTTTGGACCACGTGTGGTCCTAGCCTCCAGCCGGAATCCCTCCGAAGATCAGAGGCCTACCACGTCCCGAGTGACCGTGGGCCCCTGTTGAGCGAATCCTCCCGAGGCGTCTTCGCGATCCCTTGCCAGCCGGCTTGTGGGTCCCCAGAAGGCTTTCCTACAGAACCAAAGGATTCTCCTAGTTGCTCCAGGCCTGCCCTGACTTACCTTCGCTGGGTGAGTCCCTCAGACCTTGCTGGTCTACGCCATTGACTTTTTACACTTTCCCCGAGACTTGCTGTTACCAAGGCTTGTTGGCTCCAATCGAGTCGCCGACACCGCAGTAAGCTGCAGACATCATGGGACACGCCGAATCCAGCTCCTGGTTGTCGTCGACACCTCTTGGACCTCGTGGCTGAAGAGTCAAGGCCCCTGTGAACAACCTGAATCTTGCGACGACGGTGGGCATCCATCTTCCTTGCCCCGAGTCACTGCCAAGTGACTGTGAACACTGTCCCCTCTGCTTTCAGGTCTTCCATCTTCTGAATCCAGGCTTGGATTCCTCCGGACACTTCTCCTGTCGCCGCAAGCAGCAAGTCTTCACTGGCTCCCATTGAAAACGACGCCGCGAACCGACACCAAAGAACACCTATGCACCCGGCTCCCCTGGGTGAGGTAACTTCAGCACTACGGTGCTCCTGTGGGTGTGGGCCCTAGAACTACTTACCCTGTAAGTGACTTGCTTGTAGCTACCCTAGAAGTACCCTAAAACTCTTACTTTCCAAGTGCGACTATCGCGCTGACTCGTACATGGTTCGCGTCTGTGTTAGACACACCGCGTCCAACTCCCTTGCAACTCTATCTGTAACCGCGTCCTTCGACTCGTACAAGGACCGATCGGTGTGTTCGCCTCGAACACGCAAGGGACCTTTAACATTGAAATCTCAATCGCGTCTGTTCACATAGACTCGTACAGGACTCGCACCGGTGCCAGGACACCGCGTCCGTCCCCTGTGGGTCTCCTACAACTACCTGGGGTGGTTCTTGGGGGTCCCTCGATTCTAGATGCCCTAGACCTAGGTCTAGCCAAACTAAGATTGTGATATTCGAGTGTGCTAAACTTATTTTGATAACATTTGACTTGTACATATGTTCCTGACTTCTAATCTCATAAAGAGATTAGTAGAGAGTTGTTTATTAATAAATACCTATATATTTGATATATATACCTGTGTGGTGTCTTTTCATTTGGTGATTCAAGAGATTGTGTGGTAAAACAAGCTGCTTTACATTCCTTCAAGACTTAGCCTGAAGGCTGCTCTCCACAGCTACCACTAGGATAGCTTTCTATAAAGGTTGTCTTAAACCTATCTACCATAAGAGTCGAATTGTTCTGGTGCAAGGTGTCCACTTTAATTAGTGAACAGCATATACCAGGCCAACCTCTCACAGTATTTTTACATTTCTTGAGTTTGGACCCTGAATATTTCGCTTCCAGGAATGTGGTGGCATGTTCTAAGGTTATGCGGTCAAAGGTACCTTCGAGCGGCCAAGGGTGAGTCAAATTTTGCGTGTACTTGTGGAGTTCTTTACAGTGTTTAATTATGTGTTGTTCTTGGTCTACAAAATTTTGCAATACGTATTGTAAGGGAGTAGCCATAGTAATGTAATTAGTATTTTATGTATCCCTGTAGAACAGACTTCAATGGAGACAGGTGTACAGTATTGGGGACACGCACCCTAATTATGCTCTACCCTTCAACTGCTTTAATCAAGGTCCCTAACAAGTTCTTCTCCTACTGCCTGAAGGACGGTAAGGTATATGCTTTCTTTTAATTCCTGAGAGAAACCATTCTTATAGCACGTAGTTCTTCTTTTATGGCATTGAAGCCATCGTTGATAGTGTTGATTACGTTGATGAGCTCCCACCTTGTAATCTGGAGCCAACAAGCTGTTGCTTTAGCTTAAACAAATGGCAAGATGCTCCCAAACATAAGTTCAGCATCGTTGAACAGGAGATATTCTTGGGTAAAGTCATTCCAGGTGCTTGTGCCATAATACTCTGCAGTTCTCTTCCTTCGGCTGTGATGTAGCAATGTCGTTGGACGGCTCATGGGGTGTTTAAGCAAAGCAGGTATGTTTATTCCAGGAATTACCAAAACTGGAGCGTGCAAAGTCACAATGGAGCAAACTCCTCCCCAGTTTGGTTGTAACTGGGCATACAGTAGGTCTCCACGCTGCTAGAACAAATCTGTGAGGTTAGAGGTGCCCTCCTGAATGTCGGCGTGGTACACTGTGGTTCTACAACTAATATTCCGGCCAACGTCGATGGTGCCATTTCTCCTGAAATATAAGCAAGCAGAAGTTAGTTTCATGACAGTTTGGGGACTTACAGTGCTACCTAACCATGTGTAATGCGAGATGTTTAAATCCCAGGTAGGTGTACATTTCCCTATTGCATCCTGGCTGACATCAGTGCCATTCAATGTTGGGATGCCACTGATCATGGGCAAAGACTGACCCTGTCATTCTAAACCCTGGCCTTCGAACACAGTCTGGGGGTAATGGATTTACAAAAGAGTTGTTACATTCGGTGGGCGTGTTACTCCCAGCAATCCTAGATCTAGGACTATCTGTGTCCAGTTTACAGTTTTGGGGCAACCTCTCTTTCTCATGTGTGATATTTCCTCCCTGATGTCCTGCCTATCTGTGAGAATGTATAGTACCTCTGGTAAAGCGTCATACATGGTGGCATTAACTAGAAAGCGTATTACTTTGACATGTGTTAATTGCATTTGGGCCTTAATTCTACACAAGTAAAGATGTAATAAACACTGAGCTATGTCTGGGGGTACTTCTTTCGTAGAGTGCAGTATATCTGAACCAGTCGCATGAGGAATTAGGGAGCACACGAAGCATGACTCATTCATGGTCCCTGAACCTATTTCTGACATATGCTGATACCACATGTTATCTTACAATTTATCGTGGGCATTATGGGTCACATTGTTATTTGAGAGTTCTCTCCAGGCGTAGAAAACATTAGAATTAGAGGGTACTTTGCTAGCAAAGAGAAAAAAGGATAGAAGTAAGAGACAAAAAAGAAGCATAAATACCAAAATACAAATCTTTCATGCTGCCATTTCCAAAAATGTCCCAAAAGCATAGTTGGAGGGGGGTGCTTTCACGACGACAATCTACGTCTCCCCTCTTGTTCCTTTTGCATTGTTCATTTTTTTGGGTGAGAAGCTGGGTTGAGATGCACATGGCAGTGGTGTATCCAGGGCTTGCTACCTGTTAGATTTGGGGGTCTCTAGTTGGCAGAGGTAGGTACCTTTGTCCAAATAGGGACACTTGAGTCTAGTCAGGGAAAGTAGGTACACTCCTGAAATAACCCCTGCTCACCCTCTTGGTAGCTTGGCACGAGCAGAACAGGCTTAGTTCAGAGGCAGTGTGTAAAGCATTTGTGAACACATACAGTAATCAAGTGACAACACTACAAATGGACACCACACAGGTTATATATTTATAAAAATAGGTATACTTTATATAGATTTATCACAAGACCATAAACGACAAAAATAATCCACAATACTGTCAAGAATGCTTAGTTCTTATCAAAAAGGCTTAATTCAAGGTTCTGTGCAAGTCGGTAGCCTCCTCCGGCTACGGCGATGTCAAGAACAAACAGAGTCTAACAAATCTAGCTGACCGCGTCGAGACGGGCCAACACAAGCGTAGACAGACTCGGTCACAGTACCTTTTACTTGAAGCGGCAAGCACGGGCGTGCAAGCCGGATGGCTGTACGTCGCGGTCGCGTTGCAAAATGGAAGCGTTGCAGGACGCGTTGTCCCTCGATGCGGTGCAGGCAGCGGCTCGTTGACGTCGTCAGGACGGAGTCGGTGAGACCAAGGCCGTGCGTTGCAGGGCGAGATGGTGCTTCGATGCGGTGCTGGCAGGTTACGGTGCGGCGACAGAGCCGGATTCGGGACCTGGAGTCGATTAGTCCGGAGAGCGGTGCGAGTCGGGCGGTGCGTCGCCAAGCGTGCGAGCGGTGCCCAACTCCGGTGCAGTCACAGGACTCGAACTTAGCAGCAGTGACCGTGTCGGTCGGACCAGTTAGATTCGGTGTAGCGAGGCGTTGCGAGGTGCGGTGCTCACAGGTTACGGTGCAGGCAACGGCTCGTTGACGGCGTCGAGACGGAGTCGGTGAGCCCAAGGCTGTGCGTTGCAAGATGCGGGCGGTGCTCGATGCGGTGCCTTCAGGACACCGAGCCGGTCGGGAGAGTCGGTCACAGCTCCCTACCTCTGTAGCCACTCAAACAGCGTTTCCAGCAGCAATTCACAAAGGAGGTGAAGTCCAATGGTCCTGGGACTTCGATCAGGGGGCAAGCTCTCTCTCAAGCCCTTGGAGATCCTTCACAAGTTGATGAAAGTAACAGCAAAAACAAAAGTTCCTTTCTCCTTTCTTTGGCAGTCAGGCAAACCACTGCAGGCCAATCCCCCAAGCAGCACTTCAGCTTAGGGATAGTCTCTCCTCAGTTTCTTCTTGGTTCCGCTCCTCAGCAAAAGGTTTCTTCTTGTTCCCAAAAGTGATCTAATTTTCCTGGGGTCTGGGTGCCCCTCTTATACCCTGATTCTCTTTGTTCTCTGGAGGCAGAGAGGCCTTTGCCTAGCTTAAACCAGTTCTGTGCAGCTTTGGAGCACTCTGTGTACATGTCTCCTTCTTTCCTTTCAGAATGTGGGGCAGGGTGCTCAGACGCCCGGCAGGAGGTGGAGCCAGCATTGTGGCAGGCAGGCACAGCCCTATTCAGACCCAGATGCAACTCCTCCCTCCACTTTGGATGCAGATCTTTCTATTCAGCCCTGTGCTGCCTCACCCTGTCTCCTGTAGCCACCCCCAGCCCCAGTCACGCAAAAACCAGACACACAATACACAAGCTAGCAGAGGCAGGCTGGATAGTTAGGCAAGAAAATACCCACTTTCTAAAAGTGGTATTTTCAAACACAGAATGTTAAAACCAACTTCACTAAAAGATGTATTTTATCATTCTGAGTTCAGGCATACTAAACTCGAATTTCTACCTAGTTCCCTGAGTCAGTTAGGATTATAAGATGTTATAATCAAACTGCCCATTCTGGCCTATGGGGAACAGGTAGCCTTGCAATAGTGAAAAACGAAAATGGCTGTAATTCACTATTAGGACATGCCACACACACCAGGCATGTCCCACTTTATCCTTACAATGCACCCTGCCCCTAGGCCTACCATAGGGGTGTCTGATATGAAGAAAAGGGAAGGTTTGGGGACTGGTAAGTGGGTGCACTTACCAAGTCGACATGGCAGTCACAGACTGCACACAGGCTCTGCAATGGCAGGCCTGAGACACACTTCACAAGCTGCTTCTGTGGGTGGCACAACCAGTGCTGCAAGCCCACCAGCAGCATTTGATTTACAAGCCCTGGGCACACTCAGTGCACTGTACTAGGGTCTGACAGTAATTCAAATAAGCCAAACATGGAGTCACTAATTCATATCACAATTTACCATAGGGAGCACTTGCACTTTCGCACTGATTAGCAGTGGCAAAGTGCCCATGAGCATCTAGTCCAGCAAAAACATATCGACAACAGTGGAGGCATTATGAAAAAATGGAAGGGAGACCCACGCCAAGGATGCCAGGTCTAACACGTGTCCCCTCCAGCTGAAATGTGGGGAGAACTATCCTACCTCTAGGGAGTTCTCATCACTAAGGCGGAAAAATCTGGACAGACCATCAGCATTGGCGTGTTCTGTACCAGGGCGGTGTCCCACCGTAAAGTCCATCCCCTGTAGGGAAATGGACTACCTCAACAGCTTTGGATTCTCACCCCTCATCTGCATCAACCATCTGAGGGGCCTGTGGTCTGTCTGAACCCGGAAGTGAGTCCCAAACAGGTATGGTCTCAGCTTCTTCAGTGCCCAGACCACAGCAAATGACTCACGCTCGATAGCACTCCACCTCTGTTCCCGTGGAAGTAACCTCCTACTGATGAAGACTACAGGTTGGTCAAGGCCCTCCTCATTTATCTGTGACAGAACAGCCCCTACACCATGCTCTGAAGCGTCTGTCTGAACGATGAACTCAGTGGAGAAGTTGGATGCCCGGAGCACAGGCGCTGTGCACATGGCAGTCTTCAAGGTGTCAAAAGCTTTTTGACAGGTGTCAGTCCAAATCACTCTCCTGGGCTGCTTCCTGGAAGTCAGCTCTGTCAAGGGGGTAACAATGCTGCCATTCCCCTTGACGAATCTCCTGTAATACCAGGTGAGTCCTAGGAAGGCTCTCACCTCTGTCTGGGTTTTGGGGGGCTCCCAAGCCAGAATGGTATCAATTTTCGGTTGGAGGGGCGCCACCTGGCCGCTCCCAACCTGGTGTCCCAAGTACACCACGGAACCCTGCCCGATCTGGCACTTACTCACCTTGATCGTGAGGCCTGCCCTCCGCAGCGCCATCAACACTTCCCAGAGGTGGCGCAGATGTTCTTCCCAACTGGCGCTGAACACTGCGATGTCATCCAGGTAGGCGGCACTGAACTCTTCCAGCCCAACCAACACCTGGTTGACCAACCTCTGAAAGGTGCCAGGGGCATTCTTCATCCCTAAGGGCATCACCTGGAACTGGTAGTGCCCATCTGGTGTGGAGAATGCTGACCTCTCCTTTGCCCCATCAGTCAAGGCGATCTGCCAGTACCCCGACATTAAGTCAAACGTGCTGAGGTACCGTGCAGCCCCTAACCGATCTATGAGCTCATCAGCTCTGGGGATGGGGTGTGCGTCAGTCCTGGTGACGGAATTGAGTCCCCTATAGTCCACACAGAACCGGAGTTCTGGTGTGGCACCAGGTGCGGCAGCCTTTGGAACCAAGACCACTGGGCTGGCCCAAGGACTGTTAGAGGACTCAATCACCCCTAACGCAAACATCTTGGAGACCTCCTCCTTGATGCAAGCTCTTACCCTGTCAGTCACCCTGTAAGCCTTGTGCTTCACAGGAAGACTGTCCCCAGTGTCCACATGATGGACGCACCAGTTAGTGACACTGGGAACCAGGGAGAACAGGTCAGGAAACTGCCCCAACAGTTGGCGACAGTCACCCTGCTGCTCAGGTGTCAGGGAGGTAGAGAGGTTTACTCCCTCCACTGATCCATCTTGCTCTCGGGCTGACAGGAGGTCAGGAAGAGGCTCGGTCTCCTCCTCCATTCCATCATCTGTAGCTAAGAGCATGCCCACTTGGGACCTCTCCAAGTGGGGCTTCAGGCGGTTCACATGCAGGACCCGCAAGGGGTTCCTGGGAGACTGCAAGTCCACCAAATAGGTAACTGGACTCTTGCGCTCCACCACCGTAAAAGGGCCAGTCCACTTATCCTGGAGCGCACAAGGCTCCACTGGGGCCATGACCCACACTTTCTGACCAGGCTGAAGCTGTACCAGAGTGGCATTCTGGTCGTACCACTGCTTCATCTCCTCCTGGCTGGCTTCCAGATTTGCCTTAGCAAGTTCTCTGAAACGCCGCGTCTGGTTCCTGAAGGCCAGCATGTAACTGTGTACATCCTGGGGAGGTTTCCTGGGAGATTGCTCCCAGCCTTCCTTGACCAAACTCAGAGGTCCTCGCACCGGGTGTCCATAGAGAAGCTCAAAGAGGGAAAACCCTAGAGATTTCTGTGGCACCTCACGGTATGCAAACAACAGGCATGGTAAGAGGACGTCCCATTTACGCCTCATGGGTTCTTCTAGACCCATAATCATGCCTTTGAGGGTCCGGTTGAATCTCTCAACCAGCCCATTTCCTTGGGGGTGGTAAGGAGTGGGGAACTTGTAAGTTACACCGCACTCCTGCCACAGGGACTTCATGTACTTGGACACGAAATTGGTACCTCTGTCAGACACCACCTCTTGAGGGAACCCCACATGTGAGAAAATTCCCATCAGCGCCCGTCCCACCACGGGGGCCGTCACTGTCCTCAGAGGGATGGCTTCAGGGTACCGGGTGGCATGTTCCACCAAGACCAGGATAAACCTGTTGCACATGGCTGTCTTGGGGTCCAGTGGCCCCACAATGTCAATACCCACCCGTTCAAAGGGGGTGCTGACTACAGGGAATTTCTGGAGAGGAGCCTTCTGCTTCTCCCCACTCTTTCCACTTGCCTGGCAAGTCTGACAGGTCCTGCAGTGAGTGGCGACACTCCTGCGCATCTGGGGCCAAAAGAAATGGGTAACAAGCCTTTCAAAGGTCCTGTCCTGCCCCAGATGTCCTGCTAACGGTACATCATGAGCCAACCCCAGTAGGAAGGCTCTGAAGCGCTGGGGTACCACCAGCACACGGGCTGACCCAGGCTCAGCAACCTTAGGCTCTGAATACAGGAGACCATTCTCCCAGTAGATCCAATGTGATCCAGACTGATCACCTGCTGCCTGGTCTGTGGCCTGTTGCCTCAGACCCACGAGAGAAGGGCATGTGTTCTGCTCCTCGCAGAACTCCTCCCTGGAGGGTCCTCCTTCTTGCTGCCAATGGGTCAGTTCAGGCAGGTCCCCCAGTTCAGCTACCTGTTCCCCTGTAGGCTCCAGGGCATCCCCCTCAGGGTCTACCTCCTCCTGGACCGTGGGAACTTCGGGGGCCGGTTTCCTGCGCCCCCTGCCTCTTCTCTCTCCGGCAGGCACCTGGGCCTCCCTCTCAGGCTCCAGGTCCTCTTGAACACCTCTAGCTGCCATTGACCGGGTGGTCACACATGCCCAATCAGGCAAGCCCAACATTTCCAAATGCGCACTCCGCTCCACCTTAGCCCAAGGTGAGCTCTCCAAATCGTTCCCTAACAAACAGTCAACAGGCATGGCTGGCCTCACAGCTACTTGAAGAGTACCAGAGACCCCCACTCAAAGGGAACCTGAGCCACCTTGCAGTGACTCTCTGTGTTGTCAGCGGCAACAACTGGATAGAATGCATCAGGGACAACCTGCTCTTTAGACACCAGGTGACACTTGACAGCTGTCACACTGGCTCCTGTGTCTCTCAGAGCCTCCACCCTATGGCCATTGATGGTCACCCACTGCCTGTATTTTTTAGTGTTCTCAGGCAGCTGGGTCCTAGGGACCATCTCAGAGTCTCCTAATGAGACAAGGGGAAAACACTGTGGGATCCCCCCACCTTGGTCACCCAACTCCTCCCCCAGGGCTACACTAGCCAACTGCCGGGGGACTGCACCAGAGGGTGCTGGTTTTCCAAACAAAGGGCAACGAGGATCATTTGCCTTGTGGCCAGGGGCGCCACACTTGTAACACACCAGTGGTCCCTGGTGAACAGGGGGGCCTGTCAGGGCCACTGGCTTCTTCTCAGGGGGAGGCTGGGAACCTTTCCCTTGGTTCCCTTGGGGTCTACTTTGGGGCCCTTTCTGGAACTCCCTCTGTATACCCCTTTCCCCCCTACTCTTCTGCTGGCGGAGTCTCCCACGTGACCCTTGTGGTCCCGGGTACTCACCCAGCGGTCCGCCTCCTCAGCAAGCTTTCTGGGGTTAGTCAGCCTGCTATCAATCAGGTGCTGGCGTAGCTCAGGAAAACAATTACTTGACAAGTGCTCCCATGCAATTAAATCAAAGAGCGCCTCAAAATCATTCACTTTGCTACCCTTCACCCAACCATCCAATGCTCTGCAAAAAAAAGTCACATATTCAACCCAGGTACTGCTTTCAATCTTCTTACAGTTCCTGAACCTCTGGCTATAAAGCTCAGGGGTCAAACCATATCTAGACATTAATGCTTCCTTCATGTGGCTGTATGAATTGCAACTTCAGAGGACAAGTCCAACAAGGTATCCCGCCCTTCACTAAGGAACCGACCCCACAACCCCGCTCCCCAATCCTTCTCAGGGACCCGGTGGGAAGTCATGGCTACCTCATAGGCCCTAAACCATTGCCCAATATCATCATTCTTAAAAAATTCCTTCACCACATCTTTGGGAATATACACCCTAGGTTCAACAGGCATGGACGGTGTGCTGCCACCAGAGGGAGTAATCTCTAAGCTTTTGGCCTTCAATTCCAACTCCCTCAAAACCTTCTCATGTTCAAACTGCATTTTCTTTTCTTCTAGGGCTAATTTCCTAGTTTGCAATTCAAATTCTAACTGCCCATTCAGCTTGAGCTTGGTCAGCTCCATTTCGTGCATCCTACTCTCTTTCCTGTCCTCCAACTCTTCTGGAGACAGACCTCTGGCAGAAACACTGCTACCTACTGGGGAAGGTGGTCTTCCAGCCCCTAGACCCATTAGCCCCTCCAGCTGCCCTTCTGCATTCTCAGCCCCCTCCACAGGGGCACTCCTTGATTCGACCCAGGCTCTCAGCGCCTTTTGGAGGTCCTCCTTCCTGGAGAGCCCGGTCATGGACACTTTAAACTTTTTGCAGAAATGCTTGAGCTGCTTGAGGGTGTAGCATTCTAGCCTCTCCTCTTCCCAATCACACTCAACAGAGGCTTCTGATGCTGGTTTCTCCATGGTGATTAAACTTGGCAGTTGCAAAAATAGAAAATCCCAGAAAAAATGCTATCAAAGAGTATGCGGTTGCGTTTTGGTCTGCACTCACTAAGTAGTGTTCACCAATTACTGTACATGAGTCACAAATGCAAGTCCAGAATCCTCACCGCTGACCACCAATGTTAGATTTGGGGGTCTCTAGTTGGCAGAGGTAGGTACCTTTGTCCAAATAGGGACCCTTGAGTCTAGTCAGGGAAAGTAGGTACACTCCTGAAATAACCCCTGCTCACCCTCTTGGTAGCTTGGCACGAGCAGACAGGCTTAGTTCAGAGGCAGTGTGTAAAGCATTTGTGAACACATACAGTAATCAAGTGACAACATTACAAATGGACACCACACAGGTTATATATTTATAAAAATAGGTATACTTTATATAGATTTATCACAAGACCATAAACGACAAAAATAATCCACAATACTGTCAAGAATGCTTAGTTCTTATCAAAAAGGCTTAATTCAAGGTTCTGTGCGAGTCGGTAGCCTCCTCCGGCTACGGCGATGTCAAGAACAAACAGAGTCTAACACATCCAGCTGACCGCGTCGAGACGGGCCAACACAAGCGTAGACAGACTCGGTCACAGTACCTTTTACTTGAAGCGGCAGGCACGGGCGTGCGAGCCGGATGGCTGTGGAGTAACAGGATTTAAATTGGTCAACTATCCCCTGCGGTGTGTAGTGTTCTTTCCCCTGTGCGTCTACTATTTTCATGATGTGAGAATGTTCATCACGGAATTTAAGTTTGGCGGCTAGCTGACGTCCAGGTCGGCCTCCTTCACCATACGCCCTCGCGATATGACGGCGTGATAAATAGCGGGTTTCCATTTCTGCCATTTTGTGATATTCTTGTAGTTGTTCCTGAATGTGCGCAAGTGTAGTAGTGTCGGGGTTAGTTGCATAAGTGCCTTCTAGGCTTGTCAGTGTGTTTTCCAGTTTAGCAAGTTGGCCTCGGATATCTTTCAGTATGCCTGCAGCAGTGCCTATGCACACCCCTCGTATAGTAACCTTGAAGGCCTCCCACAACGTAGCTGCACTGTCCACCGTTCCCACATTTATTTCAAAAAATTGTTCTTTCGCCTTCCTGAGGGTGTCATTATATATAGGGTCCAATAAAGCGTCAGCTCTGAAACGCCATGTAAACGGGCGGTGGATGGTGGTAGGGATGCGAATACTTAATTTTACTGGGTTATGGTCTGATAATGTACGCGGGAGTAGAGTTACATCGGCAACCCAGGTATTACTTTCTTCATTTAACAACCAATAATCTAATCTTGACCATGTATTATAAGCAGGTGTTATGTGTGTACCCACCTTTGCTGTGTCATTTCGTAGGCGCCAAGCATCCACCAGACCCATTTCTATCATAGCGTCGCGTATACACTTCGCTACCTTTATAGTGCGCGCCCCATGCGGGTTTGATCTGTCCTTAGCGGGATCTAAGTGCGTGTTGAAATCTCCCCCCACAGTATGGCTGCCTCCGGCCATGTTCGTAGCTCTGCTAACATTCGGATAAACACGTGCGGTTCATCCACTACCGGGCCATAAATGTTAATGACAGTGATCAGATGTTGTCCCAATTTACCTTGAATCATTGCGCACCTTCCCTCCTCATCAATGTAGTCTCTGAGAGCCGTAAATGGCAGGCCTCTTTTAAACAGTATTAGGACCCCCCTGGCGTATGCAGAATATGACGATGCTAATCTACATGCAGCCCATCTGGTTGCAATTTTGGTTTCTGATGATTTGGTCAAATGTGTTTCCTGTAAGAGGGCTATTTGTGTATTGTGCCTGTCTAAATAAGCCAGTACTTGGCAAATTTTTTTGGGGGTGTTGAGTCCCCTCACATTCCACGTCAGGTAGTTATAATCAGCGTGCATCATTCGTGTAGTTTAACTCAGACGACGATGGATAACGAGTAGACCCCATATACTCATGGCGATAGCTACGTGACCTAGCAGTATAGAAGTCTGGTTGCACAGCTAGGCGCTCCATAGTATTCTGCGATGGTCCGTGCTCATGGTCCCTGCCAACATTTTTATGCGGTAAATGATGTGTGCCAGAAGAAGCAAAATGAACGGTATGGTTGGTGTCTGTGTGGTCCCTGTCGTACGTAACTTTCTCATGTGTGCTTAAATAATCACATCGTGATAAACTAATAATAACTTGACAATGCCCTACCCCCCCCTCCCACTTCAGCACCCCAACTTTGCCAAAGCCATAGCCCTTGCCCCTAACCTCCCTCAACGTAAACAATAACATAAATGCAATAAAGTGGGGTATACCCATTCGTGGGGTCATAGGGACGCAGCTAGCCTCCCACCATGTCGGGGAGGTGACCACCGGGTGTTTATATGGAGCACCTGAGCCACCTTCTTGGCCAGCCAACAAAAATCTGTATGCAATCGTTCAGCCTCTTGCACATAGTAACCCCCCATAATTGAAGCATTCAGTATTTGTAAACGATACCAAAATATTTAGGCTCTGCAGTATTAGATTCATATGACAGAGCTTATTAAACGTGTGTCCATCTGAGAGTCATATATATAACGAAGCTCAAGGGGTAACATTGGATCATGGTAGTTTAGCGACTTATCCCTCTATTCAGTCATCAACATCTGATGTGGCTGGTGGTGGTGTTTTCTGGCGTCGTAGCGTTTTCGCATAATCCAGGGCTCGTTTGGAATTTACGAAGACTTTGGCTTTATCCTCAGTTCCAATTCGTAATCGCGCCGGGTATAACATTGCATAGGGAATCTTTTCGGCGAATAGGAGTTTCTTGGTTGCCTGGAATTCTTTCCGTGCAGCTTGTACTGTGGCTGTAAAGTCCAGATAGAATGATAGGGCATTACCTTGATAAACCACATTTCCTTTTTGTCGTGACATGCGGAGTATAGTGTCTCTATCTCTGTAGTTAAGCAGGCGGGTGATAACCGGTCTCGGTGGTGCCCCCGGTGGCGGCCGCGCCGCTAATGAGCGATGGGCTCTCTCTACAGTGAACATATTGGAAAGCGTGCCTTCGCCACAGAGCTCCCGGAACAGAGTCTCGACATAGGTCTCCAGGCGTCCAACATTGGTCGATTCCGGCAGGCCCAAAATGCGTATGTTATTCCGCCTTGAGCGCGCTTCAAGATCTTCATTTTTCGCTTGGATGACCGCTAGTATTTGCTCCATGTCGGATGGCCTCTTGTCAACTTTCTGGAGATTGTCCTCTGTATTTGAAATGCGTTGTTCTGCTTCTCCGATTCGTAGGTTCTGTTTATCGAGTTTGGCAGAAATGCTGTCGATGCAACCGTTGAGCGCCTCCATATTGTCGTTGATGGACTGTAGGCTCATATGGATAGCCGCCAAGGATTTCTCTAGTGTGGTCGGGGCTGAGGTGGCCCCCTCCAGCTCCGAATCCGACGCATGCTGGGGCTTGCTTGATTTGCGCAGCTCGAACGTAAGTCTCGGCTGATGTTTATCAGGTTTCCCCATTTCGTGGCGTCTATGTCGCACCACAGATCTCTCCACCTGTGATGCAGCCTTCGCTTCCAGTGTAGGGTGTGCTATGGAGTGATCAGAGTATCACATGAGGTGCCAGTCGTCGACCGCAAATGCTAGTTCTTAAAGTCACGCTGCCGTATCTGCTCGTCGCCGGCTGATACTCACCAGCAAGTGCTTAGGCACGACAGTGTGTTCCCACGCGCCTTCACCACCTTTTATGTTTGTGCGGCGCAGCTTTTGGCTTATATGCAATCACTTATGGGCATCAAGGAGATAAACGATGCGCCGCATACCGCTCTCAAGAGTAACAGTTATAGCAGATGTTGAGGATTCCGTCTAGTACATGCTAGCAGGCGCTTAGGAGTTGCAATGCGCACCACCGTGCTTTCACCATTAATTGTCTCTGGTCGGCGTGACGCTTAAATGATGTATGACACCAGAGGATTGTCGGCGATTCAGCTGAGTTATAGACCATCACCACTTGCGATCGAGGCCCGTAGCTCACACACGCTTCCTAGCGCAGCAATTGCGATATTCTCAGCATTAGCGGGTCATGCAGATGTGTGTTAGTGTCTTATGCATATTCCGTCTGGTGTCACCACGCAGCAGCCTCTTTGTGATGTCCGTGGCCCTCTGTGTGTCTCCCTGCTGGATTGTTGTGTTTCCACAATCTATGCGCTCGTGCGGGGAGTGCAATGTCTTTGTAATGGGGGCCCGCTATCCTCCCATGCACAGTCGCTTGCAACGTTCGCCGACTTTTCCAGCGCGGCTTCCCCCAATGTTCCGCTCGCTCTGACGCGCTCGGGTCGCAGTTCACCCATCTTCAGTGCCGGCCTCGGAGTCCCTTTGGCATAGGAAGGCAGCCCGTTATCTCTCCGGCTATTGTTGTCCAGGCGCCTTACCGGGAGAGTGGTCGTGGTGTCGGCGTTAGGCAGCTGTTCATCCGCTTCGGCCGCTGCGCGATCTTCGGCATCGGACTCACGAGGCTCCGGACATGGGGGCCGCCATCTTGTCTCGATTGCAGCGTCAGGTGCGGCCGCCACTTATCGCAGTTACACTGTCCGATCCAGCCGCAATTTCACCGCTATGCACTTCCCCAGTTTCAGGGTGTTAGAGGCTGCCGCGTAGAGTCACCGATGGCTGCAGGAAAGCAGGATTAATGCAGGATTGTGTCGGTGGTCGGCAGAGCCGCGGTATTAAGCGGCCATCTTGCCGTGCGTCAAGCCATGCCCCACATTCCAGTATTTTACGATGGAAAAGGCGAGGCTTTCTTAAATCAGATGGCACACCTGTAATGCACAGACAGTTGCTTGAAGAACTGATAGATGCCCTGACACTGCCAACTGAGGTGGCTGTTGTGAAATGTGCTGCACACACCAATGGCCAAGACTTTGTCTCCAGAGGTAACGCTCTGGCAGACTGGGCAGCTAAAGCAGCAGCTAGGATCCCCACACCTGCACCACCACCACCTGATGTACTACCCCCTCTGTGCCCCCCTGAAGGACAGCACGCTCCTATTTTACTTTTCACAACACGTACCACCAGTGACACAGCAGGACAAAGACGATGCAAATACTGACACTCCTCAAATTACGCCCCCATATGTCATTGACAGTACAGAGCAATATGATCACATTGCACAGTTACATCTCAGAGAGATACAGGAAAATGCCCCACCACAAGAAAAAGAACTGTGGAAGAAGAGGGGAGTACAACAGGATGCCTCAGATTTTATTTATAAACAAGTAATGACAGGTAAACCAGTCATGCCACAAGCCCTCTTACAAGTAGCGCTCGACCAGTTACACCTCCCCACACATGTTTCCCGAGATAATATGACCACCACTCTACAAACAGACTGGTTCATCCCCAATGCCCATGAACTAATACAGCTTTTCATTAACAAGTGTCTTATTTGCCAGCAATACTCACCACATCCCTCCATGAAAACAGTTGCATCAACAATACCAAAACCTGATGGCCCTTTCAAAGAACTACACATTGATTATGTTGACATGATTGATCGATGCCAAAACTATTGATATCTCATTGTGGTAGTATGCCCATTCTCACGATGGATCGAAGCTGGACCATGTGTCCACTGCGATGCCAAAGCTGCAGCTAATTTCCTGCTACATGAGGTCATCTCGCGCTGGGGTTTGCCCGCCGCGATTCGCTCTGACAATGGCAGCCATTTTTCAAATGAAATCTTTGCCCTACTCACATCCATGTTAGGGATCAAACATAAATGGACATCAGCATATCACCCACAAAGCAATGACATTTGTGAGCGCCTTAACGGCCTGCTTAAAGGTAAAATAAGCAAGATTAGTGCAACAATTGGAAAGAAATGGCTCTATTGTTTACCAATTGCCTTATTTGCACTCAGAAATTCTCCCAGCTCCGATCACCATCTCACACCCCACCAGCTTGTTACTGGCCGCTCAATAAATGTGACAGTTCCCTCAACAAGACCCAAAATTGACTCTGAAGCCTCTTCTGACATTGTAAAGGCTGAATTATATGAATATTTGTGTGCACTAACACGTGCTGTACAGTTCCTCTCCACCCAGGTATCAAACAGAAAGAACAAGGGCCCCACCTCTCCTGAACTTCCGCCTATCTGTCCTGGAACTCTGGTCTTTGTGCGAAAAGCTGTTAGAAAGTGGAAAGACCCCAAATACGAGGGTCCCTTTTACGTTGTAGACTCTTCACCCACAGCTGTCCGTGTCGCAGAGAAGAAAGCATGGATTCACCGGTCGCACCTCAGGCTCAACCCTGCGCCATCCCAGAACTGATCAATGACGAACACCAGGAAGGCACAATGTTTCCATTGACTATCACAGAGGAAGAAGACGGTGATCGCATGGTCGTTTATGGTTTCAGCCGCAACAGAAGAACACGCCGCACAGAAATAAGTTATGCTAAGTTATGTACATGCATATTTATATTGTTTTTCTTTGTGGGAGGAATAGTGGCAGTTATCAACTGGTTTACAATAGGGTCCTATGAATGCCCCAAGAACACCTCTGTTCTTAAAAAGCCAGCATATGCAAATACCACTGTGCGCCCCAAGTTGCGTTCTCCCTTGCCTCGCAACAGATCCCGTGTCACATATTCTCAGACAAGCGCCCCAGCAAACGTAAGGGGTCTTGCTTCTCCTCGCAGTACTGCCAATATTAGCATGTCCATCATCTCTCCACCACCCTCACCCATTGACGACAATACAGAATGGGATGGTACCATTGATCTCACCATAGCCACCCCACTAGCACTCCGCCAACGCCCTTCTCACCACCACAGAGTCCGTCGATTTGCTATTGCTCCCCGCAGAACAAAGCCCCTCATCCCCCACAAACCAGTGTGGCAGAGGACCGGGTACAAGACATTCCAACATCTAGTAGAGATACAGGAGGGTCTAGGGCCCATTCCAGGTCCAGAGCAGTCAATAACAGATCATTGGGTCCACTCCTCCCTATTAGACAATTTGTGGTATAAAGATATGACAGCAGTGGGGAAAAAGGTAACAAATGACTCCTGCTACGTGTGCTCTTACATCCCCCACGCAGTAGGCGCAGATAGACTGATCTTTCCTAAAGAGGTCCCACCACTAACTGCCAAATGTCTCCTCCACCTGTTTCTTTGCCGTATACACGGACAGATCCAGCTTCTGTCGGCAGAAATTGACAATGTCTTTGTGAACACCACAGAATGGGATTATAATTATCTAACTCACAGGGTTGTGACTGACGTATCAGAGTTTGAGCGGGGAATGGAGAATCTGAACACATGGGAAACATCCATCTCACTAATACAGAATTATGAGTATAGTTTTAAGATAGCTGGGTATTTTCTCTTTTCATCACCCTCGGCGGTATGCAAGCACAAAGAAGATAAAAAATTCCACAACAACAATTCACACAAGGCCCAATGCCCCTGTCAGTACAGGACTGTGCTACTTTTGCGTGCCCATATTTATTTCAACAACAAGTGGCACGGTCCACACAACCTGACATGCAAGGCAGCTTCCTTAGGAAGACCCTTTGTAGTGACAGAGTATGAAAAGAATGTTGATTGGGATGTTGAGGCTGAGTGCAAAGAGGTTTGGGCACAAGAAACCAGAAGGTACACCTTTGGTGAAGACACAACCTCCAAATGGAAAAAAGCTTTTAAACTAAAAAATGCTCTCCTTTGTTTCCTAGGTAATGGCTCTATACCTGTCGGACGTAACACAGATTGCAACGACACTATATTTAATATTGATATGCAGTTCGGCACCTCCGCTCTGATGGACTACTACTGGGCTTGTGGAGAACGCCTCTATCTCCAACTACCTCCTCAATGGAATGGCCTCTGCTCCTTGGTAACTCTGCATGAAGTGCACCTGGTCGTCCCAGCCACCAATGCCTCCCATATCAATTCGCATCCAATGACTGGGGACGTCACCTTCCTCCACCGCCACCGGCGATCAGCTCAATACTTTGCAAATGATCCCTATGATGACATTCCTCAAGAATTCCACCTCTTTAACGATGCCCAGCTCTTTTTTGGAGGGCTCGTTCCACTTTTCCAGACTAAAGCAAATGCCCGATGGCTCGAGGTAACCCGCTATGAGGTAATGAAGGCCATCAACAGCACTAGGGATGGACTGAATGCAATTAGAGAAGAGCTACGCCCCTTGAGACTAATGGTTCTAGAGCACTGATATGTTCTAGGCATGTTGACTGCAAAGGATGGTGGAGTATGCCACAAGATAGGAAAATATTCCTGCTGCACGTTCATACCGGGAAACGACGAGGAGAATGGATCCATCACAAAGGCCATTGAGGAGTTGACCAACTTGGGAAAGAAGATGGCCGAGGAAGGAGGCGCCCCTGCGGACATTTTTCTGGACTGGTTCGATCTCGGCTGGATGCCCTCATGGCTGACAGCCATCCTGAAATTGATAATTCCAATAGTGGGAATAATGTTGCTTCTGTGTTGCGTCTTTCAGATAGGGAGCCACTGTATAAAAAGATTTAGCACTAAAATTGTAGGAATGAATAATGCACATATAGGGATTTACAGCGAGGCAATACATGAGGACCATGCACCAGGAGATGGGGATGGGCGAACACAATTAAAAATAATAGAAATAACAACGCCCAGTTCACCCCTTCTGCAGATACCAGCAGACATGGGGTATCAAGTTCCTACTGCTCCCCCGCTTCCTCCAGGTAGACATTTAGCAGGGGAAGACGACACCATTGCTCCCTATGATGCTCTGGTTGACAGATCGGATGGGGAATACGTTGGGTTAAGAGCACAGATACATAGGGATTACAAGTGCCCCTATGTCAATGACACCCCCTGGATCATACAGCGAGATGACATGCCAGCAAAATATGCTGTTAGAAAATTGTTCAAAAAGGAACAAGAGGAGGGAAATGAAGTAGGGTCCCGAATTACCATATAGAACACAACAGGCCCTCCATATAGGCCCCACCCGACAATCTGTTAACTTGACCAAACTGTCCCAGCTATTCTTTTTCTGTGGTAGGCCCCAAAGTGTCTCTCTCTCACAACACATCTCCTCAGCGAGGCGCAGCTCCCCCATGCCCCCACTCCTTTGTTGTGCCAGCAGACTCTGTTCATCTTGGCCAACAGCTGCCCAAAAATCCCCCACTCCCTCGATGTGCCCAGCTTGCGAAGCGCTTACCCACAAAGACCACAAGAACATAGGAACTTGATAGCGAAAGAGGAAAGCGTGGGGCAACAGGCCAGTTTCACATCTTCTAATTTCTCAATTTATCATAATTGTTTTCGCCAGCTTGCCTTATCGAAACTTACGACAGCTACTTGGCGTATCAATAACACCTGCAAATCTCCTTATTTGTTCCGCTTTTTTAAGGATTCTGAGAAATGATGCCAAACGATTTCGATAAAAACAATGTCTAAATAGAGACAGGATTTGCGTACCATTGACGTATACGAAATGTCAAAATATGAACTTGCGGTTTAACTGTTCTGCATTAAATCCCTATAAAAACCTCTGACCACTGTCCACTCGTTGGATTACCCTCACTGTGTTCGTGAGTCACATGTGGGTTCTCCCCGATCGATCGTTTAGTGCACATTATAGAATTATTGTCTTAAATATTGAATATTTGCAAATGTATTCTTAGATACTATTTTTCCTCGCGCTTGTTTCAATGCATTCCTCTCCATGTATAATTTAAATGTGTGATTTTCGCATTGCATTTATCTAACTATATATATTCTTCCCACTACGCTTTAAAGTGGTCATATTCCACAGAATGTCATTCTTCTTCCATTATTGCATTTAATTATTTCATTATATGCTCATGTCTTATATTTAGCGTGCATTGTGTTTTATTTTGTCTTTGCTAAGACACAGCATTTCATTATAGCATTTTAAAGTGTTTTTTTACACTTCATGTTGGAAGTGGTTTTCTTGTAATAATAAACTGCAAACAAACCTGATTCAATTCCTATCGTTTACACGTGTGTTTTCTCATATTATTTAGAGGCACCCCCTCAAATTAAGCTGCCCTGGTCTAGTGCCTGGGACCATAGAAATTTCTCCCCCGAACAGAGAATAGGCACCAAGGTGGGAGGGCTGTTTTCAATTAGGACGCCAACACAAGTAGTACATTCCCACGGCAACGTGTATCACCTAGTGCCAAGGACAGACCAAGATCTAAATGAAGTAGTTGAAATAGCAACTAGAGGGGGGAATGCTGTAGGAAATGTAAAAAATCAACACGCTGTAGAAAACATGAATATATAGTGCAATATCAAGGACAAGCAGAAACAACACAGCTGTTTGTGGGTAAAAGCTAGTTTAGGCCCAAATCCTGCACTGACATGAGCAAGGTGAAAGTTCACTTAAGGATGTAGTGGAATAGGAAACTTAAAAGGGTTTTCAGTTAAAGACCAGCTCATGCTTAATAGACTTGAAAGCATTTACAACATCAGCACACAGGTCCACTGGCACGCACCCCATGCCTCCAAACAGATTGTGGCCTTATTAGACAATAGGTTCATATAATCAAATTAACCCAGAGCACACAGGTTCTTGATTAAACAATGGGTACAGGGAATGTGACTAAGTTCTGAGCACACAAAGGTCTTAGGCGCACAATGCTACCAGCATACACTTTACGGAAATTGCATCTACAATGAAACACACATGCATTCATAGGCAGAAGAATGCTCTATTGTTAACCTTTGTTTGAAGTATAATGAAGAATGTGTAATGGATTAGTTCAGGTATTCGGGGTTATGAGGTCTTATGTCTTTGAGTGTTTTGCCATCTTAAACCTGTAACTTGCAAGTCAACTATTATTTACTATGTGTAATAAAGCATTGTGTTAGTCTGTGTAAAAGAGCTGTCGTCCGCGAGCAAGCATTGGAGAAAAACAAAGAGACAGCCTGAACAGGGCTGAGGTATAGTCCGTGTTGTATGCTGAAAGTTTTTCTCCCTGTCACAGCAGTTAGTAAATACTGTCTTAGCATTGCCAAGAAGAGTCTGTGTGTTTAGTCCAGTTTGGGAGTTTTTGACACCCTGCAACAGAAGCTGCTTGCTCCTTCTCAGGGGTGATATGTTATCATCTCACCGGTCCCTCCTCAACCTTTCCACAATCTTCTGCAGACTTCAATTCTCCTTTAGCCCCATCGCATTCAAGCTTTTTTTATACGGGGCGATTTTAACCTCTGGGTGGAGAGCAAGGCTACATAGAGCTCTATGGACTTATTGGATACCTAGGAAGCCTTAGGTCTACAGCAATTTGTTTCGGGCAGACGTATCTATTTGGACATACTTTGGATCTCATTTTTGTGCCAGAGGGACTTTAGTCTTTAGTAGGAATACAGCCCCTTAGCTGGACGAATCTTGCTTTGGTCTCTTTTCAAATCGGGGGGACAGAGGGAGTGTTTCTGGCACCAGAGACCAGTAAGCACACGCCTGGGAGAGCTTGGTCCAAGGTAGCACATCAAGCCTGTATCAAAGCCTCTGAACTTCCTATAAACTTCAAAGCAAGCCTCTCAGTCGATGATAATTATAGTTCTGATCAACAGTGGGTTACCTGTGCCCTAAAAAAGGTACTGCCTATCAAAAGCAGAGCAGCCCGTAAAATACCATCTGCTCCTTCGTATAGGGAGCCTTTGAGACAAGCTAAATTGCATTGCAAAAAACTTGAAAGAGTATGGCGCAGGAAATACTTAGTGGAGGACAAGGAGCACTTGAGGATAGCACTGAGAGTTTACAAAATGAGCATTCGTATAGCGAAAAAGGAGTATTATGCAAAGGTAATTCTGGAGGCTCCACATGACACTGCAAAAATGTTTGAGGTAGCACACGGTCTATCTAACCCAGACTGCACGAAGCGAGCAGTAACATCCTTGCAAACTCTGCGTGGCAAGCTTACAGAGTTCAATGTTTATTTACGCCCATTTGCTGCACTTATTAGATCTCATGGCATCAATTTCATCAACTACGCAGATGATACTTAGGGGCATATTAGCAAGACCCACGTTAAAATTATCGCCGTTTTAGCGGCAGGAAACTGCCGCTAAAGCGGCGATAATGGGCTTGCTAATATGCGTTATGGAATTCAATAGAAGCCCAGGTTAGATGTCCTGCACATCTAACCTGGGCTTCTATTGAATTCTATAACGCATATTAGCAAGCCCATTATCGCCGTTTTAGCGGCAGTTTCCTGCCGCTAAAACGGCGATAATTTTAACGTGGGTCTTGCTAATATGCCCCTTAGTTTTTTTTGTTTTGTTTACGGATTTTTATATAGTGCGAACTTGACCCGAAGGTATCGGGTATCAGAGCGCTTTACATAGCACCAGTTGCGTTACATGAGGACACATTCATTTTTCGTTAGGCACGGGGAGATTAAGTGATTTGCCCAGAATCACAGGATGTTCATCGTCATTGCCGAGACTCGAACCCAGTTCCACCAGATTCGAGGTCGACCCCCTAACCGTTAGGCCAACTCCTCTCCCCAGTTGATTCTAACTTTGGATCACTCCCTCACTGGTATGGTGGACAATTTTTCACTATTGCTTTATAGACATCTGAGGTTGGTTGAATAATAATGCACTAAGGGGCATATTAGCAAGACCCACGTTAAAATTATCGCCTTTTTAGCGGCAGGAAACTGCCGCTAAAACGGCGATAATGGGCTTGCTAATATGCGTTATGGAATTCCAATAGAAGCCCAGGTTAGATGTGCAGGACATCTAACCCGGGCTTCTATTGGAATTCCATACGCATATTAGCAAGCCCATTATCGCCGTTTTAGCGGCAGTTTCCTGCCGCTAAAACGGCGATAATTTTAACGTGGGTCTTGCTAATATGCCCCTAAATTTTAATAGCGGTAAAACTAAAATCCTCTGATGAACCACAGGGAAACCACCGCTCCCCCCCATCTAATTTCTGGCCCTTGCCGAATAGTGCACTGCTGTCAGTGTCTTCATCTGTGCACAGTTTTGGAGTTCAATTAGATAGTGCCCTTTCTTTTACTGCACATGTTATGTTATGTTAAAAATAGTTATAAAGCACATACACCAACTGGTTTCTTGGTGCTGATTAAAGAACATAACTTGCAGCTCATAAACCGATTATATATATGCTTGAGTAAACAGCCATGTTTTCAGGAGTTGTCTAAATCTGGAGTAACAGGCCGTTTATCTGATATTGGATAGAAGGGAGTTCCAGAATCGCGGGCTAGTACAGAAAATCTAGCACATCCTAGCCTCTTCTTCTTAAAAGGGGGAATGACCAGAAGGTTGAGATGCGGGGAGCTCAAATTACTTAAGAAATGAACTTGGGGGAGTGGCCATGTAGGGATTTAAAGATGGTACATGTTAATAGGATCTCTTCCACCTGCTTTGCCCTTCTGTGTACGCTTCGAAAAATATTGTCGTACCCTCCCATGCCAGGGAGGGCTTTGGTGAGTCAAAGCACCGTTCAGAGCAGACTGGATTACTGCAAAGCCCGACTAGTGGGCTCTCCAGCTTACCTACTTAGGCGTCTGCCGCTCATTCAAACGGCGGCAGTTAAACTTCCTTGAGAGAGTCACATGTGCATCAACATACACAATTGCAACACATGTTACACATATCTAAATTTTGACTTAGATTCCAAAAGTGGGCATAGCAAGGGGAGTGTGAACGAAAAGGACATGCATCTGATTCTAGACCTTCAGTGCATTTGAAAATTACTTTTTTTTATGGACTGCGCCAAGTGGCAACCTCCATCATGGATCGGTTAAGAAAAAGATAATCAAATAGTGCCTGCATCATTCAGTAGGTGCACTCATGCATGGTGACGCAGGGCATTGTAGGCATTATAGGCTCCCGGGCAAAGCAGTGCACTGGGCCCTGCCTACACAACCACTCACAGGGATAAAATGTTTAACGGAAGATTAATGTTAAATTCTGGCCTGCATGGGCCCCCTATGCTTGTGGGGCTCCCGGGCAACTGCCCAGCGTGCCCATGCATTAAGATGGCACTGTGGTGACTCATGTGCTTGCTTGCAGACACCATCACGCGTGTGTGCGTACTGATTGTCACAGGTGTTAATATTGTTATGGACGCTCCATATCATGACACATTTTTTCTGTTTTTTAGTTGCCGATGGTGCACAGCATCCACAAAAAGCATTGGCAAAGCCAATAGGTCCCAAAGGCGAGGTCTATTGGCTTTGCCTGCGCTTGTTTGTTGGAGTTGATAGGAACGTTTGACTAGCTGGGGAATTCCAGCTGGGCTATTATGAGCTGTCCAGCATATCCAATAGAATCTAGGTTCAAATAAACCTCGGGGGCCTGTCAGCCTTATCCTCTAGAATTACAATACGCATATGACACAGTCATTTTAGATAGAACTAGTATTGGCCTGCAGGATCAACACGGTGTCCTTCATATGTACTGCAAGAACAACACAATCACAGTAAATACAGCAAAGACAAAAGTTTTAGCATGTGGCAGAAAGGTCAAGAAACCAGGGTGTTGATTGATGAGTGGTCAAGCAATTGCCAGATTACCAACCTACAGATACCTTGGGGTTTGGTTCAACTGAAACGTCAGGCATCATGGTCAACTAGCATTGCTAAAGCCGAAAGGTGGCCCTTTAAAATATTTTTTGTATTGTGGCATTTGTATAGAGCTTAATACCCATATGTGGGGCGCAGCAATGCTTACCTTCACGGATAAGCTACACAATGTAGGGTGTGTTGTTGTAAGAGTGTTAGAGTGTTGTCTTTGTTTTGAGCCTATGTGGAAAGCGTTTTTATGTCGTGCATGATGGCCAACGAGGTGCAGTTATTGTTGTATGGGACACACTGCTTGGGGGTGTGATGGATGCGAGAATGTGTGAGATAGACATGCATTTTCATTATTATTATTGTGTGATGATGGTAGCTCTGCAGATTCCCTTATTATGTTTTTAGTGTATTAAATGTTCTCAGTCTAGTGTCCTCTGCTGATCTTTGCAGGAGGTCGTCCATTCTGAGCATTGCGTAAGCTATTTACTCACCTATTAGGCCACTTAGAAAAGCTAAATCTATATGTAGCAAGGGATCAGATTTCTGCCTACTTGGCCTGTGATGCAGAGGCATATGTAGGGAAACTCACAAGTTGGCTGGACACCGAACAGTGTAGTCTTTAGAATCTTATTCAGGTTATCTAACTCCACCTCATGAGAAGAAATTAGATTGGAGTTTAGCCTAATGAAGCAATCACAGGAAATGGAAGGTTTTTCTTACATTTATTTGATTAGGTTTCTTGAGATATACAAAAAAGTATGAAACAGACATGCATAATTCATATGATGCGATATTGACATTACAATAAAGATATTTTCTGTTTCATATTACAAGGTGATCGGAAATAGATCAGAAGAAATACATCAAAATTAACACATTGAAATAAAATCTTCATACCAGCCCCAAATATTTTATCATACTCGGTTACACCGCCAATTTGATTCACATACATTTTTCCCATCCAAAGTTCTATTTTTGAAGTTCTTCAGCCTTCCAGTAAGTGTTTCACAGATCTAGTGATTGGTGTTGCTAAGAACAACCGATGACGAGCCCCTTTAGGTGTAGTGGCCAAATTCCTAGTACAATCTAATAAAATTGAAATAGGATCTGGGGTTTTTATATTTTAAAATTATGTTTGTATGTTTTTTTTTTAATGTTCTCATTCTGGTATCCTCTGCTTGTTTCATGCATGCGGTTGTCCACTCTGAGCTCTGTGTAAGCTGTTTACTCACTTCTCAGGCCTATTGGCAAAGCCAAACCTAGATGTAGAAAGGGTAACATTTCTGCCCATATTGGCCTATGGTGCAGAGATATATCTAGGGAAGCTCTCCAGGTAGTTTGGCACTGAACTATGCAGCTTGTTCAGAATCTTATTCAGGTTACCTACCTCCACCTTACAAGAGCCCATTAGATTGGAGTTTAGCCTAACCCAGCAAACACTGGAAATGGAAGTTTGTTTTGTTGTACCTTGCACCAAATTAGAATTTCAGAGAGCGGCACACTAAAATCTCTGCTTTGGTTGGAGTTTCTTGGTTTGAGCTCCCCCACACTCCTGTGGTTTACATTCTTCTGTCAAGTACCATCACCATTGAATATCCAGCAGCTATGGGAGATTGGATAGGTACATTGAATATTAAAATTACATTGACAAAAATATCTGAAAGAAAAAATCAAACAGACTAAACCTAACTGGATTTGCGCAAAGAAAACATGCTGATACGGTAATCACACCTATACCTGCAATAAGCAACAGTGGGATCTGTTACACCCAGTTCTTATCTCTTGTAAAATTAAGGGGCATATTTACAAGCCCCTATCACCGCAGGTACGTCACTTTTTTCGACGTTCCTGTGGCGATAGGGGCTTCGCCTTATTTACAAGGCAGCGTTAAGCCACTTAACATGGCTTAACGCTGCCATGTAAATAAGACACCCTTTCACGCTATACTTAGCGTGAAAGGGTTTGGCAATGGATGTTGCGATGGGCGTACCGCTGCAACACCCATTGATTTTGACACTGCTCCATATTTACAAGGGTGGTGTAAATATGGGGCAGCGCCAAAATTAAGACCAAAAAACCTGTTCTTAACATGGCGCAACAAATGCTTTATTTCTCCTCGTTTTTGCTGTTTCTTTGTGTGCTGCATTGTGCATCACACATAAAAACAGCAAAACGCCATGCATGATTGTCTATGTGCAGAAAGGTGTCCCTTCCTGCACATAAACAATCATTTAAAAATGACGAGTTGCAACTTCTATGTGTGATGCACAAAGCAGCACACATAAAAGTTACAAATCGCCGTTTAAGATTATTTATGTGCAGGAAGTGACACCTTTCTGCACATAAACAATCATTCCCACAACGCCTGCACCCTTGCATTATGGTACAAGGGTGCCTGCGTTGGTGCTAGGCAGCTGTAATTAGCGCCAGCGCAGGGGGGAACACAGGGCTGCACCGTATTGTTGTAAATATGAGGGGGAACACAGGGCTGCACCGTATTGTTGTAAATATGGTGCAGCCCTGCGTTTCAAAAGTGGCAGAGCGATGGGTTAAGCCAAGAAGGCTAACACCGCCCTCCATCACTTTTCTTGTAAATATGCTCTTAAGTTTTTCATGAAAAACATTGGTCGGTTCTGATCGGAGGAACAATGGGAAACTTAGATAAACCCTAATCCTGCAGGTTGCAGTAGATTCTGTGATGCATGTAATTTGGTGCTGCCCCAAGCGTCAAAACAGATGGATAATGTGTCTAAAACATCCCTTCATTAGAATGGTCACACTAAACTGTGCTTTGGTAGTCAAGTCTTCCTTTAGCAGGCAAGACCCTCAACTAACAAGTGCTTTTGTGAAATTTACTGATACAATATTGAAATCGAAGATGGAAGACGAAGCTCGTTGAATATAATGGTTTTTAATGTGTCCTGCAGGTTACTAGAGACTAGTGAGTTAATTTAGTTTTTGTTGCTAAACTATTGGCCAAGATTTTGGCCAACAGGCTACGACAAATGGATAATACACTAATGGATGAGGATCAGTGCGGTTTTATTCCCGAGAGGAGCACCACATATAATATTCACTGACTTACACATGTACTTCACTCCGCAGCAGGCATGGATACACATGGGGGGCCCTGGTGGTCCAAGATATAGCAAAAGCCTTCGACAGGGAGAGATGGGACTATATGTTTGAAATAAACGGAGCGTGGGCTTTGGTGCTTGATTTAGAGGGTGGGTGCGATTGTTATACACAATGTCCACAGTGAGGAGGCGGGAACGGGGGACGACAGAAATGTTGTTTCCTACAAGATGGTGGCAACCCTAAAACTGTCTTTATTAGACCTCAGGTATTTATTATATCACATAGTGCTTCCACTGTATAGAGGATTTTGGAGCATGTTATATATTATATTGGGATCTTAGCCATCATGTGTTGGTAGTTAAAGAGGCCATCTCAGACTCCATGATGGCTCCACGCGTCAGTTCAACAGCTGGTGAGGCCAAGTAATCCTTGAGTGCTCCCTCACTACTAGTTAGCCCAGAGCCATCAATTTTCATGGATCCTGTCCTGAAAACTAGACTTTGAAGCTGTCTCTCTATATAGCAAAAGTCTCTACAAAGGTAGAGGCTTTTGTTATACATATCTGAACTGCTGTGGTAGTGCTTGCTAATGATATATATTGAATGTTATCTTTTTATTATTTCATAGATTATAACAATAATATATAAAGCAGTAATTTGTGCAGAGAAGGTAGTATTCATAATCAACATATAGTTCCAAAGATAAATCAGATCTTGACCTGTTAATGATATGTAGCGTTTAGATCATGCTGGAGAACCATGAAGCACTGTTTACGTCTACTATTATGTCATCAATGGAAGGGAAGAGGTGTTTTTTTGTTTAATTGCTTGGTTAGGTAGTGTTAAGCTGTTGTACAAATAAGGAATGAGCACGTTAGGCGGAGGTCTACCGATATCTGGCTAGTTTCTTGGCCTTCATGGTGGCCAGGCTTGGGATAGCCGGAGGGTGGATGCTCTGACTTTCTCAATAAGCCCTGATCAGGACCATTCTCGGGGAGTCTGTGCAACTCAAGGGCAACCAGGCAATCCTCATGTGCTGCTATTGCCTTTGGAATGGAGCAACAGGGGCTGGATACTAATGCGTGTTCACTTAATTGCCAAGTACCTCCTTGTTTAGCTTTGACTAGCGAGGACAAACAGTCAGGGTGTAATCATGAAAATTTATTGTACAGGCAGAATGTTTATGTTCAGTCAGAACATGTATCGTACACATTAACTAAAATACACAGAATGTGATGTCTTTAAAAAAAATAGAAGATATTGGGCCCGATTAACAGAACTAATCTGAGACAAAATCCTAAACTTACTACTTTTGGTATTCACAGAAGGCATTTAGTAGTAGTAAAGTTAGGATTTTGTCTTAAGTTTGTCTTAAGTTTGTCTTAAGACTGTCTTAAGTCTGTCTTAAGTCTGTCTTAAGTTTGTCTTAAGTCAAACTTAAGACAAAATCCTAACTTTACTACTACTAAATGCCTTCTGTGAATACCAAAAGTAGTAAGTTTAGGATTTTATCTCAGATTAGTTCTGTGAATCGGCCCCTTTGTTTCTGTTAGATATAAATGCTTAGTGATGCAGCAGTTCAGCTCATATTACAATAAAAATCTGGGCAAGGGTCTGTGTATTTTCTGTAACTCATCCTATGCTTTAATTATCTACAATAAAACTCTTGGTCAGCTTATGTAGCTATGTGAGAGAAAAAGCAAAACACCCAAAATGCAGTGTGGAGATTTAAAGGTGCACAAGCGTTCATAGTTGTCAGGCCTCTATCGCCTTCAGGTTGCCTATGGCTTCTCCGACAGCAGGTTCACCATTTATTGCCTTTTTGCCAAGCCACCAGCAGCCTAAACAGATGCCCCTGCGTCGATTGGCCATTGTGGCACCTTCCTCAGCACCTTGGCCATGATCATGGTGGCTTCTTTTGGATTTTGCTCCTTGGCATGGAGTGTACCCCAGGGGTACTAGTGGAGGAATGCAAATAACCCTGCCCACAGAATAAAACATATCCAGTCCTCCAGGGATCTTGAGGCAAGATCTGAAATTTGGTCCCATGACCCCACACTTCAGGATCCTTTGCACATGCTAAATAAAACAGGAGACAACGTGCACTGTCCAGGGAGAGCACTGTTGGGTGGCATTGATAGCTCTGGACATTAGTTTGTCATACCCTTTTGATGTCACACACTTCTTGAGCATGGTTCAGTCATTGGCCATGACCATAGGATGTAGTGACACTTCTCAGTGCAGCACACCTTGAGTAGGGGACACAGGGAGACCTGCTTCCGTCATGCTAGCGTTGGCTCCTGCAGTGTGCCTCTGCTTGGTTATGCCAGCCATGGCTCATTTCACTCCCAGGCCCAGAAAGGGACCAAGGAACACCTCAAAGCCCAATGAGGGTAGTAGGAGACACACACCTGAGGCAGCAGCAATGGGCTCACTACAGCTTCATGCAGCACCTGCTACATTCTTGGTGCTAGTTGAAAATTAATTTTGAGGGCTTATTTTCTGTTCTGACCAATTCCTCTTCCAGGCCACTACAGCTGAGCATCTACCTCTGAAAAGACCCTTCCTGTATGTATACCTACAGCATCCCTCTCTTAGCAAGCCAGGCAGACTTGTTTGCCAAGGCACACACCCAGCTTCTTCCAGTATATAGTTGCATATCTCTTCATGTGATGTCCCCATCACCTCTGGTTAGGTGGCTTTCAAAGACAAGAGCCATAGCTTTCAGAAGTTTCTCCATCACCCTGTGGTGTGTTTCCTATGTCAGTCAGTGAAAAATCTTAAAACACTGACTGACAGTTTCAGTCCTTCTCTTATACTCCCTTGTCAGACATGGCTTGTTTATTCCATATGTGCTGTTCTGAAATCAGTTCCAGTTAATTTCTCCACTTTGTGTAACCCTCCTCTTCCAGGGCAGACGCATTCTATCTCCGGGTGATGGCAGGCAGCAGGAGATGATGATGGTAGTCTTCTCTAGAAGAAGCCAACAACACAAGCACAAAGAGAAGACACCTGACACTCGTCAGATATTTAGGGGCAGCTCCTCTGGGGGAACAAAAAGGGCTGACCATGAGGAAGGCTTCGCTGAACTTCAGAGAAGACAAACTCCCTACGCCTTCCATCTTCTGTAATGAAAGTGCTCAAGGATGTAACAAAAGGCAGGACACAGAAAAAAGGTCACTTATGCACATCTAAAAGGAGCCCTGCCTCCATCCTCCTGTACTTCAGAGTCTGTTACCACACAAAAGCCTCAGGAATGCCAGCAATGTAAATCTGGCAGGCTAGCACCATCTTGTACAGCATGTTTGCAGTGGCAATCCAAGATGGATTCTACTGACTAACAACCATACAGTGCATAAACGCCATTGGCATATGGTATGATCTACTTATACCACATATATTCACTATTCAGGCAGATATGATGTAGCATGTGATCCAGATATGTAAGGCTTATCCAGTGCAGATAAGGGAAAGTTGGCTGTTCTGCGACTATAAATAAAAAACACACTGTCACTGATGACAAGCTCATGTCAGCAGGCAATGGGGACAGTACACTCTCTTGCAAAGGAAGGCATGCATTGTGCACCCATCCAAATCACAGAACTACACTCAATTAGGCTAAGCGGTCCTCGGCATACTCGCATGATGGTCATGCTCAATGAGGCTAGAAAATGCCAAACAGTAGACTTTGCGGAAGCCATTTTATTTTCTACAGAAGCCATCTTAGTTTTAGCCTTTCTCCCTTTGTGCAGGAGAAATCAAAATTCCCTTTCTTCCCCGAGCACGCTTGGGTTCATGGAGTGTGTTAGTTAAAGCATGTGCATAAACAACCACTGCCACTGAAGAATGTTCTCTACATGGCACAGAGATCACGTGGGATGCACTTATCTGTTATGTATTTTGGCACACTATTAACAAGGTTCAAAGGCAGCATGTTGATGCTTAAAGTTGTGCAGCTGCTCAGCGATGATTAAAATGCAGCTGTCTTAGCTGCCTGTTTCATTCTCAAGCAAAAGACACACAATTGATGGACGGAATGCAGAACAAATCAAAACATTCACCCCCAGTCGAGAGATCTGGGTTAAATCCATCATTCTTTTGCTCACCATGCCACCCCAGTTTAGACCTGGCCATTTGCAAATCAGTCTTGACCCTGTGCCTCATGGGAACAGTCCAGCCCGAACTGCCAAGCCAGGTCCTCCCTGGACCGAAAACAAGCATCCTAGGACCGGTTTCGGGGTTTCACCCCTCTTCAGCCAGGATAGCTTGATTCCAGTGGCACAGTGAGCCCAGGACCCACGTCTGGGCATACCTGGCGCACTTAGGGCGAGAAAGCAAAAGACACACAATTGATGGACGGAATGCAGAACAAATCAAAACATTCACCCCTAGTCAAGAGATCTGGGTTAAATCCATCATTCTTTTGCTCACCATGCCACCCCAGTTTAGACCTGGCCATATGCAAATCAGTCTTGACCCTGTGCCTCATGGGAACAGTCCAGCCCGAACTGCCAAGCCAGGTCCTCCCTGGACCGAAAACAAGCATCCTAGGACCGGTTTCGGGGTTTCACCCCTCTTCAGCCAGGATAGCTTGATTCCAGTGGCACAGTGAGCCCAGGACCCACGTCTGGGCATACCTGGCGCACTTAGGGCGAGAAAGCAAAAGACACACAATTGATGGACGGAATGCAGAACAAATCAAAACATTCACCCCCAGTCAAGAGATCTGGGTTAAATCCATCATTCTTTTGCTCCCCATGCCACCCCAGTTTAGACCTGGCCATATGCAAATCAGTCTTGACCCTGTGCCTCATGGGAACAGTCCAGCCCGAACTGCCAAGCCAGGTCCTCCCTGGACCGAAAACAAGCATCCTAGGACCGGTTTCGGGGTTTCACCCTCTTCAGCCAGGATAGCTTGATTCCAGTGGCACAGTGAGCCCAGGACCCACGTCTGGGCATACCTGGCGCACTTAGGGCGAGAAAGCAAAAGACACACAATTGATGGACGGAATGCAGAACAAATCAAAACATTCACCCCCAGTCAAGAGATCTGGGTTAAATCCATCATTCTTTTGCTCACCATGCCACCCCAGTTTAGACCTGGCCATATGCAAATCAGTCTTGACCCTGTGCCTCATGGGAACAGTCCAGCCCGAACTGCCAAACCAGGTCCTCCCTGGACCGAAAACAAGCATCCTAGGACCGGTTTCGGGGTTTCACCCCTCTTCAGCCAGGATAGCTTGATTCCAGTGGCACAGTGAGCCCAGGACCCACGTCTGGGCATACCTGGCGCACTTAGGGCGAGAAAGCAAAAGACACACAATTGATGGACGGAATGCAGAACAAATCAAAACATTCACCCCCAGTCAAGAGATCTGGGTTAAATCCATCATTCTTTTGCTCACCATGCCACCCCAGTTTAGACCTGGCCATATGCAAATCAGTCTTGACCCTGTGCCTCATGGGAACAGTCCAGCCCGAACTGCCAAGCCAGGTCCTCCCTGGACCGAAAACAAGCATCCTAGGACCGGTTTGCATATGGCTGGGTTCAAACTGGAATGGCATGGTGAGCAAAAAAACGATGGATTTAGGCCCAGATCTCTGTACTGGGGTGAATGTATGACATTGTTCTGCATTCTGTCCATCAATTGTTGTTTTTGCATGTTTCATTCTCAAGGTTGACGATAAGATACTTCAAGATGTATATACCGTGAGACATGTCAACTAAGGAATTATGGGCCAGATGTATCAACATTGGATTTTGCGAGTCTATAATAGCGAATTTTACCGACTGGCTATTATAGACTCGCAAAATGCAATGTATGTAGGATTTTGCAAACATTTTGCGATTCCTACGCATTCCTTAATTGCAACTGCAAATTGCGACTCGCAAATAAGGAATGGCTTCCCATTCATTTCTATGGGCCTAGAGATTTTGATTTGAACATTTATAAAGCGCACAACTGCCCATGGGCGTCTAGGCGTCGAGGCCCACAGGAATGAATGGGAATTGCATGCGCAATTTGCGAGTACCCAATAGGTACTCGCAAATTGCGCATGCAATTTCAAGGGTGCAAGGGTGCCAAAGGGACACCCTGTTGCACCCCTGAAATATGCATGTGTGCACATGTGGCGCACATATATGTCCTAAGGGCAAATTGCGATTCCCTAACTGCATTCGCAATTTAGGTAATCGCGAATAATTGCGATTACCCATATTGAGAATTAAACAATGTTGATACATTGCAAAACACATTTTTGCGTTCGCAAACGGACCGATTCTGTGAATCGGCCCGTTTGCGAACGCAAAAAGCATTGATACATCTGGACCTATATCTATTGTTGGCAACTATAAGCGAGAGACCTGTTTGAAAACCTCCTCAATTACCGCTCTAAAACTCTTGATCCTTTAATGTTTTCATGTTGAGATCATTGCTAATCATTGTATCCTATGTGATTATGAAAGATATTTATTCTTGTTGTTCTGTGTGAAAAGCAGACTCTCTGTTCACTCATTACAGAGACACTGCTGCAGCTGGAGAATAAACTTAAATGCTGGAAGATCTTCCCTGACTGACTGCTCCTTCATTCAAAAAACAAGATTCTGCTTAATCAGCTGGTGCCGAAGTACCCGGGATGAATGTGAGTCACTCCAGCTGGTGCTCAGCACCACGGTGAAGGGTTTTTCTTGGACCCCTGCACATCCCGAAGTGCGCACTTCAGTAACAGGACTGGTTTCCTGAGTCAGTATCTGTGGGGGCCCTGTTAAGACTTGCACACGGTGAGTGATCTATACTTCATTTCAAAGAACTACTGAGAAGTTAGTCATTGGGTAAGGGTGGCAGAAAGGATAGGGGAGAGAAGGAGGCGCTGCTAAAAGGGAAAAAGGGTATTGGGTTCCCCAGGGAAGTTTGTTCTTCCCTAAGGGCACAATTAAAGGGAACACAGGGGATTGGGTTCCCCAGGGAAGTTGGTTCTTCCCTAAGGGCACAATTAAAGGGAACACAGGGGATTGGGTTCCCCAGGGAAGTTGGTTCTTCCCTAAGGGCACAATTAAAGGGAACAAAGGGGATTGGATTCCCCAGGGAAGTTGGCTCTTCCCTAGGACAGGGCTGGACTGGCCGTAGCGGGCACCGGACATTTCCCCGGTGGGCCGCTAGGGTAGGGGCCGGTTTTGGGCCCACTGGGAGCCGTTTTTGTTACCGGGGGCCGGCAATATCGGCCCCCTGTAACAAAATCGGCCGAAACCGGCTGTAGCAAACAGCTCGGCCGCACCCCCCTCCCACCTCCTGGGGGCCGGCCGAGCAGTTTGCCAGGGCCGGTTTCTTGTTCCCAGTCCGGCCCTGCCCTAGGACAAGAGGCTGGCTCCTCTACGGTACAGGAGTTTGGCCCCTCCACAGTAATTTATGTATATATGTATAGTTCCCAGGGTTTATCAGAGTTTTTGGAGTGCCTAAAATTAACTCTGACAATGGGTTAGGCGTTTAGTAAGTGCAACAGGTTGGATCGAAGGGTCTCCAGCTCGCTGAATGATGACTAAGGTTTCTATTTCTACTTGTTTGATTTTTAATCAATGGCATAAGTATATTAGGTAGAATGTTTATTTACAGTTTCCAATGGAGGGAACTTTTGATTTTGCAAAGTTGCAATATTTGAGGTATTGCATGATAAGAAAGGACATGAAAAGCAACATTAGATTGGTGGAGTTTGACTGCTTGAGTTTGACTGCTTGAATGGGAGTCGTATGCGAGACAGTTGAAATGTGCAACACAAGTGAGAGGAATAGTACGTAATACATTCAGACAGGAGGTGGCAAGGATTCAGACAGGCTCAGAAAATACAGAAGGGCAAGGATACTGGTGCAAGGACGCTCTAAGGGAAAGTATGGCTTTTGTGGCGCGGGCTTCGACCCCACCTGAGGAGGAGGTAGACCCGGTAATGGAAGGACTTATGGATAGGAGACCTCCTCCCTATCATGCAACCAAAGTAAGTGAGAAGTAGAAGGTCATAGGTGGCCAGAAGGATAGAAGTGTTAGAAAAAAGGCTAGTGCCCCAGGTCGAAGAGCGCAGCTCTCAGAGACTGATGAATGGAGGAGAATGGCGTGACACTTTTTAGAAGGCGGCGATCACGCAGGATTATTTTTTTTAGGGGAAAGAGCAATTAATGGGGTGGCACATGACAGAGGAGGTCTGGGATACCGAGCTCATAACGATGCTCGCTACTTTGCTCAGAATCTCTCTGGAGATTTTGAAGGTGCATGGGACACGGAGTTGTCAAAGGAGATGGAGGAGTTGGTCAAGGGAGATTGGGATAGGGAAGAAGCCAAGGACTGTATAAATGTAAAGTATCTAAAGATCTAGAATCGGGAAGAGCAGATGGACAAATGGAAACAGGAGAGAAAGGAGCAAAAGGAAGCCCAGAAGGAAGCTAGGTCAAAAAAGCTTAATCAGGCATCTGCTATAGGTCAGGGAGTGGTATCTGAATCATTGCGCCTGGACAATTCTACAGATGCGTCTATTCTAATAACTCAGTGACTTCAATGTCCTACCCTAGTTTTCACTCTATCACCAGGAAAAGTGACCAATCAGGTCAGCAGCATATCTCTTCCCTTACTTTCATCCCTACTAAGGGACATGCGTTGCCCATGAGAGAAGTGCCAGGCAGAACCTTTAAACGGTTTCAATATGTCTATACTCCTTGGAATAAGATGGATTTATACACTTTACCTAAAGATTCCCCCAATGTGCGAGAAGACCCCGATACATGGTACTCGAAGGTAGAGCAGGTACTGACACTGGGAGACGTAACATGGAAAGATTTAGGCACCATGTTCTCCATAATGATACCTTGTGACATATGGACTAAAGTTAAGGGGGTTCAAAAGGTGGAGTGGCCAAAAGAAAAACCTGACAGAGAGTATGATGGCTCTTTCACTGATGATACTTTGGCATTACCCAAAAGGGTTCTTCGGTGTCTGAATGTATTGATTCCGAAGAAATGTATTGATTGGAATAAAATATACCTGGTAGCCCAGAAAAAAAGATGAAGAATGCCATTGCTATTATGAGAGGTTGAGAAAAGCTTTTAAGGCCCACAGTGGGATTGACATAGATAATCCTGGCTCTACTTTAGCTCTAGTGAATGCCCTTGTGCATGGGTTGCAGCCCGCTGTTAAGAAACACTTACAAACAGTTATTCCTTGTTGGGCAGTAGAACCACTTCATAGGATGCTAGCCAATGCACAATCTTGTTTTGAGTTCCAACAACATCAGAGGGACCAACAGGAGAAACATCCAAAGGATACTAAAATGAAGTTAATAGTACAACAGTTTAATTCCACAAACAGTGGAAGGGGATTCCGTGAGAACCCTCAAAATCAGAGAGGTGGAGGTTTCAGGGGGCAGGGCGAGGCAGTTCAAGCAGTGCTTAATTGTTTCAATACTGGAGTTCAAGGGGGTGGGAGAGATGGCTAGATACAGAACACAGAGAGATGGTAGAGGAAAAATATATTATTAAAAATTGTTCTACAGATATTATGAGACTATTATTACACTTTGGTGACGCCGTAGAGCGTTTATTTTAAGCCAGACTCCAAAATAGTGTGACCTAAGTGGTCAATCTCACTTGCCAGAAAAAATCGTAAGGTATAATGTACTTGATCATTAGCCTGTATCTAACCTGTGATGCAATGTGTTGGTATCCAGGTGATTATGCAAGCTACTTAGAAGTTGGAATGCATTCTCACAGCAGGAAACACTATTGGTGAAGGAAAGCTCTCTGAAGTGTAGGAAGCACTCATGCTGATGCGCACAGCAGGAAGATATCTGCAGGAAGCGTTCACGCTGATGCGCACAGCAGGAAGATATTTATAGGAAGCATATAATTGATGCACGGGTGCCCAGTGAGAATACGCTGCGTGCACAGCTGCATATTACTATCTTTGTCCTTTCGCTGTGTTCCTACAGTTTATGCAATGACTATTACCCTGTTTTCTTGCAATTCTAGTCTCAATTCGTCTGCTATTAACTGTGTCTAAGTGACAGCTTCATTTTGGGTGAGTGGTTTGTGATACTTGACAATTATTGTTGGCTATTTACTTGTGTTTATCTCTGATTTCACTATGCAAAATGTCACTGTGCCCACTTTCTGCCTATCATCTCCAGGTAAACCTCCACTTTGCTGGTTAAAATGTAAAAAAAGTGTTTGGTCACTCCGCTCGTGTGTGTCGTATATCCCTCAGTGCTGAGAGAAAGACTTCTTTGCTTGTGCACTGCTTAGGTTCGGAGGGTCAGGAAGACTTGAACATCTTCCTGATCTTTCAGAATGTGATGCTTCTAGTTTAAATGAATATGAAATTTGTATCAAGAAATAAAATTGACATTTTCTTCCCAAGGTGAGTACGGTTCTTGAACGATATCACTTTGGGAGGAGAAAGAAAAGGCAAGATGAGTCAGTGGAACAGTATATCACGGTGTTATGCAAGTTAGCATCCACTTGCAACTTTGGTGTATCTCTAGAAGAGTGACTAAGAGATCAATTCATGCTAGACTGTGCCTTTGACCAAGACAGAGAGAGCTTGTAGCAAAAGGACAATTCTTCTTTGCAGGAGGTTCTCACAATAGCCAAAATGCATGAACATTCGAAAGCGTGTGCTGAAATCATTTGTAAAGATGTTTCCATAGAGAAAAATGATGGCGGGGTGGTAAAGATTGTGCACGACAAATCTACAAATGTCAAACCTAGCACAAGCACCTGAACCAAGTCCTCCAATTTAAAAGGTTTTCAAGGTTAATGCTTTCTGTGTGGTAACTCAGGACATGTGGCAAACTTTAAAGATTGTCCTGGCTGGAAAGTCACATGCAACATCTGTGGACTGAAAGGTAATTTTTTCAGATGTTGCAAATCAAGTAAAGATCGGAAGGAGGTCAGAGAGGTTGATCTGTATGAAGAGGTGGTGGAAAAGGTCAACATTCTTCAAATCAAAGAATCTGCTGGTGAGGGTCCATCAGAGATTGTTATGATCAATAATGCGCCAGTGAATATGCGTTTTGACTCAGAGCCAAAATAACACTCATACTGAAAACATTTTATGAGCAGCATTTATTAGACAAAGTGAAATAATTAAAACCTGATATAAAACCAAAAGGCTACAGGGCTGAGACTCTAGATCTGTTAGGCTATTTTTGGGCTACATTTGATTTTAAAGGAATAATTATTCCTGGTAAAGCATATGTCTCTATGAAGGATGACTCACTAATTAGCTGGTTTCACCAAAGTGATTTTCATGTGTTTCTGGATCCAATGAAAACCCTTCTGTGTGTCTAAAGGAGATGTCACCAGTCAGAGATGTGTCTGGAGGGAGTGGAATTTGGATCAGAGATTTTCCAGAGGTGTTTGTCAGTAAATTGGGCTGTCTTAAGAACTATACACACCTCATAAAAATTAAACCCAGTTTCACATACAAAGTAGCCAAGGTTAGAAATTTACCACCTTTGGTGAAGTAAAGCTTGAGAGAGAGTTAGATTAACTTATTGAGAATGGAATTATACAGGAAGTTGAGGCCACAGAGTGGTTATCTCTGGTTGTTATGGCACGGAAAGCCAATGGGGAGGCCAGGCACTATGTAGACTTAAGAGAACTCAATAAGGCTGTGGTGCTAGACCACTATCTGCTTCCCAACATAAGCACGATGTTATGTTCTCTTGAAGGGGCAAAGCACTTCTCGTCCTTCCATTTAACTTCTGCCTACCATCAAGCTAAATTACATTCCTTGTCTCAGGGTCTCACAGACTTTGTCACACCCTTTGTCACCTTCAAATTCCTCAGAATGCCCTTTGGTCTCTTCTCAGCTGCCTCCGTGTTCCAGAGGGCGATGGAACGCATTCTGAGGGGAGTTGAGGGCGTCAAGGTGTACCAGGACAATGTGCTAATCTTTTGTGTTGATCTTGAGGAACATGATGGTAGGCTGAGGAAAGGCTTGCTTGGGAACATTGTGTGAGGCAGGCCTCACACTCAGGGCAGATAAATGCAGGTATGATGTTTAAGAGATTGAATATTTGGAACAGTTGGTCTCTGCATCTGGAATTAAACCTAAAGCTTCCCTGGTTGACACCATTTGCAATCTTTACACCCCTCAAAACTAGGAAGAACTGGTGAAAATTCTGGAGATGGCAGAGTTCTACAATAAATTTGTCCCAAACTTTGCAGAAAAAACCTGCTGCATGAGAGATCTACTCAAAAAGTGAGAGAATTTGTGTGGTCTCAGGATTGTAACAAAGAGTTTGTATGTGTTAAGAGGAATCTAAGTGAGGCATCAAATGTAGGTAGTTTTGATCCAACAAAAAAGTCATACATTATGACGAACACCAGCTCTAAAGGGTTAGGGGCTGTGCTAATACAGAAAGTTGATGGGAAGGAGAAGACTATTTTATTTATTTCCGGGCCCTTGAGAGCTGTGGAGTGTAACTATTCAGTGGTCGAAAAGGAAGCCCTGGATATTTTCTGGGCTGTGCCCAGATTGAGAAAGTTTCTTTAGGGGAAGAGGTTTGAAGTTTTGACAGATCATAAACCCTTGAAGGGAGTGTTCACCAAGAAGGGTATAGACTTTGTTTCACACCGGATACGGAAATGGGTGGTTGCATTGCAGGAATTTGATTTCATGGTGTCCTATTTGCCTGGGGCCTGTAACATTTTGGCCGACTGTCTATTGAGATCAGGGGATGTTAAAAGTGAAATGTCTGAGGAAGGAGAGTGGTTTGGTGGTGAGGAATTTGACAATGTGATCAATGTGTGCTTAATTATTGAAGGGTTGATTTCTGAGGGAGACTGGAAAGAAAGTTTGGTGAATGATGATGTGTTGCAAAAGGTTATGGCAATGATTTCAGGTAACTGGTGTGAGAAGAAAGATTATGAGGATTAACTGAAAGGTTATTGGCAGGTTAGAAAGGACTTGACTGTTGTGGATGGTCTTCTGGTGAGGGGCAGCAAATTGATTCCCCCATATAAATTAAGAGACAGGTCGTTGAATAATGCCCATGCCAGTCATATGGATATTGCCAAGACAAAAGAAAGAAATAGAGAAGCTTTTTGGTGGCCTGCCATGGATATGCATTTAGAAAGAGAAGTTCGGAATTGTGCAGAATGCTCGTGCAGCAACAGGATCTTAAAGTGTAGGACACAGCCAATGGTAGTGAGGGAACAAGCCAGTGGTCCGTGATCAGACATTGCTGTTGACATTTTAGGCCCAGTGAGATTGAAGTCTCAGGACCATTATGTTTTGGTATGTCTTGATATGTTTTCATGGTGGCCGGAAATCAATGTGGTAAATTCTGTTGAATTAGGTGTAATAATTAATTTTTAGGAGAACTCTTTGATAAAGAGGGCTTCCCATTGTCTCTAGTCTCAGACAATGGGATACAGTTTACGTCTAGGGTTGTCGAGGAGTTTCTGAGAGTAGAGGAATTAAACATAAAAAGCGGCATTATACCATCCAGAGAGCAATGGAGTAGTTGAGAGATTTGGAAAAGTTCTTAAAGAGGCTTTACAACAAGCAATTGAACTGGGAAATGGCTATGAGGAAGAAGCTATGTGAGTACAGATTTACACCACATTCCTCAACGGGTGTGGCTCCTTTTCGATTACTTAAAGGAAGGGTTGCAAATACTGAGATAACACCCTCTTTGGTCACAATCAAAATGTCTGTGGTGGATGAAAGTGTTGGAAGCACAGAGGGGTGGAGAAAAAGAGAGGGAGAGGGAATGGAGAAAAGGAAAAGGTGGTTTGATGAGAGAAAAGCTTTGAAAAGTACTGTTGTGAATATAGGAGATTGGGTAAAGATCAAGTCACCCAGAAAAGATGGGAAAAACTCCAAGTTCAGTCAACCGTTCAGGGTCATCAAGGTTTTTCAAATCGCGGTGAAAACCAATGACCACAGAGTTTGTGACTAGAACAGGTGTTACACAAGAGAGTGTTGCTAGGCCACAACGTTCAACAAAAATCCCACTCCGCTTACAGGATTGTATTTGTTGAGAACTGTAATTTTGTTCATTTTCGTTATTTTGTTTTCTTAGCTATATTTAGTCTTTCTTAGTTTAAGTTTCTTTCATTATTTGTGAGGAGGGAGGTGATGTGGTGTTCTGTATCTAGCCTGTGATGCAGTGTGTTGGTATCCAGGTAATGATTCAAGATATGTGCCTGAGAGGCCTGGGGTTCTGTAGCATAAAACCCCAGTAAAAACAGTGCCCCTTCCAGATTTCCTGGTAAATGCAAGTATTTCAGGGCCTGCTAGTTCATCAAGGGTGAGCGTGGAGAGATTACATTTTTATTGAAGCTAATACCCACTCCTCCCACTTTCTTGTTGATACATGGTTTATGAAGGACTTTAAAGCCTGGGGGACATGCTTTGCCTAGGACTATGTGTAGTATTCTGATGTTTTGGTTTTTCTCCTATGTCAATAAACCTACTTGGTTTACATCATACCAGTGTGTCCTCATTCCTACACTATGGTCGAGTCAGGGGTGGTCCATGTTTCTGTTATGAACAATTGTCAGTTTCTAGCAGCAGATTAATTTCTGTGGAATGCTTTACTAAGGACTTGGTATTTAATAGGCAGCATCTCATAATGGCTGGCGGTTTTGTGTTTGTGTACAGAGGAGGGCTTATCCCTGTCTCAGTGGGGGTAGGTGTGGGTGATAGTTTATTGAACTGCTTACCTTTATGCAGTAACTGGTCTCTCAACTAGCATGTCCTAGACTCTGTACTAACATTGTGGTTCTCCTGGGATTCGGAGGTGCAACCCGCAGCATGGCTGGCGCTGTGCATGGTTGGTGCGCAGACCGGTTTGCCTTAGGTCCGCCTTCAGAATGCCAGCGGTGCAGTCGCACCAGCATTCTGAATAAATAGTCTCCTTCAAGTAGAGACTAGACTGGCAACCAATATGGTGGTTGTGAGAAAATGGGGTCCTGTTGCATTGCCCCCCCACTTTTTGCCTGGCTTTTGATGCAACTTTGACTGTAGAGTACTGGGTCCTTGCTGTCCAGGTTCCCAGTACCAGTGTTCTTTGCCTAAAACTGATCCACAATTGTCCCTTTAGCCCCTTGTAAGTCCCTAGTAAAAGGTACATGGGTACCTAGGGCATTAGGACTGAAGAGGGCCCCCTAGGGACCCCTCACCTAGGCCATGCAGACTGCCACTGCATCATGCGTGGCCTGGTGCAGACAAAACAACAAAGTCGACATAGAACACTGCCTGTGTGCCATGCCAACTAGCACTGCCCAAGATATAGGCTCGTCACCCCTCTAGCAGGCCTTACCAGCCCTAAGGCAGGGTGCACTATATCACAGGTGTGGGTATATCTGCATGAGCAGATATGCCCCTACAGTATTAGGGTCTATTCCTTAATATTTTAAGTGCCAGGGAAGCCATAGCGAGTACATGGGCTGGGAAATTGACAACTCGAGTTCCCCAGCACCATGATGGCTTCACTGAAACCTGGAGTGATGGTACCAAACAACTCCTTGTAATAAATCCACACTGATACCAGTGTGATATTTATTAAACCATGTACTCAGAAGGCACCGAAAACCTACTGACCCAGGTATGGTAACTGACTGGTTTTAGGCAGCCTGCCACACATAGACATGTTTCTGGATCCCTGGGTGGAGAGCCTCTGCTCTCTGGGACCAGAAACAATGCACATCCTGGGCAGAGGTGTCACACCTCCTCCCCCAGGATGGGCCAGTGCTCGAAAGGGAAGCTTCTAAGGCCTGCCGCCTTTGTAATGCAACCCCCAGCCTCTGCTGCTAGCAGCCCCCGGTTTACACCCCCACTTTGGACGAAAAAACCCGCAGAAAAACCTAGAAGAATAGGAGGTGTGCCCACCTCTGCCAACTCCACCCCTAAGGTGGGGGAGATGAGGTTAAGCACATCTTTCAGGCCCTGCCATCTTGAAGATGGTGAGACCCCTCCAATCAGGGCTAGGTCTATGCCCCCTCCCACAGGACGGTGTCATAATTGAGAGTATAGTCACCCAAGGTAAGGTGCCCATTGGTCCTACCTGCTACTCCCATAAAGTTAATATTTAGGTGGCTCCCCCAAACCTGAAAGCTAGATCTGTGATGACCTAAGAAGAAAGAAGACATCCCTGCAGAGAAGGCTGAAGACGATGACTGCCTTAGCCCCAGCCCTACCGGCCTGTCTACAGCTTTGACGAACCTGCGACCTGTCTTGCAACCAGCGACCTCTGAAAACCCTGGGAGAACTTTTGCCTTAGAAAAAGACTCCAATTTCCTGTGGACAACGGACCTGTCCAGAAGAAATCTACTCCATGGTCTCCGGATCCAGCTGGAACCGCGACTCCTGCCCACTGTTCACCCGATGCCCTCGGCCCAAGTCTGAGTGGCCACCTGCCCATTAAAGTTTCCCCAGCGATCCTGACCTCGAGTCCAGCATTGGCTGACCTCTCCTGAACTCCACGACGGCGCCTGCAGTGTGAATCCAGAGGCTTACCTAACCGCGACCGGCAAAAAGATTCCGACCTCGAAAGGCACCCCTGCACCCGAAGCCCCTAGGCCTTGGTAAGCTGAACCGATGGTGCCCCTATGACCTCCTACATCTCTACTTACTTCTTCAGTCATTGGTCTCCCTTCTGCAACCTCCAGTGCAACGCCTGCAGCCTGTTTGTCGAAAGAAGAATCTCCATTGAAAAGCATTAGGCGCCAACGCTGAAATTGCACCCTGCACCCGGCCGCTCAAATTAAGCACTGCTCGCCAAAGAGATTTACCTTTGTCCAGACACAAGTGAGCATCCAGTTTAAGTCAAAGCAATACCCATTCAGGCACTATGCATTTGATGTGGAAGTTTTATATTGTCAGTGGTATTTTAGAGTGCTCCATATGAAAGAGCAGTTCTCCACCTAAAACTAGGGAATCTACCCAGGGTTCCCTACTTCCTTTTTTGCATATTTTTTGCATTTTAAGCCTGAAATTGTATTGATTTGCTACATATATTCACTGAAAAAACTAAAGGTTAAGGTAACGTTATAGTTAGGTGAAAATAGTTATTTATCTCAAGTAACTATAACTCGTGTCCTAAGGTAACTATAATTTGTGCTCCAGCCAGGCAGAGTTTTGGCATCAATGATGTCATTTCAAATGTTGCAGTGACATCATCAATGATGTCACAGAACATGTCTTGAGTGATGCAATATGTGGGATAATTAGCTATGCATGGCTAGGGCGCGAGTTATAATTACCTCAGGGCATGAATTAAAGTTACTTGTGATAACTATAACTGGTGAATTTCAGTGTTTTTTTAGTTCACCTAACTATATGGCTGCCATTTTAGAATATAGAAAGCAGAGGTATAGAACATGGGTGGATGACACAGACCATGCATCTTCTTTCTACCACTCATATAGCTAAACTGGCAATCATCTCTTACCTAAGTTAATTTAAAGAATTACACCTCAGTGAGTGTGTGGGGGATTATCAGCAGCATTTGTCCATGGTATAAATTTGTGAAATATTTGTTTGGAGTGTCTGCATATGGACCAGCTGCTGTTCGTTTGACTCAGGGTGGAAGAAATCACTGCTGTCTCCATGCAATGGCCCTTTAAAAAACAGTAGGCAGTTGATGTAGTCAGTGGTGGAGGAGACAAGGAGATAGTCTGACTTAGAGAGTGGATGGCATAGTTTGGGGGTGATTTGATCATCAGAAAATATTCTGCAGGCAACAAGGGGAAGTTGGTGCATATGGTGATGCTTGGGGTCTTCCCACCTCTCAAGACTTTTATCCATCATAGAAGTGGAACGCTTGTTATGTAGTCACTGGCCCAGGAAATTAAATGGTAAGTAGCAGCAGTGGGTGGGAGTGTGGCTTAGGGCTCTTTGGCACTGATCAAAAGCATTGCAAGTGGAGCAGCGCAATTTTGGCTCCACCCTTGCATGTTTAATTAAGCCACATAAATGTGCACGTATGGCTTCATGTACTCGTGTGATGTAACATTATTAATATAATGTAGTGCACTTGAACAGTACCAGAAAGTGCACCTACTGTGTAATCTTGACATTCATATACGTGTGAATGTTAACATTTTCTTTACAGTACGAATGAGTTCCAGTTCTCACATATATCTGCATTTGTGCTGTTTGAATAACATTGTATTTCTTGTATGTTCACGTATTTCTTTAAAGTAATACTCTCCATTTATTTTATAACTGAAAATATATCAATTTGAATAGTGCATTATATCTATATTGTAACCGTATAGGTATCTGTAACCATGCATTTAAAACATGTAACAAAATGCGTACTGCACTAAAGTTGACCAAAGGCCTTAAGCTTTTGGATTTTGCAATGTTTAACTTTTAACATGAATGCTTACTTTGGATGCAATGTTTTTCACTCCTCTGCAGATGCAGATGCATTAGCACATGGTTAAAGAAAGGCACATTGTGTGAAAGAGATAGTGAGATTTGAAAGGAGCATCTCTTGGCAAGGATAAGAATCTTTAACAAAAAAGGTAGGACTACTGTTCGTGCAGAATAAGGAGACAGGAGGAATCCAAGGACGTTATAATGTGTGGACCAAAGGAAAGAAATCTTGAGTGTAGTTGCCAAGTTTAGTGTTTGAAGATGGGAAATAATTGGATATGTGACATGAGATTCTCGAAGATTCTTTTGGTGGGTATAATTGGGTATTGCACTCTAGCTTTGTTCAGATTTCCTTTAGACTCTGAGAGGTACAGACCTCTTTGCGACACCTCTGTTGTGTGTCTTTATGCTATACGATGTTCTTTCCTTTTCAGAGAACTTCTACAGAAGTTCTGCTATGCTGACACCTTTCTCTGCTTCTCTGACTTACTAGGGCTTTCCTGATTTCTGGTTTAGAATAGGGTTTAGTAGATCTTCTTAGATAACCTCATGTATAGGCAAGAGGATCGAAACTTTCAATCTACTCATCAGACTTTGTTTCTCATTCTTTGCATTGCAGCCACAGAATTCCTCATTTGTTTCTGTTATTGAGGATTCATTTTGTATGTCAGATATCCTCTAGTGATTCTGTATTTTTATACTATGTTTCTGCGACTTATTAATATCAGCTTGGCTTTGAATTTGTAATAAATCCATACTTAATCTTATCAATCGTCTCTGAGCTTTATTGTGTGGCCAAATGAGTTACACTGTAATTGATACATTGCAGTTGATCCTAACTCCTTTTATTCCTCAGGCACCTAGATTTGCCCATTTCAGGGAGCCAAGAAGAAGGAGCCCATGTTCTATGCGTTCTCAGGTGGTAGCAGAGGACGGTTTCGGTACTGTGATAGGGAGTTAAGCGACTTTACATGAGAATAGTTAAAATCCCAGTACCAGTTCTAGATCCAATGGTTCAATTCAGAGGATCAGTGGAGTTACAATGGTTTGTGGTGGAGTGGAAACAGCAGAGGAGTGAGTATTAATAGAGTTGTGCATGTGCAGCTTATGCTTAGCTTGCGTTGTTATGATAGTTGTGTGATGTTTGGCGGAGGTATTTTGAATGTAGTGTTTCATGTGAAGAAGTTGAAGTTGTTAATGGGTGGCGTAAGATCCAGGGATGATATTAAAAATGTACAAGACACTGTATTGTCATTGTCTCCTAAGGTTTTGTGGAGTCTGACATGAGACATCGTCGACAGCTTAAGTGAGATAGGGAAATTATCTTTATGTGTGAGAGTGAGGTATGATTAGTGTTGTGGACCTTTTGCACAGAGGGAAAGAATACTGATCAGGGTAATACCCCACAGGTTGAGGTTTCATTCGAATGTGTGACAGAGTAGATTATAAAGCAGTGTTCTTAATTATTTCTTGTGTGCTTGAATACTGTCAATTTCTTTAGTGAAGCAGACAATTGTTATTTGTTGCCATTGCATTGTATTTGTTTGTTGTGTATTGCTGAAGAGAGTGTGTTTGTGAAAATTGTAAAAGAAGGGGAACCGCTTCAAGGAGTGAGACTGACATCACAGTGTGCCGCGCTGGGATTGATCGGTTGGTGTAAACCCGCGCTGCTATTGGTTATCTATCTTACGGAGTGCAGCGCTGTTATTGGTTGTTGATTTGGAACAGGAATTGTGAGTTCATTATTGGGTGCTGTTTTGAAATAAACAATTTTAATTGTAATTATTGACATTTTACATGAAAAATTAAATGTTTTTACGGTCATACGAGATTTGATTCGGGGAGATTTGACGATACCTGTTAGAGAGGTAGAAGAAGCACCACCAGAAGACACAACAGGTCATTATATGGCAATAAATGTAGGGCTACAAACACGTATTTGGCTTAAACAAAGCATAGATTACTGAGAAAGAAGGTGCTCTGGCGTTTCCCCCCATGGTACATTTAATGTGAGAATTATTGAAAATTTGAAGGGGATTTTATATGAGATGAAACCACAGCCTAGACCTACACAGTTTGAAGTGCTCAATGCTTGGGCGCATGCAGCTTATGCTGGAAAGATATCAGGGAAGAGCTAGAAAGGCAATGCCTATTTATGTTGATGCAAGGTGGTACACAAAACAGAAGAAGTGGAGAACGGACATGATAGAGGGAGCTAAGTTGTATCCGACTTTGACAGATGAGGAGTTTGAGAAGGGTAGACAAGAGAAGAAAAAGAGAGAGAGAGAGAAGAAACGAGGCAAAGGAATCAGCTGAGGGAGGTGAAAACTGTGACAGCAACACTAGTGATAGTTTTTTTCGATGTACTGTTGTCGGAGCATCTGCCACAGATTTAATGCTGATTGACAGAGAATCCTGCTTTCCGAGACTCCTCCTCATGATGGCCTCTAACCTGGTGGCCCGAGGACATTGAATTCCCATGCTCCATCTGCTACAGCCATACATCTTGGCATCAGGATAGATTTCCATCTCTCCCTCTCTGCCCATGTTACCACTGTTTCCGTCGCTTGCTATCTTTGAGTTATTTCCCATTGCTACACACAAAACTGTGACTCATGCCATAATAACTTTGAAATTACACTCTAGCAACTCCCTTTTACCATGCACTTCCAATTATTTAATCAACTGTCTTCAGACTGTGCAAAATGCGTCAGTGAGAGTGGTTCTTATGGTTTCTGAATGCCAACCTGTTAAGGCCACCATGAAACTGCTTCACTGGCTGCCTTTTCCAAAAAGAATACAGATCACCAAACCAGTAGGGGGATGTCACTGGAGGGTGATACCTGTATAGCATAATGCCCTAACCATATTGTTAGCCAGTTTCATGGGGAAACTAGTTCTGTAAAGCAACTAAAGACCTGTAATATAAAGCTTAACAAGAATTTGCAAAGCCAATAATTCTGTCTTTTTTTATGTCGAGCCTAGAGTCAGCGCGCATGCACTGCGAGGCATGCTGGATTCCGGCTGTGGGGTATGGCCATGCCCACTGCCTTTCATTGGTTCCTTTCTGTGCCTTTCCAGCTGCCTTTCTTTTGTGTGGTGAATTAGTGCCATTTATCCCTCCTATTGGTGTGTTTGTCGCCCCCATAGCGACTGGCCCTGTTACATGGGTCATTTTGCTTCAGGCCATTTCTCTTACTTGTGGCACACTTTTTTTTAACATTTTATTTTGGCCGGAACACGAGTGCTTGTGGTTTGAGTTGCTGTTGGTTTCTGGCCATAACTTCCTTTTTACATCTCCCCATAATGCGTCCACACAATGGGAGATGCTGCGCCCCCTCACCCGTTAACACATTTTTAATTCATGTGTTTTTGGAACATAACATTTTTTACAATATCACCCCAAGGTATCAGAGCTCACCAGTGAGGTCTAGGATTTGTCATCTCAGGCTATGCTTGTGACTCGATGTCGCAGCCTGCGAACACCATACTAGTTATATTTATGCTGCGTCATTTTCAGAGGTTCTCACAATGCGAAGGTGCAGGAAAGCTGAGATTATCTTGCCAGCTGAAGTTCATCACGAGGCTGCCACTTAAGCCTGGGAGCGGGATCTTCAAAACCTGAAACAGCATTCCAACTCCTCCCACTCCCCCTTGTGCCTGGTGCCATCCTCTGCAGCAGGCCTGCCGCAGCCACCATTCGGGGACGGGTGGGTAGCAGCTGACTCTGCACCCTGTTTCCTTTCACCAGGATGCTGTGCACATCCTCTAGCAGGTACGTGTATTTCCCACGGATGGACTGAGTCCCACACACATTAGCACCACTTTACAGAGTTTGCCAGTTAAGCGCTACTTTCATTTTCTCGTCTTTCATTGAACAACATTGTTTTCCCCGGGTGGGGAAGAGTACTATTCCTGGAGGTACTGAAATACCTGGCTGATGCGTACAGTGGAAAATGTTTAATGCGATCCTTATCAGCTCTTTTCCTTTGCCTTGAGTTTAAACGCGTGTTACAACATCCTTCTTGCTTAATGTTCCCTGCTCTTCTGCACATGCTTGAATCCCTGAACAACCTAATGCTGCATACAGGCGGTAATCCCCTCACTTTGAAACACAAAGATGAGTTTTAGACACTGCTTCAACAGCTCCGCAAAAATGAGGACGCATGCCCTCTGCCACCCTAACCCCACCTCGCATTCAGCGTTTGATTTTTTTTTTAAGGCAATGTTGCGGTAACAAATGAAATGGGAGCTGTAACCGCAGTTTTTTTCCCCTAAATGTACACGTAACTCGTTAAAAGAAAAAAAGACGCAGAAACTCTTAAATCCACGAGCAAGATTGTTTTATTTATTTTTATATGTTTGGTCACAATGCACGTTTTTGGTCCACTCGCAATAAATCCAACTAATCTCATGGATTTATCTGCCTCACCATGGTGTAGAGGCCCCCTTCTCAATATAATGAACCCCACCTCCCTCCCCCTCACCACACTCATCTCACACCGCCCACCTCCCTACTGTGTTCACTTCTCCTGCTCTGCCGCTGGCAGCTGCTCCACCCCCCTCCCCTCTCTTTTCTTCCTCTTATTCCCTCTCTTTCTGTTTCAGTCTCGCTCCTCCTCACTTGCTGAAAAACGTTACTTCAACAAACGGCTCTTACCCTCTCTTCCCTCTCCTTTCCTTTATTTGTGACCCTGTGAAATGGATCCAAAAAAATAAAGAAACACTTTTGCTGCAAATGTCGTCTTTTTCTAACATTTTTCTATTCAAAAGTGCAGCCTTGAACGGAGAGAAAAAAAGGTGCAAAATACAAAAAATAAACAAAAAACTAAATAAAGCAAAACAGAGTGGTCGCAAACATGCCACATTGGTGTTATTCACTTCCACACACATTAGCGCCACTTTAAACAGTTTGCCAGTGAAACTCTACATTTGTTTTCTCATCTTTCTTTGAACAACATTGTTTTTCCAAAGGTGGGGAAGTGTACCTTTCCTGGAGGTAGTGCAATACCTGGTTGATGCGTAGAGTGGAAAATGAGTAATGTGATCCCTCATCAGCTGTTTTCCTTATTTTACTTTAGAATATGTGTACCGCGGCTCTGTGTTCAGGGATGTGGTCTTTTTAAACCATACTGCTTACATTTTGAAAGAATATAAGCAATGGACATTGAAACGGTTCCCTTCCGGGTCCTGTATTCATGTCCTTAACTTTTCAGGCAAAAACACTCATTGATCTCTGAATAATAAGTGTAAAAGCGTTAAGATAACCATGTTGTTCCTGCTTACATTTCACATGGTTTACTTAATCTAGCATTCCCTAAGAGTGTTTGCTTTTTCCAGGATATTGTTACTTTTTTTCAGGCAGCATATTACTCTTGTCTCCCTCCCTCATAACCAATTTCCCATTTAGTGGTTCTCCAGCGCCGCAAGGCAATACGAATGGCAATAGCACTATGCAAATATGATTACTCCACTGCAAATAAAAAAACAAAAGTAAAAAACATTGTCATTTTCAACGCCAGAAGATCTAACTTTCACAAATGCAAGATCGATTCCATTGCAAATGCTTGTGTTATAAATGCAAGTGATTTTGATTGGTGAGTTTGTTCATATTTGCATGGATATGTCGGTGGATGAACAGGAGAAAGAATAATGGGATGAGTGAGGGAATCGGTTGGTACATGAGTGGGTTAGTAAGTGCGAATATTGATGATTCACTCATACAATAACTCATTCATCCATACAGCCATTGTTCCATGCACTCACATTGTTGACCCATGCAGTTATCCATTCATTCAGCCACATATCAATACGCTCCCCAACCCATCCATTTGTTCCCGAAGTTCTTGTAGCCAATTATTCATTTTCTCTTGCATCCGCTCGACCATCAATACTCATTTACAAACAATGCATACAGGAGCGCTTTCACTTAAAAAAATGCAGACCTGATGGTTAAGATGCTCCTGAAACCTGAAACATAAATAATTATCTTTTTAACCAATGTTGTTCAAGCCTTTGACACAATCTAACATTCTGTCACTTGTGAGGCAAGTACCTTCTGTTTTGTGATTAAATGCTCTTTGGTGCTGGTATTTATATTTCAGATTATCTTTTCATAAACTGTAACATGACAAACATTCAGCAAAATTACATAGCTCATACTGATACCACTTAATCACTTCTCTAAACACCCACCACTACCTTAACTACATTGGGCCAAATTCACAAAGGTAAATATATATGTGTATACTTACTCACTTGTATATTTAATCCTACATCTAGTTGTAAATCTCTATTTTTTGCTATTCAGTATTTCTGAGTGGATATTTACACCTATGAGTAGACTTACTTGGCTACGCCCTCTCAAATTACCTGTTGGTGGATAGCTCTGCCACTGGGGTGGAGATCTCCCTATGATAAAGAATAGGACCATTTAATAAACTTTATTTAAAAAACCCCAATATATACATATTTATTTTTATATATAATATAAATGTAGGATAATGTAAAGTATTTATTATTAATGTATAAATAATAAAATAACATTTTACAGCACATTAACTCATGATATTAGATGTGTATTAAGTAGTAAAATAAATATATTAATTTAATATATAAATATATATATATTTTTTTAAATTACTCACCATCACTTACAATTTTTTTTACATTTTGTAACATTGGTTAAAGTAATATATTTAATTAATTTCAAAACTTTGTAATTGTTTTTTTTATTAATGTTTAAACATTATTTTTTTAAGTTTATTTTATCATGTTTTTCTAAAACATCAATAATTAAATATGATTTTCATTTTATGTATATATATATATATATTACCTACTGGCGGTCGCCAGTAGGTAGTTATAGTTAGGACCTTGTTTCTATTCAAAAAGCGTTTTTTCTTTTGCCAATATCTTTTGCGCCGTTTGACGAAGCTTTGCAAAATTTTCAAAACTAATGGTTCACTCAGGTCAGCTCCTGTCTTGAAAGTTTCGGGGTGATTCGTCAAGCGGGGGCCGAGACAAAAAGGGGGGGGTCCCAAAACGCATTTTCCCCATGTTAATTTCCATAGGAAACTTTAGACAAAGCTACAGCCCGAACTGCTGAACGGAATTACACCAAATTTGGCAAAAAGGTAGGTCTTGGTCCAGAAAGTGTGCTTTTTAAAAATGGTGTAAATCCATTCAGTAGTTCCTGAGAAATTTAAAAAATGAAAATATCAATATCTGAGCACCGAGGAGGATTCGCGAAACCTCCTGAGCACGAGCTTAATTCTGTTTGGCTGCCAACACTCCAAACCAGAATGTGTTGGCAGCCATCTTGTGACTCGGTAACCGGGTCACAAGAAAACTGTAGAAAAAACATTAAAAAACAAGAAAAGGGGACAGGGTAGAAACACCCTGACCCCTTAGGCCTGCTCAGGGGGTCCCACAAGGACCCCAGGGCCCAAAAAGCATTAAAGGAATAGAGCTCGACCCGCGCTGGGTGCGCGAATCCGGCCGAAATTATAAAAAAAACGAAGTGCAGGCTTCCGCGCTTCATTTGTTTCAAGCCCCCGGGTGGGCCAGGACCCAGGGGCAATTCTTAATTATGGTGTGGGGGCCCCCACAGCCCCCGGGACCGCCACCTCCCCGGGGCTTTGTTTATCATATGCGGGGACCACACGTCCCCCCCGCAGCCCCAGGGACCGCCACCTCCCTGGGACTTTTTGTTAAAAAATGCGTGGGGGGGGGCTTCTGCCTCCCCATGCTGCCCCGGGGACCGCCACCTCCCAGGGGCATTCACAATTATGTGCGGGGGGCCTCGTGGGCTCCACAAACCTGGGGACCGCCACCTCCCCGGGGCTTAAATTAATATAGATAAGTGTGGGGGGGGCTCCTGCCCCTCCCCACACTGCCCCGGGGACCACCACCTCCCCGGGGCAATTTTAAATAAAGGGCAGGGGTCCGTTGTGGACCCCCAGCCCCGGGGACCACCACCTCCCCGGGGCTTTAAAAATGCTGGGAGGGGGGCCACGCGGCCCCCCTCCTGGAGCCCTCATGGCCCTGGGGACTGCCACCCCCCAGGGCCGACTCCTGCAATGTCCCGGGGTGCCCACCCCCGGGACATTGCTGTTCGCTATGGCAGGGTGGTAGCACGGCTCCCGCCCTGCCATAGCAAACACTGCTTCACTTCATGGGAGCGAGAGCAGGAAACCTGCTCTCACTTCCATGAAGTGAAGCAGATTGCTTTTGGACAAGGGGAGCTGCATGTTAGCAGCTCCCCTTGCCCAAAAGCAATGCCGGCTCCCGCAGGAGGCGGGGAGCTGGCTGCCAGGAGGCGCGTTTGCAGAGTGGTGTAAAAAGGGGCATGGCCTCTGACCACTCTCAGCAATTCAGCTGTGTAGGGCTTACTGGAGGTTCCTGGTGGGCTAGTTGGCCCCCAGGGACCCTCAGGATTCAAGGGGACTTAATCCCCCAACCCAGAACGCACCAGGAGGCGCGTTTGCAGAGTGGTGGAGAAAGGGGGCATGGCCTGCTACCACCTCTCACTAATCCCACTGTGTGGGGCTTACTGGAGGTAACAGGTAGGCTAGTTGGCCCCTAAGGACCACCAGCAGTGAAGGGGACTTTAATCCCCATCCAAGAGCGTGCCAGGGAGCGTGTTTGCAGAGTGGTGGGGAAAGGGCGTGAGAACTTAGCAATGCGCATTTACAGAGTGGTGGAGAAAGGGGGGATGCGGCCTCTGAAGACCTCTTATCAATCCCACTGTGTGGGACTTACTGGAGGTAATAGGAGGGGCAGTTGGCCCCCAAGGTTGTCCTTCGGGGCCAACTACCCCTCCTGTTACCTCCACTAAGTCCAACACAGTGGGATTGATAAGAGGTCTTCAGAGGCCGCATCCCCCCTTTCTCCACCACTCTGTAAATGCGCCTCCTGGCACAGTACTGGTTGGGGGATGAAGTCCACTTTACTCCTGAGGGACTTTGGCGGCCAAGTAGCCCTCCTGGTACCTCCTGTAAGTCCTACGCAGTGGAATTCCTGAGCACTGGTTGGAGGTTTAGCCCCCTTTCTCCACCACTCTGCAAACGCGACTACCAGTTAAAGAAGCATTTGTAATGTAATAGGTCTTGCATTTGCAAGAGTTAGAGCTATTAGTGTTGTAAATCTAAAAGTGTTTTATTAATGTTTCTTGGAGTGGAGTGGATGTAGGTTGTGTGTAGTGGAATTATGTGGTATGTTGTGCAGTGAAATATATGTGGATAGAACGTATGTGGTATTTAGTGTATAGGAATTATGTAGAGTAGGATTATGTGTTACGGAGAGTAATTATGTGGTATGGTAGTCTGTGTTGTGGAGTGGTAACCTCAGGTCTAGTCTTCCTCGTTTCCATAGAAGCTAAACTATGAACTCAATGAGACAAAAAAAGAAGGAATCACTGAGGAGCACTTCTGGACCTAGTCAGAGGTATGAGCAGGGCCACTGGAATTATGTGACTGTTTGGCTGCACCAACTTTCGCACAATTATACATTTTCCGCATTAGCCACATAATTCATCATCTGCTGCCTAATCTGCAGATTTGAACAAACAAAGCCTTGTTTATAGCTCAAACGTTACCAAAAATGCAGCGACAAGTGTTACAGCATGGTGGAAGGCCCTTTGCAAACCCAGAATGGTCACCTGTTACTTATTGCTATATGTGGGTGTTAAATTGGTACTAATGGTGTGCAAGCCACTCTTGCTTCTTTCTGCGCCTCTCTTGCCTCTTTCTGCATTCTGTTGCTTCTTTCTGCACTTCTTTTGTTTCTTTCTGCACCTCTATTGCTTCTTTCTGCACCCCTCTTGCTTCTTTCTGCACCTCTCATGCCTCTTTCACACCCCTCTTCCCTCTTTCTGCATCCCTCTTGCCTCTTTCTGCACCCTTCTTCCCTCTTTCTGCACCTCTCTTGCCTCTTTCTGCACCCCTCTTCCTACTTTCTGCACTCCTCCTGCCTCTTTCTGCACATCTGTTCCTTCTTTCTGCACTTATTTTGTTTCTTTCTGCACCCCTCTTGCTTCTTTCTGCACCCCTGTTGCCTCTTTCTCCACCCCTCTTCCCCCTTTCTGCATGTCTGTTGGTTCTTTCTGCACTTCTCTTGCCTCTTTCTCCACCCCTCTTCCCTCTTTCTGCCTCTCTGTTGCTTCTTTCTGCACTTATATTATGTCTTTCTGTACCTCTCTTGCTTCTTTCTGCACCCCTTGTGCCTCTTTCTGTACCCCCTCTTCTCTTTCTGCACTCCTCTTGCCTCTTTCTGCACCTCTGTTCCTTCTTTCTGCGCTTCTGGTTACTTTCTGCACCTCTCTTGCTTCTTTCTGCACCCCTCTCGCCACTTTCTCCACCCCTGTTCCCCCTTTTTGCATCTCTGTTGCTTCTTTCTGCACTTCTCTTGCCTCTTTTTCCACCCCTCTTCCCTCTTTCTGCACCTCTGTTGCTTCTTTTTGCACCTCTCTTGCTTCTTTCTGCACCCCTCTTCCCTCTTTTTGCACCCCTCTTGCCTCTTTCTGCACCTCTGTTGCATCTTTCTGCACTACTCTTGCTTCTTTCTGCACCTCTCTTGCTTCTTTCTGCATCACTCGTTCTTCTTTCTGTTCCCCTCTTCCCTCTTTCTGCACCGCTCTTGCCTCTTTCTGCACCCCTGATCCTTCTTTCTGCTCTTCTTTTGTTTCTTTCTGCACCCCTCTTGCTTCTTTCTTCACCCCTCTCACCACTTTCTCCACCCCTGTTCCCCCTTTTTGCATCTCTGTTGCTTCTTTCTGCACTTCTCTTGCCTCTTTTTCCACCCCTCTTCCCTCTTTCTGCACCTCTGTTGCTTCTTTCTGCACCTCTCTTGCTTCTTTCTGCACCCCTCTTCCCTCTTTTTGCACCCCTCTTGCCTCTTTCTGCACCTCTGTTGCATCTTTCTGCACTACTCTTGCTTCTTTCTGCACCTCTCTTGCTTCTTTCTGCATCACTCGTTCTTCTTTCTGTTCCCCTCTTCCCTCTTTCTGCACCCCTCTTGCCTCTTTCTGCACCCCTGATCATTCTTTCTGCTCTTCTTTTGTTTCTTTCTGCACCCCTCTTGCTTCTTTCTTCACCCCTCTCACCACTTTCTCCACCCCTGTTCCCCCTTTTTGCATCTCTGTTGCTTCTTTCTGCACTTCTCTTGCCTCTTTTTCCACCCCTCATCCCTCTTTCTGCACCTCTGTTGCTTCTTTCTGCACTTCTCTTGCTTCTTTCTGCACCTCAGTCCCTTCTTTCTGCAGCCCTTTCCCTCTTTCTGCACCCCTCTTACCTCTTTCTGCTCCCCTCTTGCCTCTTTCTGCAACTCTGTTCCTTCTTTCTGCATTTCTTGTTTCTTTCTGCAACTATCTTGCTTCTTTCTGTATCCCTCTTGTCTCTTTCTCCTCCCCACTTCCCCCTTTCTGCATCTCTGTTGCTTCTTTATGCACTTCTCTGGCTTCTTTCTGCACCTCTCTTGCTTCTTTCTGTACCCCTCGTGCCTCTTTCTGTACCCCTCTTCCCTCTTTCTGCACTCCTCTTGCCACTTTCTGTACCACTCTTACTTCTTTTGTGCACTTCTTTTGTTTCTTTCTGCACCACTCTTGCTTCTTTCTGCACCCCTCTTGCCTCTTTCTCCACCCCACCTCCCCCTTGCTGCATCTCTGTTGCTTCTTTCTGGACTTCTCTTGCCTCATTCTGCACCTCTGTCCCTCCTTTCTGCCACCCTTTTGCCTCTGTCTGCACTACTCTTCCCTCTTTCTGCTCCCCTCTTGTCTCTTTCTGCACCTCTGTTGCTTCTTTCTGCACTTCTTTTGTTTCTTTCTGCACCTCTCTTGCTTCTTTCTGCATCCCTCTTGCTTCTTTCTGCACCCCTCGTGCCTCTTTCACACCCCTCTTCCCCCTTTCTGCACCCCTCTTGCCTCTTTCTGCACTTCTCTTGCCTCCTTCTGCAGCTCTGTTCCTTCTTTATGCACTTCTTTTGTTTCTTTCTGCACCTCTATTGTTTCTTTCGGTATGCCTCTTGCCTCTTTCTCCACCTCACTTCCCCCTTTCTGCATCTCTGTTGCTTCTTTATGTACTACTCGTGCTTCTTTTTGCATCCCTCTTCCCTCTCACTGCACCCCTCTTGACTCTTTCTGCACCCCTGTTCCTTCTTTATACTCTTATTTTGTTTCTTTCTGCACCCCTATTGCTTCTTTCTGCACCCCTCTCGCCACTTTCTCCACCCTTGTTCCCCCTTTTTGCATCTCTGTTGCTTTCTCTTGCCTCTTTTTCCACCCCTCATCCCTCTTTCTGTACCTCTGTTGCTTCTTTCTGCACTTCTCTTGCTTATTTCTGCACCTCTGTCACTTCTTTCTGCAACCCTTGTGCCTCTTTCTGCACCCCTCTTCCCTCTTTCTGCTCCCCTCTTGCCTCTTTCTGCACCTCTGTTCCTTCTTTCTGCATTTCTTTTGTTTCTTTCTGCAACTCTCTTGCTTCTTTCTGTATCCCTCTTGCCTCTTTCTCCTCCCCGCTTCCCCTTTCTGCATCTCTGTTGCTTCTTTATGCACTTCTCTTGCTTCTTTTTGTACCTCTCTTGCTTCTTTCTGTACCCCTCGTTCCTCTTTCTGTACCCCTCTTCCCTCTTTCTGCACTCCTCTTGCCTCTTTCTGTACCTCTGTTGCTTCTTTTGTGCACTTCTTTTGTTTATTTCTGAACCACCCTTGCTTCTTTCTGCACCCCTCTTGCCTCTTTATCCACCCAGCCTCCCCATTTCTACATCTCTGTTGCTTCTTTCTGCACTTCTCTTGCCTCTTTCTGCACCTCTGTCCCTCCTTTCTGCAACCGTTGTGCCTCTTTATGCACTCCTCTTCCCTCTTTCTGCTCCCCTCTTGTCTCTTTCTGCACCTCTGTTGCTTCTTTCTGCACTTCTTTTGTTTCTTTCTGCACCTTTCTTGCTTCTTTCTGCACCCCTCTTGCCTCTTTCTGCACCTCTGTTCCTTCTTTCTGCACTTCTTTTGTTTCTTTCTGTACCTCTCTTGCTTCTTTCTGCATCCCTCTTGCTTCTTTCTGCACCCCTCGTGCCTCTTTCACACCCCTCTTCCCTCTTTCTGCACCCCTCTTGCCTCTTTCTGCACCTCTGTTCCTTCTTTCTGCACTTCTTTTGTTTCTTTCTGCACCTCTCTTGTTTCTTTCTGTATCCCTCTTGCCTCTAGCTCCACCCCACTTCCCCCTTTCTGCATCTCTGTTGCTTCTTTATGCACTTCTCTTGATTCTTTCTGCACCTCTCTTGCTTCTTTTTGCATCCCTCGTGCCTCTTTCTGCCCCCTCTTCCCTCTTTCTGCACTCCTCTTGCCTCTTTCTGCACCTCTGTTGCTTCTTTCTGCACTTCTCTTGCCTCTTTCTGCACCCCTCTTGCCTCTTTCTGCACCTCTGTTGCTTCTTTCTACACTTCCCTTGCTTCTTTCTGCACTTCTGTTGCTTCTTTCTGCACTCCTCTTGCCTCTTTCTGCACCCTTATTCCCTCTTTCTGTACCTCTCTTGCCTTTTTCTGCACCCCTGTTCCCTTTTTCTGCACCTCTCTTGCCTGTTTCTGCAACTGTCTTGCCTCTTTCTGCAGTTCTCTTGCCTCCTTCTGCACCTCTGTTGCTTCTTTCTGCACTTCTCTTGCCTCGTTCTGCACCCTTGTTGCTTCCTTCTGCACTTCCCATGCGTCTTTCTACACCTGTCTTGCTTCTTTCTGCACCCCTGTTGTCTCTTTCTGCACTTGTCTTCCCTCTTTCTGTACCTCTCTTGCCTCTTTCTGCACTTCTCTTGCTTCTTTCCACACCTCTGTTGCTTCTATCAGCAATTCTCTTGTCTCTTTCTGCACTTCTCTTGCTTGTTTCTGCACCTCTCTTGCGTCTTTCTGCACCTCTGTTGCCTCTTTCTGTACCTCACTTGCTTCTTTCTGCACCCCTCTTTTCTCTTTCTGCACCCCTCTTTTCTCTTTCTGCACCTCTCTTGCCTCTTTCTGCACCCCTGTTCCCTCTTTCTGCACCTTTCCTGCCTGTTTCTGTACCTCTCTTGCCTCTTTCAGCACCTCTGTTGCTTCTTTCTGCACTTCTCTTCCTTTTTTCTGCACCCCTCCTGCCTCTTTCTGTACCTCTCTTGCCTCTTTGTGCACCTCTCCTACCTTTTCCTGCACCCCTCTTGCCTCTTTTTAGACCTCTGTTGGTTCTGTCTGCACTGCTCTTGCTTCTTTCTGCACCTCACTTGCCTCTTTCTGCACTTCTCTTGCTTCTTTCTACACCTCTGTTGCTTCTTTACGCAATTCTCTTGCCTCTTGCTGCACCCCCATGCCTCTTTAAGCACCTCTGTTGCTTCTTTCTGCAATTCTCTTGCTTCTTTCCACACCCCTCTTTCCTCTTTCTGTACCCCTTTTGCCTCTTTGTGCACCTCTCCTGCCTCTTTCTGCACCTCTCTTGCCTTTTTCTGCAGTTCTCTTCCCTCTTTCTACACCTCTTTTGCTTTTTCTGTACCCCTCTTTCCTCTTTCTGCACTCCTCTTGCCTCTTTCTGTACCTCTGTTGCTTCTTTTGTGCACTTCTTTGGTTTCTTTCTGAACCACCCTTGCTTCTTTCTGCACCCCTCTTGCCTCTTTCTCCACCCAGCCTCCCCATTTCTGCATCTCTGTTGCTTCTTTCTGCACTTCTCTTGCCTCTTTCTGCACCTCTGTCCCTCCTTTCTGCAACCGTTGTGCCTCTTTCTGCACTCTTCTTCCCTCTTTCTGCTCCCCTCTTGTCTCTTTCTGCACCTCTGTTGCTTCTTTCTGCACTTCTTTTGTTTCTTTCTGCACCTTTCTTGCTTCTTTCTGCACCCCTCTTGCCTCTTTCTGCACATCTGTTCCTTCTTTCTGCACTTCTTTTGTTTCTTTCTGTACCTCTCTTGCTTCTTTCTGCATCCCTCTTGCTTCTTTCTGCACCCCTCGTGCCTCTTTCACACCCCTCTTCCCTCTTTCTGCACCCCTCTTGCCTCTTTCTTCACCTTTCCTGCCTGTTTCTGTACCTCTCTTGCCTCTTTCAGCACCTCTGTTGCTTCTTTCTGCACTTCTCTTCCTTTTTTATGCACCCCTCCTGCCTCTTTCTGTACCTCTCTTGCCTCTTTGTGCACCTCTCCTACCTTTTTCTGCACCCCTCTTGCCTCTTTTTAGACCTCTGTTGGTTCTGTCTGCACTGCTCTTGCTTCTTTCTGCACCTCACTTGCCTCTTTCTGCACTTCTCTTGCTTCTTTCTACACCTCTGTTGCTTCTTTACGCAATTCTCTTGCCTCTTGCTGCACCCGCCTGCTTCTTTAAGCACCTCTGTTGCTTCTTTCTGCAATTCTCTTGCTTCTTTCCACACCCCTCTTTCCTCTTTCTGCACCTCTGTTCCTTCTTTCTGCATTTCTTGTTTCTTTCTGCAACTATCTTGCTTCTTTCTGTATCCCTCTTGTCTCTTTCTCCTCCCCACTTCCCCCTTTCTGCATCTCTGTTGCTTCTTTATGCACTTCTCTGGCTTCTTTCTGCACCTCTCTTGCTTCTTTCTGTACCCCTCGTGCCTCTTTCTGTACCCCTCTTCCCTCTTTCTGCACTCCTCTTGCCACTTTCTGTACCACTCTTACTTCTTTTGTGCACTTCTTTTGTTTCTTTCTGCACCACTCTTGCTTCTTTCTGCACCCCTCTTGCCTCTTTCTCCACGCCACCTCCCCCTTGCTGCATCTCTGTTGCTTCTTTCTGGACTTCTCTTGCCTCATTCTGCACCTCTGTCCCTCCTTTCTGCCACCCTTTTGCCTCTGTCTGCACTACTCTTCCCTCTTTCTGCTCCCCTCTTGTCTCTTTCTGCACCTCTGTTGCTTCTTTCTGCACTTCTTTTGTTTCTTTCTGCACCTCTCTTGCTTCTTTCTGCATCCCTCTTGCTTCTTTCTGCACCCCTCGTGCCTCTTTCACACCCCTCTTCCCCCTTTCTGCACCCCTCTTGCCTCTTTCTGCACTTCTCTTGCCTCCTTCTGCAGCTCTGTTCCTTTTTTATGCACTTCTTTTGTTTCTTTCTGCACCTCTATTGTTTCTTTCGGTATGCCTCTTGCCTCTTTCTCCACCCCACTTCCCCCTTTCTGTGAGAAGTTGGCCTGGCATATGCTGTCCACTAATTATAGTGGGCACCTTGCACCAGTCCAAACAACCCCTTATTGGAGATAGGTTAAAGACAACCTTATTGAAAGCTATCCTAGAAGTAGCTATGGAGAGCAGCCTTCAGGCTAAGTCTTGAAGGAATGTAAAGCAGCTTGTTTTACCAGTCTATAATCTCTTGAGTGACCAAATGAAAGAGCACCACACCAGGTATATATTCAAAATATATGTATTTATTGCTAAACACACCCCTCTAGTCTCTTTATGAGGCTAGAGTTCGAAGTACATAAGTTATAAGTTATCAAATCACAGTAATAGCACACATACACGTTTGGGCCCTAGGGGCGTACCAAACCATATACCAATAAAGTGGTATGCGAACCACGACTGAACTAGACACTAGGCCTAGAGCCTCTAGAAGTGCTTGGACCACAAGGAACCACCCAAGGTAGTGACACAGGGGACCTACGGGAGACGCGTGCAGTGTAAATACACAACCGCGATACGCCGTTGACTTCTATGGAGAAAGTCGGGATCGGGAAATTATAGAAAAGGGACACTTAAAAGAGGACTAGGACAAAACCCTTTGAGATCTAGGACTTTGAAGAGTCTCTACCCACGGGAGCACCGGAGTACTCGTGTTACCTCACCCAGGAAGCCGGGTGCATAGGTGCCTTTCGGGGTCGGGTTTCGTCGTCGATTCGAATGGCGATCTGCTGCAAAGTGCTGCTGGCGGCCAAGAGAAAAGTGTCCGGGATGATCCAAGAGTGGATCGGAGTTCTGAAGAACCTGAAAGCAGAGGGGACAGAGTCTGGGTCACTAGCCAGTGACCAGGAAGGCGATGGACAGATGCCCACCGATGTCGAGTGCTTCAGGTGCATTGACGGTGGTCTTGACTCTTCAGCCACGAGGTCCAGGAGGCGTTGTCGGTGACCAGGAGCAGGATTCGGGCTGGTACACGATGTTTGTCGAGTGCTGAGGTATCGGCGACCAGATTGGAGCCAACAAGCCTTGGCAACGGCAAGTCTCGAGGACAATGTTGATCGTCGATGGTGCAGACCAGCAAGGTCTGTGGAACTCACCCAGCAAGGGTAAGTGAGGGCAGGCCTGGAGCAACCAGGATACCAAGTAAGAAAAGGATTGGCCTTCGTTAAGGGCTACTAGCCAACGGGCTAGCGACCGCGAAGGAGCCTCGTGACGCCGCACGTGGAGCTGGCTTACAGGACACTCGTGGAGTGGGGGCCAGTGATCTTCGGTGCAGGTGGTGCTGGAGGCTAGGGCTACTCGGAGCCCAAAGCATGACTTCTTGGGAGACCCAGAAGATGGTGCACTTGCAACTGTGCTCGGTGTCCAGGGGTCACGGTCTCAAGTCACCCACGATAGCCACGGGCCTCAGCTTTGCTGGGGACTCAGGGTAGCCTCGGGGAAGTCTGAGAATCCACCTCTGGTGATGCGATGACTTCGGCGTCCGACAGGAGCTTCAGAAATGCGAACCGGACAGATGCTTCTTTGGTGCCTGCCAAGCAGGGGAGTCACTCCTTGACCCCAAGGGAGATTCTTCAGTCCTCTAATCTTGTCGTAGAGCGTCGAAGGTCCAGGATTCAGTTTCAGAGTTTCGTCCAGGTATAATCTAAAGTCCTAAGGACTGGGTTCCTACCTTTATTCTAAAGATAGGGGTTGGACTACTCTGTGGCCCCACCTATGGGTGGGTCAGGGCAGAGGGTGGCTACACCCTTTCCCTTTGTCCAGTTCGCGCCAAAGCAGGGGCTGCAAGCCCCTGATCCGGTTTGAACTGGGGTATGCACAGGGACACCAAATGTGCCCCCAGTGCAGGACTTCAAAGCACCCGAAAGTGCTCCCGCCCAGCCCCAATACACATTATCCTGTCTGGGGAGGTGGTCACACCTCCCTGGGACAGGAAACCTATTGTCCAGGCCTCCCCTGCCGGAGTTTCGTCCAGCAGCAGGAGGCCAGACTCGTGTCTGTGGCAGCAGCATCCATTTTGTGATGCCAGGGCTCTGGAAAGAAGTTACCGGACTAGTCAGAGTTAACATGTCTTTCCCTCTAGAAGGGTGGAATGCTACCCCCGCCGCCAGGACTGGCGGGGGGGGGTAGTATTCCAAGATGTTTGACACCAAACACGACATGTTTAGGTGCAGCCATTCCAAAGTTAGCATTTTACCGCGAGGATATAATCCGCTTAAGAGTATATGGTCAGGCTGCACTACAAACAGCATCAGAGATGGTCTCCGAACGCTGCAGAGGGGCCCTGCTCATGCAGGGGCACCTCTCCCATAGGAACCACGCACTCTGCCTTTAGGATTGATAAGGCCTGCCTTAGGAGTGACTTATAGGTTTATATGTGTGTATGTATTTCGTGATATAGGTAACCTATATCACAGTAAGAAGTGCATGCACCACCTTACCCAGGCTGCAGTAGCAGACCTGTGGTGTCAGTTTGGGTGGCCTTCCAGGGGTGGCATAATACATGCTGCAGCCCCTGGCAGGCCTCTGAGGTACCTATGCCCTTGGTACATAGTATACCATATACTAGGGACTTATAAGGGCACTCCAGATCCCAATCAGTGATGTGCCTAAGGCACATGGAAACCATTTTACAGAGGAGCAGCTAGGCTGGGGCTCTGATTAGCAGGGCCCCAGCCAGACTAATGTCGAAAAACAGTGAAGCATCAGCAAAAAGTGGGGGTACCCATGTGAAGCAGATCCTACTTGTAGGAAGGTGGAATCTGACTATATGGTTGCCCCCACTTTTTTATGGTGTTTTGCTGGTTTATGACTTAGTTGGACTGGGACCCTGCTATTCAGGGCCCCAGTCTATCTGCTCTCTCTAAACGACATGGAGTGCACTCTAGGTGCACTAGTGATTGGATACTGTGGTGCCTTATGAGTCCCTAGTATATGGTACCTTAGGTGCCAAGGGCATAGGTACTTCACAGGCCTACCAGGGGCTGCAGCATGTGTTATGCCACCCTGGGAAGCAGTCTAAATCTGACACCATAGGCCTGCTACTGCAGCCTGGGTGAGGTGGTGCTAGCACTCCTCACTGAGATATAGGTTTCCTATATCTCTCCAGCACACACATATAAACCTATCAGTCACCCCTAAGGCAGGCCCTATCAATCCTGGAGGGCAGGGTGCTTGGCTTCTATGTGAGGGGGTGCCTCTGCCTGAGCAGGGCCCCTCTGCAGCTCGCAGAGTCTATTCTCTGGTGCTGTTTGTGGATGCGGTTAAACCATATACTCTTAAGTGCATTATATCCTCGCGGTAAATGCTAACTTTGGAATGACTGCATCAAAACATGTCGTGTTTGGTGTCAAACATCTTGGAATACTACCCCCCGCCAATCTTGGCGGCGGGGGTAGCATTCCACCCTTCTAGAGGAGAAGACATGTACCTGCTGTGGAAACGCGGTAGAATCCTAAAGAGCCCTGGCATCACAAAATGGATGCCACCAGTCACAGACACTGGGCTGCCCTCCTGCTGATGACCGAAACTCGCAGTGGAGGAAGCCCAACAATAGGCATCCTGTCACAGGGAGGTGTAACCACCTCCCAGACAGGGTTTAGTGTATTGGGGCTGGGTGGGTGCACTCTTAGAGTGCTTTGAAGTCCTGCACTGGGGAGCAGAAGGCTCCTCTGTGCATATGCCAGTTCAAACCAGCTCAGGGGCTACCTGCCCCTGCTCTGGTGCAAAACTGGACAAAGGGAAGTGGGTGTAGCCACCCCCTCCCTTGACCCTCCCATAGGTGGGGTCATAGAGTTAGTCCATCCCCTCTTTTTAGTATAAGAGGGGGAACCTTGCCATTGCAAAGCAGATAACCCCTGGACGACGCTCTACAGAAGAATCCTGGCCCTTCGACGTTCCACTACCTTTGGAAGACAGAAGAATCTCCCTTGGAGTCAAGGAGTGACTCCCCTGCTTGGCAGGCACCAAAAACGACAACGACGGTCGCAAACTATGCCGCTCCCGCCGGAGTCCGAAGTCCCTGCAGCCCAGGAAGTGGATTTCCTGACCTCTCCCAGGCCATCGTGAGTCCCCAGCGAAGCTGAGGCAAGTGGACCCCACGAGTAACGAGGAACTGCGACCCCTGGGTACCGTGCACTATTGTCGAGTGCAACCCCTTCACAACGTTCTACGAACTTGTGCTTTGGACCACGTGTGGTCCCGACCTCCAGCAGGAATCCCTCCGAAGATCAGAGGCCTACACCGTCCCGAGTGACCGTGGGCCCCTGTTGAGTGATTCCGCCCGAGGTGTCTTCGCGATCCCTTGCCCGCCGGCTTGTGGGTCCCAGAAGACTTCTTAAAGAAACCAAAGGGCTTCCCTGGTTGCTCCAGGCCTGCCCTGACTTACCCTCGCTGGGTGAGTTCCACAGACCTTGCTGGTCTGCGCCATCGACTTTTCTCCATCTCCCCGAGACTTGCGGCTGCCAAGGCTTGTTGGCTCCGATCGAGTTGCCGACACTGCAGTCAGCTGCAGACGTCGAGGACACACCGAATCCAGCTCCTGGTCATCGTCGACGCCTCCTGGACCACGTGGCTGAAGAGTCAAGGCACCCGCAACCGACCTGGAGCGACCGACGACGGTGGGCATCCATCTTCCTTGCCCCGGGTCACTGCCAAGTGACTTTGAACACTGTCCCCTCTGCTTTCAGGTCATCCTTCTTCAGAATCCAGGATTGGATTCCACCGGACACTTCTTCAGCTCCCGCAAGCAGCAAGTCTTCTTTGTTCGCCATTGAAACGACGCCGCGACCCGACACCAAAGGACACCTGTGCACCCGGCTTCCCTGGGTGAGGTAACTCCAGCACTACGGTGCTCCTGTGGGTGTGGGCCCTAGAACGACTTACCCTGTAAGTGACTTGCTTGTAGGTTCTATAGAAGTATCCTAAAACTCTTTATTTCCAACCGCGACTTGCCCCATTGAAGTCAACGGCGATCCGCGCCTGTGTATCTACACTGCACGCGTCCCCCGTGGGTCCTTTACTTACCTGCCTTGGGTGGTTTCGTGAGGCCCCAGCACTTCTGAAGGCCCTAGGCCTTGTCTCCCTGCAAGTCGTTGTTTCTAAGTCTCTTACTTAGTATATGGTCTGGTACGCCCCTAGGGCCCCAGCCATATTTTGTGCTTAACTTATTGTGAAACGTTGATTTGTGCATATGTTTGTCTTCTAATCTCATAAAGAGATTAGTAGAGAGTTATTTAGAAATAAATACATATATATTTGATATATATACCTGTGTGGTGTCTTTTCATTTGGTGATTCAAGAGATTATATGGTAAAACAAGCTGCTTTACATTCCTCCGAGACTTAGCCTGAAGGCTGCTCTCCACAGCTACCACTAGGATAGCTTTCTTTAAAAGGTTGTCTTAAACCTATCTACCATAAGAGTCGATTTGCCCTGGTGCAAGGTGTCCACTTTAATTAGTGAACAGCATATACCAGGCCAACTTCTCACACTACTCTCCTACACATTCTGCATCTCTGTTGCTTCTTTATGTACTACTCGTGCTTCTTTTTGCATCCCTCTTCCCTCTCACTGCACCCCTCTTGACTCTTTCTGCACCCCTGTTCCTTCTTTATACTCTTATTTTGTTTCTTTCTGCACCCCTATTGCTTCTTTCTGCACCCCTCTCGCCACTTTCTCCACCCCTGTTCCCCCTTTTTGCATCTCTGTTGCTTTCTCTTGCCTCTTTTTCCACCCCTCATCCCTCTTTCTGCACCTCTGTTGCTTCTTTCTGCACTTCTCTTGCTTATTTCTGCACCTCTGTCACTTCTTTCTGCAACCCTTGTGCCTCTTTCTGCACCCCTCTTCCTTCTTTCTGCTCCCCTCTTGCCTCTTTCTGCACCTCTGTTCCTTCTTTCTGCATTTCTTTTGTTTCTTTCTGCAACTCTCTTGCTTCTTTCTGTATCCCTCTTGCCTCTTTCTCCTCCCCGCTTCCCCCTTTCTGCATCTCTGTTGCTTCTTTATGCACTTCTCTTGCTTCTTTTTGTACCTCTCTTGCTTCTTTCTGTACCCCTCGTTCCTCTTTCTGTACCCCTCTTCCCTCTTTCTGCACTCCTCTCGCCTCTTTCTGTACCTCTGTTGCTTCTTTTGTGCACTTCTTTTGTTTCTTTCTGAACCACCCTTGCTTCTTTCTGCACCCCTCTTGCCTCTTTCTCCACCCAGCCTCCCCATTTCTGCATCTCTGTTGCTTCTTTCTGCACTTCTCTTGCCTCTTTCTGCACCTCTGTCCCTCCTTTCTGCAACCGTTGTGCCTCTTTCTGCACTCCTCTTCCCTCTTTCTGCTCCCCTCTTGTCTCTTTCTGCACCTCTGTTGCTTCTTTCTGCACTTCTTTTGTTTCTTTCTGCACCTTTCTTGCTTCTTTCTGCACCCCTCTTGCCTCTTTCTGCACCTCTGTTCTTTCTTTCTGCACTTCTTTTGTTTCTTTCTGTACCTCTCTTGCTTCTTTCTGCATCCCTCTTGCTTCTTTCTGCACCTCTCGTGCCTCTTTCACCACCCCTCTTCCCTCTTTCTGCACCCCTCTTGCCTCTTTCTGCACCTCTGTTCCTTCTTTCTGCACTTCTTTTGTTTCTTTCTGCACCTCTCTTGTTTCTTTCTGTATCCCTCTTGCCTCTAGCTCCACCCCACTTCCCCCTTTCTGCATCTCTGTTGCTTCTTTATGCACTTCTCTTGATTCTTTCTGCACCTCTCTTGCTTCTTTTTGCATCCTTCGTGCCTCTTTCTGCCCCCTCTTCCCTCTTTCTGCACTCCTCTTGCCTCTTTCTGCACCTCTGTTGCTTCTTTCTGCACTTCTCTTGCCTCTTTCTGCACCCCTCTTGCCTCTTTCTGCACCTCTGTTGCTTCTTTCTACACTTCCCTTGCTTCTTTCTGCACTTCTGTTGCTTCTTTCTGCACTCCTCTTGCCTCTTTCTGCACCCTTATTCCCTCTTTCTGTACCTCTCTTGACTCTTTGTGCACCTCTCCTACCTTTTTCTGCACCCCTCTTGCCTCTTTTTAGACCTCTGTTGGTTCTGTCTGCACTGCTCTTGCTTCTTTCTGCACCTCACTTGCCTCTTTCTGCACTTCTCTTGCTTCTTTCTACACCTCTGTTGCTTCTTTACGCAATTCTCTTGCCTCTTGCTGCACCCGCATGCTTCTTTAAGCACCTCTGTTGCTTCTTTCTGCAATTCTCTTGCTTCTTTCCACACCCCTCTTTCCTCTTTCTGCACCCCTCTTGCCTCTTTCTGCACCTCTGTTGCTTCTTTCTGCACTTCTCTTGCCTCGTTCTGCACCCTTGTTGCTTCCTTCTGCACTTCCCATGCGTCTTTCTGCACCTGTCTTGCTTCTTTCTGCACCCCTGTTGTCTCTTTCTGCACTTGTCTTCCCTTTTTCTGCACCTCTCTTGCCTGTTTCTGCAACTGTCTTGCCTCTTTCTGCAGTTCTCTTGCCTCCTTCTGCACCTCTGTTGCTTCTTTCAGCAATTCTCTTGCCTCTTTCTGCACTTCTCTTGCCTGTTTCTGCACCTCTCTTGCGTCTTTCTGCACCTCTCATGCCTGTTTCAGAACCTCTGTTGGTTCTTTCTGCACTGCTCTTGCTTCTATCTGCTACTCTCTTGCACATTTCTGCACCCCTCTTGCCTCTTTCTGCACCTCTCTTGCCTCTTTCTGCACATCACTTGCCTCTTCCTGCACTTCTCTTGCTTCTTTCCACACCTCTGTTGCTTCTATCAGCAATTCTCTTGTCTCTTTCTGCACTTCTCTTGCTTGTTTCTGCACCTCTCTTGCGTCTTTCTGCACCTCTGTTGCCTCTTTCTGTA